>OX246737.1:124762634-125168824 GCA_945910005.1 Isoperla grammatica
AGGTGGATAAATAAATGTGTATTTTACAGTTTAACCCACTCAATTACGGTGAGCTGCACTGATTTTCAATGGGGAACAGGTATATAATATACGGTACCATGTGCTCTGTTGCTAAGACGGCTTCCAAGTCACCGTATACGTTAACGTATATAACTTACACCAGTATCATATTATAGATAGATTGAGTCAACATTGAAACTCCTGCCCGAACCTGGAATCGAATCCGGGACCTACAGCTTTCGAAGAAGGAAAACCCGCACTAGAACAACGAGCCACAAAAAAGAGTAAGAGGAGGTAAAGGGTCCGAAATCATGTAATCTATCTGTTGAGTACATCGTTGTTCACCAAATAGTTCAATAAACGTACTCTTTTGTCACAAAATACGAATAATTTTGTTTTTAGTTCAGCCCATGCAAATGATTATATCACCGTCAAACAAGAAACCTTCATTAGCCTATTTTAGAGATGGAACAAAAGAGGTGGC
Source organism: Isoperla grammatica (assembly GCA_945910005.1). Classification (NCBI taxonomy): domain Eukaryota; kingdom Metazoa; phylum Arthropoda; class Insecta; order Plecoptera; family Perlodidae; genus Isoperla; species Isoperla grammatica. Next base: position 124,763,119 of record OX246737.1, read on the forward strand.
TGAAAGACCCCCGTGCAGTTCGGCCCTCACATTTGTTCAACTCGACACAAACGTTAGAGCTTCGTTAGAACTCGTTTGTATTGTTAGAAGTTCGTTAGAGCTCGCTAAAATACGGCGTCGCGTCGCCATCAATAGTTTAGTCTGGGTTCGTCCTATCAAAATGTCACACAATTTATCACAAAATCGTTATAACTTTGTTAGATCTGTTGACCATTAAAAGTTTATAGATTCAATTTGTCAACAAAGTTTAGCGAGCGACGCAATCAATATCCTATGGTCTGACATTTTTTAATTGAAAGTACTACGAAATGGTTTCTCAGTCTTGCATTATCCAAAGCAACCCGCTGCGTTGGTTAACCGCATCTGCACCCAAGAAAGGATTCAAAAATCCAAATCCAGAGAAAAAATCCAGTTATTTGGCCTGAATTCACAAAGCCACTTATCTCCTGAGCTGAGAAAATGATACTAAGATAAATCATCGCTGGGTCTGATACTAGACATTCAGAAATTAAATATTCTAGGTTATATTGTTGAAATTGTACTATATTGTATCTTCAAGATTTTGCAGAACGACATTTAGGCATCATTTATGTCACAAAGATTTGCAATTTAGGAGTCGGGCATGTTTGTAAATCCAGGGCTAGGAACGCAGGTACAATCACGCATCGAGCGTCTCAGCGTCTTTATTAATACAATATAGAACAAGCCGTATTAATATTATATAACCCTAAGTGTAAACGGGTAGACTCTTGTTTGAAACCTAACAACGTTGGCATAATAACATCTCAAGAATACTACGCAAAATCGAAACTCAGAGGCCAAAGTGCATTGTGGTTTGGTTACCCCTAAATACAGAGTGTTAAATGTATCTTACATTACAATCAGTGAGGTTATTTTTATTAAATTTTTGTTACTAATAATGAACTAAATAATCAAAATAACTACCATAATGGTAATAATATTTGATATTTCTATTTTAAGGGCTTGCCAACCACAGTGCGCTGTGCCCTCAGTTTTTCGGTTTAGAGTATAGTATTATGAGATACAATTTAAAAAATTAAAATTTCGTGATATTTTAATACTGAGAGTATCCCTCCCCTCCTTATAGGGCACTTGCAACACCGAAAGACAACAATGGAACAAATGAATTGAACTGATGGACAAACCATCAGCTGTCAAAATAATAAAATTGCAACCATAGAAATAAAAACAAGTGTAGCAATAGTAACTGCTCGCCATTTAAAACTTTTGATGATAGACAACGACTAAGTGAAAGTTTTGTATGTGTATTTGTTTGTTTTTTGTTTTGTTCTCCAAAATCAGACGACATTATTTTTTGACAGCTTGTTGTTTGTCCATTGATTCAATTTATTTGTTTCATTGTTGTCTTTTGGTGTTGCTAGTGCCCTATTGTCTTGTGACTACCTTGGGTGGAATTCCGTAGAAGTAGCCTAGGAGCTTATCGTACACATGTCCACTATCCACACATTTATCATGTTACAAAACAGCGTGGGCGGAATTAAACAGGAGTAAACTACGACCTTGTGTCTCGACGATCACCAAAACAACCCGAGCGTTTCCGAACTCATTAATGCGTGATATTTATTACGTAACGTGTGACCTACAGATCTTTATCGTCTTCCTGATGGTTGGAGACTGGTCTAGGCAGGCGGTAGGTGATGCAGTGCGACTAGCACTTTCATTGAGGAGGGGTCGGAGTTCCCTTGACCCCCCCCCCTCCTCCCCCTCCAACCCCTCGCTCAGTAGTGATCTAGTGACCACGTCTTGTCACAAGTCTTCAGTAAGCAACAAGTGGTTGTCGACACCGGTCTGGTTCTAACGAAGACAGTGGTGATTGTGGGTGGTGCAATCAACGGTAACAAGCTTACCACAAGATACATCAGGGAGCATTGTGATAAATACAGGTAATACAATCGAAACACCCAGGATTATTTAGAAATTATTGATACAATGAAAATAATTATAACAATAGTTATTTCATTTTTAAATTTTTTAAAAATAAATATTTAATTATAATATGTATTTTATATTTCATTTTTCATGTTCAATAATAAGCACGTTTTTTATAGGTCGGCATTTAAAAACAAATCTTAGTTTGAATGTATCTTTTGTTTACAAAACTAATGTAGACCTACTTGCAATATAATTTAAATACATAATTTTTGTAATGGATTCGTTAACCAGTTTTAAACTTTTTTTTAAAGTTAGTAAGAATTACACTACGATCAACTGTTGTATGTAAATTTTCATAGCATCAGGGAATATGACAAATGTCCCACTCTTTACCGGCATCCGATCTTATTTCGTCCCCAGACTCCGGACATAGATTTACTTACATATATTAATTTGATTCTGGCAGTGGCAGAACAAGATAGTTTCAAATTCATGTATCAAATTCATCAATATAGCCTACACATTGTATATTGTATACGATGAATTTGGAACTGTCATAGCTACGTGACACACATATATATATTCATAGTGTTATGTTCCCTACTGAAAATTACGTAATATAAGTTGAGAGGGTAGGTAGTAAATACAAATGTATCTATATGTATAACCAATCAACCAAACCATCCAGTATATTGTCATAATGTCTACACAATTATGTTTGTCTATCGTCAAGCCGTTAACAATATGTTTTAAATATTTCAAATTGTTTTTATTGATGTTAATTGTTTAATGCGATGTACGGGATACATTTAGCCTTTCACTTGCCCTATAAACTCGAGCCATGCTCACTCTTTATACGCGACTAATTGGCCAGCTGTAATGTGTGTAATTAAGCTGGTTTACATAACATTTCCTCTTGGAATGTCATCACACTTTTAATTATTATGAATTAAAGTAATAGGTAAACAATTACCTTACGCCTTACAACCTATTGTGATTCACCATTTAGGGGGTGGGGGGAATCATCATGTTCCAACGCTTAAGCCTCATAAAACCGCGCAACCTAAACAATATTAATCAATTGGCTATAATAACCAATAACAAACTAAAAACTGGATTAACAAAAATTCAAGTATTACAATTGCGGTTGTCGTTTGATAAACAAACTTCCAAAATAAAAACCGTTAGGATTAAAATATTTGAGAACTTTTAATCTAGCGTTTAGTTGTAACGGAACATAGATGATGGTAGTAACCACTTTTTCAATATTGTGTATAGTTATTAAGATTTACATTTACATTAAGTTACAGGAACTGATTTCCAATATACGGTGTCATATGTTGAGTGTATCTGTCTCATTACTTTATGACGGCTTGAAATGAAAGTCGCCGTTTACAAAAAATTATCGTAATGCCGGATTTATGTAAACTACTAAAGTTAACAAAACATAAACATGTCTCGAACCTTTGGGGCTGTAGGCCTAACATAGTGGTACGTTAAGAGTCGGTAACGTAGTAATACTTCAACTTGAGGTAGTAGATAGGTCTTCCAACTGTGTCAACTATTTGACCACTAAGCGCGCTAATGTCTCAGGGAAAGCAGCCGTGCGCAAGCTGTTCAATGCGGCGGAGTTTCCCTACAGGGTAGATTCTTACACTGTCACTATGGTATAACTATAGAATTGACTTTATATTGTTACCAAGCTAAGTAGCTTCAATGGAGTAGTAAGTAATGGAGAAGTAGCTTCAATGGAGTAGTCAGTAATAGAGTAGTAAGTAGCTTCAATGGAGTAGTAAGTAATGGAGTAGTAAGTAGCTTCAATGGAGTAGTAAGTAATGGAGTAGTAAGTAGCTTCAATGGAGTAGTAAGTAATGGAGTAGTAAGTAGCTTCAATGGAGTAGTAAGTAATGGAGTAGTAAGTAGCTTCAATAGAGTAGTAAGTAATGGAGTAGTAAGTAGCTTCAATGGAGTAGTAAGTAATGGAGTAGTAAGTAGCTCCAATGGAGGTTCGACATGTTTCCACGCATAGGGTATGCTCGTTCCTCCACGGCCGCCCTATTGTATGGTTGCTTGTTTGTTTGTTTACGTTGTAACATGTGCGTTGTCCCGTGTGTTATACATCGCCTGTTGTCTGCATGTCATTGCTATTGATGGCTAAAAGAAGAAAGCAGGCGGTATTTAAATTACCATTAGGCAGAAAATAGTCTTTATATATTCAATATGGGCGACATTATGCGAATAATAATGCATTGTTGACGTCTCAAGAGAGAACCCTGTTTTTACGTATCTTGGTAACAATGTATGCCTGTGGTACAACGAAGGTTATGAGAAATGCACTTGACTGCACTATTGGCGCATGCGCAGTTAGACATTGTTAGAGCTAAGATCGTCATTTAACATATCAGCCTATTACGTGATCATTTCACCTCAAGGGTAATCACTTTAATTAGTGTCACGTTTCTCACGGAGATTCTGTCTACAACAAAAAGTGTATTTCTCTTTAAGTGCAAAAGCTACCTACCCATATCAAAACATCAACAAACGTATAGGAAAGATCAAACGTACAACGCCTCATATTTCTCGTAAAATTATTTATTTTATTTATTTAATGTTTATCATATTCAGTTATAAAAACTGATTTACAAAAGAGGACAGTAAAAAAAAATACAAATAATTCCATTTTTAAAAATGCGTGTTAAAGATAGATCGGAAAAGCGATGCATATGTTCAGAAATCAGAATAGATCCTGTACATTTTATAATATTTTTGTCGGCTCTCCGGATTTTCTTACATCATTCATATACAAATACAGGCTCATACATTCATATCAGTCTAGATTACACCTACATCTTCAACATGCATTTGAATTATGAGATTATTTTCATTATGCCTAGTTAACGGAAATAACGAGGCATTCTAACATTGCTTTCATATGGGTAGGGAAGGAGTAGTCTCAACGAAGCAGTGTCTGAAACCACGCGAAACCAACGTAATTTTTAGGAATATCAATATATAAAGAACGCTAACCTACATTGAAAACGGTAATAATTTCCAAGATGAATAATATCAAAGATTTAAATCTGGTATGATGTACGATATCATAAGGTTTTGTTCGTTTTATAGTTAGTAATAAATAAAAATTCACTGTCGATTGCAGTTTAAGAAATGGTTTCCCTACAGTCTTTAGTTCTTAATCTTACATATATCGTGTTACTAGGAAAACGCTCTGTGTGACGCGTTGATAAGCGAGCGCGTATACATGCTACGAACTTTCTAGCGAAAAGTTCTCAAAACGATTGTCATTGCTCAATGTAAGAGATACAAAGTGTCGCAAAAAGCCTTGTTGTTCAGCGCCGTTATACTGAAAACACTATAGTATTATCACCAATATAAAAATGTTCATATTTGTTCAAAAAACAACTATCAACAACAACCAAAACAAAAATGTGTTAATCACTAAACTTGGCTTTCGGGTATAGCCGCGTCGATTGTTGCTTAAAAGCTGACATTTCGGGCAGGTTACACTACCCATCTTCAGAGCTAAGACCTGAAGAAGTCACAGAATGAAACCTATTCGGTCCAGCTTCACTCCGTGACTACGACAAGCCCTATTGTTTCCCGCGTATCGTTCTCCTCCGTGAGCCACCCCGCGCCTGTTCTACCTGTTCTGTTTTAAAAATGTGTAAAGATTAGGAGTTTTTACTGTCATAGTTATTATACGTCCTGCCAATGCAACTGTTCAATAAAAGATACAATTAATGTTATTTGTACCTACAATACTTATCGGATCGCGCTGAAATTAGTAGTAGTATAGCAAAGCATTAGTTAAGTTTAATTGCTACCGGAAGAAAATTTACAATAATATGGCTATCTCACATTTCGCCGCCAGGTTGTTTCAGAAAAATATTTTCTAGTAACTGCATTGTAACTTTGTAACTTCTTAACCGATTTGGCCACAAAACTAACGCAATTCAATCTACAACGAAGCTTGTGGATGGTCCAAATTTCAGCTTGATCGGACTCTATGTTCAACCACTATCGCGAGATATAAAAACAAAATAATATTACATGAAAATACTTTTTTTAAACCACGCTTTATATTTAAATGTACTAAGAAGTAAAAAATAAATTCTCGGCCAGCAAATGTTTGCCTCACTCGAAAAATAAAAACGTTGGGCGCTTTCCTTCTATCAACAGAACTCTGTAATCTATGTCAATACCGTAAGCGCCCAACGCTTTTATTTTCCGAGTGATGTGAAATATCAATTCCCATATACAATTTTGATTTATTTATTATGATGGATTAATTGATTAGTTAGTGGATCTGATAATTACTTGATGTATTGTCATCAAGAGTATGTCTGCGTGAAAAATCTCAGCTCAATTATTGAACATTGGGAAATGGCTGAAATATCGATTATAAGACTCCGTCCCCGCAGACAGACAGACAGACAGACAGACAGACAGACAGAGAGAGATACAGACAGACAGACAGAGAGAGAGAGAGACACGTGATGCTAATATAAGCGTTATAAAAAAAAAAACAAGCAAACAGAACGAGTACAATAAAAGTATAGTGGAGACGCTCGCTTCGCTCGTGCGTCTTGTATCTCTTTACGTTGTAGGCTATCTTGGTGAAGAAACGAATCTGGCATGGTTTTATATTTTTAATAATGAGATGATAATACTAATACTCTTTCTCGTTTAATAAGCATATTGCGTAATAGAACTTTGCGTTATAGCACAGCATAATATTAATATTGTACAGTTGTAACATAACAACCGAATCGCTATTATTTATTTATTTATTTATTTATTTATTTATTTATTTATTTATTTATTTATTTAACCAATATTTCACATACAGCGTATTCTGCCATTTGGCGTGAAATAATAAACATAACAATTAAAACACAGAAACAAGCACAAAGAACACAAATTACAGATGTGTTTGTCAATACTACGTAAAATAAGTACAATAACAAAAACAAACACCAGGCAGGGTTTTAAGCTTAATCCAGCCTAATGAACATTCTGTATTGTGATTGTAATGACGTAGTGAATGTGAAAGCTACCCCGTATCCAGTTGTTGTGGGTGAATACGACTAGGAATTAATGGCTCCCGCAGATAGTAAACAACTGTCAACCTTTTATAGAGAAGGTGAATATGGCTGTATTCCTTTATTGCGAAATATTTAGAACTAACAGGCTGCTTTTCGTATTTCTCATCTGTATTATAAAAAAAAAACGCCTTGGTATTTAATTTAAAAAACTTGCAATTTTGTTTAGGAGGAGTTTCTTGAGGGATTTAAAATTATTGCGTTATAAAACATATGAACAGATTACATTCCGGAAACTCTTTAACATATTATATTTTTGTATTTTCAAGTCAATGTTCAATTTCGATTTTACATCCAAAGGAAACGTAATGTTATAAACAATGCTTTAATTTTTCTTGATTAATAACTTAGTGCTGATATCCTTTTCCTCTCAAACAGATGGAAAATATTTCCGAGATGTTTCTCAGTGGAGCTGAACGTTTGAAGAATTTCACGATGTCCAGTAAAAAATTATTTTATACAAAGCATCCAAACAAATATATCAAATTTCTTACTTTTCCAAACCACGTATACTGCTCTGAGGCGTTGATGTCCACCTACACTGTTGCTCTCTTTGCCTACACAGTCTTCGATTAAATTCACATCTAGATATTGCACAATAACAATTGACAAAATTAATTTCTTCTCTTATTATAAAGCTATTTTTGTTTCTAGATAATAACGAACAGAGACTATTTTGAAATAGTTTTGTGTTTTTGTTGATATTGGTTGTAGGGTTTAGTTATTTACGATGTGGGTTTCAAGAGATTTGTACTAATTATTTGTATACGGACAGGTTTTTATTATTTATTACATTTGTATTATATGCCATTTATTGTACCAAATGTTTCGTGCGTTAAAAAGAACAAATCAAACGAGAAGGGGATGGAGGGGGGGGGTTGTGGGCTAGGGGGGGGGGGGGGGGTGACATATTACACCATTTCGACAGATTCTATACAATATTAAGTAATTGAAAAATATTTACTAGTAACAAATCTGGTTAAATGTAAAATATTTAAAACCAAACTTTTATTTCGGAAGCTGTACGTCATACAATAATACTATAAATAGAGTATTGAATGAAATACCGGTTTGAAAAAGGTACTGGAACGTTCCAAAGCGAACCCATCACTGATGATAAACATTGCGTTGACCATTGACAGTTACGAAGCCATAAATATAGATACGGCCCCGTGTATAGCGCGTTGGATGCCACAATTTATCTACAATTAAATTACGAGCCTTGCGAGTGAATGAAACACTAATTGCCGACCATTTAGATCCATCGCACTGTTTGTTTACGAACGTGTCACAATCGGAAACCTGTTTTGATAACCGTATATTATGCAACGACCTCGGGTATTCATATTAGAATGTCGTCCGCAAAATAACTGGATCCCAGCCAACAATGACTTACAAAATAGTGAGATTACACATATTATTACAACGCTTATATTAGCTTCATGTGTTTGTCTGTCTGGACGGAATCTTATAATCGATATTTCACTTATTTCAAAATGTCCGATCAAGCTGAAATTTTTCACACAGACGTATTTTCTAGATTACAATATATCAATCAATTATCAGATTCACTAATTAATTAATTAATCCACCATAACTAATTAATTAAACAATTAGCTTCATATGGGAAATTAGTCACAGCAAGTGAGGATGGGCCAACCACATGCAGGCATTGGAATTACCGCTGGTTGTTCGGGACTCAAATATCCGTGACGAAAGCATCGGATATGTTTCTATGCAGCAAGAATGTCATTGTTGGCCGATCGCTGGATCGTGCATGAACGGAACTGTCCGAAATTCAAGTTGGCAAATGCGAGCACGCTAGTTTGCGAGTGAAGTTAACAAGTAAAAGTACACAGTGTCTAAATGTCTCATGCAGTCTTCTAAATTCGGACACGTCCAGTGAGCATATATTCGATTGCAAGATTCTTTAAGACTAAAAAGTATAAAATAATATTACACGAAAAAAATAATTTTTTTAAAAAACAACGCTTATATTTAGATGCACTAAAAAGTAAAAAATAAATTTTCGCCCAACAAATTTTCGCCTCACTCGGAAAATAAAAGCGTTGGGCGCTTTCGGTATTGACATAGATTGCAGTATTCTGCTGTTTATGCAGGGAAAGCGCACAACGCTTTTCAAGCGCACTCGGAAAATAAAAGCGTTGGGCGCTTTCGGTATTGACATAGATTGCAGTATTCTGCTGTTTATGCAGGGAAAGCGCCCCACGCTTTTATTTTCCGAGTGAGGCAAAAATTTGTTGGGCGAAAATTTATTCTTTACTTTTTAGTGCATTTAAATATAAGCGTTGTTTTTTTTTAATTATTTTTTTCATGTAATATTTTTATACTTTAGGAATCATTGTCTTAGGTTTACGAATATGATAAACATAATTTACTCCACTGAACCATAGGTAAAATAACCTCTTCCCAATGCATTGTATTTAGTTTAATTTTGTATCGATACAATGACAATACAACCACAATACATTCATACATACATACATACATACATACATACATACATACATACATACATACATACATACATACATACATACATACATACATACATACATACATACATACATACATACATACATACATACATACATACATACATACATACATACATACATACATACATACATACATACATACATACATACATACATACATACATACATACATACATACATACATACATACATACATACATACATACATACATACATACATACATACATACATACATACATACATACATACATACATACATACATACATACATACATACATACATACATACATACATACATACATACATACATACATACATACATACATACATACATACATACATACATACATACATACATACATACATACATACATACATACATACATACATACATACATACATACATGCATACATTCATACATACATACATACATACATACATACATACATACATACATACATACATACATACATAATACATACATATATACATACATACAATCGATGACAATATTAATTATATGGTGTATGGGCCGATGGTTATAGTACCCCCATCGTAACTATCTAAAATCACCAACCTCATCTATGCACGCTGTTTCAACGGAAATCAACAATCAATCGTATAATCCAATAGATTTCCTTCACATATTGGTAAAGACAATCTCTTGCTGGGCCGTGTTGTGGCCCTATATCGGCCTTCTCGTTCTCGCCTACGGGCGAGAAAATCTCAATGAATTCAATTCATTAATATAGTTCACAAGCCTCATTAGTGTTGTGAGTGATAAGAATTGGAATTTCCAGGTATCCAAGCCAAGGTATACTTAATACCTAATTGGCCAATTTCCAGTACATGGTAGGAACTAGGGAAGTAGAAAATGATATTGGTCCCTGTTTCGTAAGCATGATACGTTAGATACGCCGGTAATTCTATCTGCTATATATTCCAGTTAGCATTCAGCTCACGCTTGGCACTTAATAGTGCAATGCACTTAGTCTGGTGTAGATAATTAAACTAACATTGAAATAATCATAATCCTAATACAAGTGTTTAATCTAAAACCTATTAGACTGGTTATTTTTCCCACGTCCCTATTTATCTTCATATACCCCATAACCAAGTTTGCATTGTGCATTCATTAAAAGAAACTATTATTGTGTTATTTTATTATATTAGGTCTGGCTGGCGGTTTTTAACTTTGAAAATTACCCTAAATTCTTAATACATCTATATAATATGCATGGTGACATTGGAGCCGTCATAGCAACGCAGTACCTAATACGTGGTATAATGCCCCTCTGAAAACCAATTCTAGTAACTGAACGGGTAGACAATAAATACAAATGCCCCCTTTAATGATGTCACTGTAAACAATTGTTTGTTAAAAGAATTCCGGCTGCAATGGTGAAAAAAAATGAAAACAAATACCTACTCTCTAATTCTGCAAAACAAGTTGAAAACGTACATTTGTTTAAAAAAAATAGTTGGTAAAAGGCATAACAATACAAACCAATATAATAAAATGAGTGGGTGGACTGTATTATAAGGTCGAAAGATTGGAGGAATGATGGATGGAACATGTGAGACCATTTATCCGACATTTATCGCTGACGTTTTCTCGTAAATTTAAACTAACCAATCGAGCATGAATCCCGGAATACGAAAATATATCACAATAACGTAATACAAACTCATATATTATACATTTACATAATAAACTAACTACAATTTAGTGTCATTGCTGTATGTAAATTACCGTTTTACATCACCATTCTCATCAGCGACTTTTTCCTCTGTTATTATTCAATTGTTCGCTAACTAACACGCGCGCCCCCAGTTAATTGTCTTGATTACGTTTGACAACCATCCAACCAACTCTAATGAGCGACTCTTGCTCACCGCTATGCGTGTATTAATTACCTCCTCTGCAGGCGCAGCCTTCAAGATCTTCTCTATTGATTGTGACAATGCGAGAACGCAAAGCATTCACAGCTCACAGACAATTTATATCTGCCTGATCACGAGTTAATTTATATTACCTCTCTGAATGGAGGTAATTTATAGCTAGTACCGTGCCAAGAGACGGTGCAATAATTTAGTGTACATAAAGGGTTGTTTGAATATGGTGTTGTGGTGCCCATACTAAGGGCCAAACCGGCATGTTTGTTTATGTTTGATTGGCACTTTGTGTTAACAATCTTTCAGAGGGCGTTTGGGTGAAGCTCAACTTCATCAACTTGTAAACCAGTGTACCACTATACTAGCCCCAGAAGTCGGCTGTGGGCAGCTATTTTCGAACTCTGGCTACGATTCCAGACTTTTTGAAATTGATGGTATGTAACTGTCTGTATCTGCTTAGCAATAGGGGCTAAAATGGCCGTCAATTTCGGAAATAAGAATCGCAGATGCACTCTCCAACATCGTTGCAGATCCAGTATAGTTTGTCTTATATACTTATATACTTATTAGTTATTACTTATTATATATTATTTTTTTATATTACTATATAAACTATTGAAACGCAAAGAAACTAGCGTGTGTTATACAACGCTGATATTACCTGCTGATATTCCCATTTAAAACTCTCTTATATTTCCTGGTAATGACAGCTCAAATGTGAACACACGTGTTTGCCACCAGGGTAACTGCTGTGACGCCACATGCATACTTGACCTTCACGTGTCGTAGCATTGTTATTGTTTATGGCTCCGGCGTTCAAAGTCGGTGGCGCGTCTCAAACATGTCTCGTTTATTTATATTATGTATGAGGAAAATTTGTGAATGACGGCCTTAAACACAAAATATTTGTTTCAATGTATGAAGAGAACAGTACATTCCCTGTCACACATTAAATTGTTTTTGAAAACCCTATTTATAAAAGGGCAGTAACATATTTTGGTTTTACTTTTATGACAACCAAGTATTGACGGGGATATTTCGTGGTGTGTAAAGCCTTTGCGTACGATATGAAATTGTTCTTAAATTTCGATTATTTGGTCGTCTTACACCAAATGATCGTAATGAACTGAAATGTCAAACTTATTGTACGAGTCATGGCAGGGACGGGGGCGGGGGGGGGGGGGGTGAGGTTTGTCATGCAAACAAACATTTCCAAGAACACAAAATTGGGAAGTGGCTATAACAGGGTGGTAAGTATACAATGAAACTGTTTTATTTGTGTATACAAAATGAAATTAGGCAATTGTTGAACATAATATATTCTTATTATTTTACGTTCATACATTTTCACGGCACATATTCTTATTTTATAATTTCTTAACGGTGGTCCAACAGCCTCTGTTGGCTCTGTTAATATTTGTGTTATGACGTGCTTGCTTCGAGCCCTGGCGAGGGCTTCAATGCCACCTTGCCTAGCATAAGGGTGCAACTAAGAAACAACAAAGAAAGATGGCTTACGTAACCGGCGTAGGCAAACGGGCTAATTTCATTGAGGAAAACGGAACGCTGGCAAGCAACCTGCTTCTATTGTGCATAGCTGTACGTGAAAGCATTTCAACAGCTTTCTTTGTGCGCGCACCATAAGGCATAATGTCTAAAAATATTTTTTTTTTTAAATGTAACACGTAGAACAGCTGTTATGTAAATATGTAGAAATAATTGGACTTTACTCTCTTCTTTCATAGAAATATATTTGTTAATATTTCGATCCTCCCTGAGATCTTTATCACAACAATAATTATAATTATAAGTGATAATAATAATAATAATAATAATAATAATAATAATAATAATAATAATAATAATAATAATAATAATAATAATAATAAACATAATAATAACAATAATAAAAATTATAATAATAAAAATAATAATAATAATAATAATAATAATAATAATAATAATAATAATAATAATAATAATAAAAATAATAATAATAATAATAATTAACATAAAAAATTAGCCATGAAGTATAAACTTATAAACACAACCACTGCGTATTACAAATACAAGCCTGAAAAGGTATTAGATAGTAAAGACTGCAAATTATATTACGACCGGGCAGTTATAACAGACCAAACCATACATCACAATAGACCGGATATTATATTTATTGACAAGAAGAAACAAGAAACGATTTTAATTCATGTTGCCGTCCCTTTATGCCACAATGTAGAGACAACTTGGCGGGAAAAGATAAACAGATATAAGGAATTATCTATTGAAATAAAAAGGTTGTGGAAGCAGAATAATGTAACTGTTATACCGTTAATTATATCAGCAAATGGCATTGTTCCACGTAAACTCCATGACAGCATTAAACTAATTGGTCTCCAACCGAACATATACATCGAGATGCAAAAAACAATTATTTTGAACACGTGTAGGATAGTGTGAAAATTTTTGAACTAAGAAGAATGAAGACTTCAAGAAGTTCTCCATCCCGATGGTGGTTTTCGTGGTTTCCACCGTACAAAGAGCGAATGCTGGGATGAGTACAAATCGGCCACGACCGTACATAGCATCCACAGTTCGGATTGGAAAATATAATGTGGACAATGATATATTAAGTAGTTATAAGTAGATTTTAATAAGGTAAACACATGGAAATACTTAACATTTGTGTCCGTACAACATGTTTATGCCGGTTTTGACCGAGTTTGTATGTATTGCAACAATAAAATAATAATAATAATAAATGATCTGTGTCTCGGAGTTGGACCATCTCTGTATTATTACATTGTGTTATATACGCACACAACTCTGTAAGGAGGGATGAGGGTTTAACTCCCCCCCCCCCCCCCCCCTCCACCCCTCTTCTCACGTCGGGATTTCGGACTGAAAGCTTTTCCCAAGAATTTGTCTCGGACACAAAAGACATGATTGATGATAATGATGATAGTTTTTGAAAGATCCCTTGGATGTATTCATTTAAAACTAATTATTCAGTTCAGTTTTAATTATTAGCGAAACTTATTTTAAGCTAACGATCAGTTACATTTCAATCTTGGAGCAGGATTTACTTTTTCGACGTCTTTCAAAATGTTTTCAAACTTTTGAAACTCTTTCTTTATTCCGTGGCCATGACCTACATTGCACCCTAAAACGGTTTGTAGTTATATCTCAAGAACGGCGAACAATATCTAGAAAATGAATAATGTTACCAGTTAGGTTTCAGAAGCAGAGACTGTACGAAACATGCTTGTTCGTTACTATTATTATTATTATTATTATTATTATATTATTTTATTCATAGGTCCCGTATGTGGGCACCACTTTTGTGTTTATCAAGATCGAATAAACTTATGTTATCGAAACTTACTTGAGAGTTTTCCCGTTACTTTGTGACGTGTGGTGAACGTTTGTAATAATGTTCGGCACAAGCAGCTCAAATACCTTGAGAACTTAAGTGTTTTGTTCATAACTTAACTAAAATGACATCAATATCAAAAACTTGGAATCATTAACTAGACATTATTTGAGATAATAATGCATAATGTCAAATGTTATCAACATATTGTATAATAATACATTTTGCACCCTTTTTTGGAGAACGTCTGTAATATTGATAATGTTTAGCCC
The DNA here is from genome assembly GCA_945910005.1 of Isoperla grammatica. NCBI lineage: Eukaryota > Metazoa > Arthropoda > Insecta > Plecoptera > Perlodidae > Isoperla > Isoperla grammatica. The sequence continues at coordinate 124,778,213 of OX246737.1, forward strand.
CATATCATTCCAAATTTTGACAATGTCGTTTAATTCAAACAAAACCCTGAAAGCCTGGTGCTTTTCAAGCTATTTCGGTACGATCGTTGTATTCCACTAGACCCCTAAGTTCTGACGAGGGCAGGCTACGAGCCGGCACCGAGGTTTCCCTCTATTCTTCGTTCCCATCTTCTTTATTCACGAGCGGTAAAAAGACCACAGCATAAAAATGTAAAACCAAAACGTATAATTTAATCGCTTTCCACGTTTTCAAATCGTCTCTCCAGCAGCTGCTAGATGACCGGGTTTCCTTGGAGACTTCCGCTTTTAGGACAACTATGAATAAAATATGCGAGAAGATGTGGCAATAATAAAATTATCAATTCCAAGATTATCACTTCTGACCCTGATGTTTGTGTCTGCCTCTAAACATTGATAAATTATTATAATAACGAGTCAAATGTGTGATTAAATATTCACATAGTATCCGGTTTTTGTTTGTGTGTTAGTTTGAGGAAGCGATTTCTACAAGTTAGTTATTGATCAACAATGGTTGTCCTTGAAACTGAGTTTAGTTAAATGGGCTAACTAATTCTACGCAACACACCCAATGAAACGGTAGGACATGTGAAAGAATGCTAAAGATAACGAAAATATGTGTATATATTGTACATCTCTATTCATGAAGAGAATCGATAAAATTTTACAAATGAACAGGGAGAACGTTGTATGTATTGTATACATAATAAATCAACACGAAAATTGTCCAATTACATTATATTTAATGAATTAGTACTAAACATTGAAATGATTAATGGCTTCTAAAATCATTATGTATTTATGTTGAAAGGAACAACCCGTTAAGGTTATCTATGCTTGAATGACCTCCAAAAGCGTGTATTTTATTATAGTGTCAATACGTTTATTATGGGAAAAAACTAAAGTTTACAAAGTTATTAAGAAATAATGTTAAGGATACGGTTGAATGCTGATTCTAATAAGCGAGACATATTAGTAAATCTCACCACAATGTCCTAAAATTGATGGTTAAAATTAAAAGAAAACAATTACCCAACATAGTCATGATCAAGGTCATTACTACTTCGCTGGAAACCACTACTTCTTTTTAGGCAACAAACAGGATTAATATTAATTCACTAAAATTACTCATATTTCAAGACATTGATTCTGTCTGGTGCTTTAAAAATGATGGTTAATTGTAATTATGTAATTATACTGTATGTTGTTTAGCTGGAATATATGCAACAGACATTGTAATGGATATGTAGAAAAGAAATCAAAATACTGACAAGAAAAGAGGAAATAATTCGAAATTGTTTCAACTAATCCATGAATTAATAAAATAAGAACAATGTTCATTAGTTATTATAACCTCCCATTGTTGGTCACGTTAATTGGCTATAGATAGAGCTGGCTCAGTGCTGACGCTGCCCGTCGTAAGAGAAGAATAAACGATGTCCGTGCCTTTCCCTTTTCTTCACACATACACATTGAAAGCTATTTCCTCCTACTATTTCTATTTCCTTTCCTCCAAGCTCCCCCCCCCCCTCCCCCCATTTGATTCGTGGTTATAAATAATTGGTCCAAGGTAGCTCTGCCTGTCGTAATATAAGATAAGATATAAAGGGCGGACGTCATTTGACCTCGTGTATGGTTGAAACGTCATTAAACAATAAAAACATACGTTCCAACCCAAGATATCATAACATATGAGTGGGATTCTCTCAACTAGAGTTTACCAATGTAAGCTCTTTTGCCACCGTGACCGTATTCATAGTTCCCACGTGACGTCACAGCGGCCATGATTGCGACACAATTGATGCGGACGGGACCAATCCTAGATCATTGGCAAATACTATTCAAATTCGATAAATAAGCCTAATTAAGAATTTAAAAAGTAAACATAAGCAATAAAACAATTAAAAACTAGGAAAACGCTCTGTTTGACGCGTTGATAAGCGAGCGCGTCAATATCTACGAACTTTCTGGCGAAAAGTTTTCAATGCTAATACAAACAACAATTAACAACAATTCAAGAATGCGCATTGCAAAAATTGTTCTTATTTCCAGGGCTATTATACTTTCCGACATTGTTGTATGCAGTGCAATGTGCGTTGCTAAGAATTTTCGTGGTCATGTTTTCAACACGGTCCGCCACCGTTACTAACACTTATTGACAGCAATAGAAATGTAATTTCTGCCTCTAATACGTATTGGATCGCGTTTACATTAGTATATTCGTGACCGGACAAAAATTTACTATAAGATAGCCACCTCACATTTTGCCGTTACTGCGTTTTAGAAAAATATTTTCGAGTAACTTTTGTGTAACTTTGCCAATATTTATCATATCGCCAAAAAATTAACATATTCGTGACCGGAAAAAAGTTTAAAAAAATATGGCTCTCACATTTTGCCGCCATTTTGTTTCAAAAAATTTTTTGCAGAAACTATGGTGTAACTTTGTAACTTTTCAAACGATTTTGCCTCAAAACTATACACCTTCAATCCACATCGAGGCTTGTGGATGGTCCAAATTTCAAGTTGATCGGACTTTCCGTTCGACCGCTATCGACAGACATAAAAAAAAAAAAAAAACAAAAAAAAAACAAAAAAAAAAAAAAACAGAATGAAGTGCCATAAGAGTCAAGTGGAAACGCTCGCTTCGCTCGCTTAAAAAAACACGCTAAATTTTAAAGAACTGAGAATTTCTGTTTTCTACCACAACAGCCTCCAATTGTTTCTCCATGGCAACGTCAAAGTTTGATCACAAATGTGGTCGCCACGCGCAAAGATGTGACGTACGTGCAACCTATGAATATGATGAGAATAATTAAGCGAGCGAAGCGAGCGTCTCCACGAGACTCTTACGGCACTTCGTTCTGTTTTTTTTTTTTTTTTTTTTTTTTTGTGTACTAGACTCTTATGGCACTTCATTCTGTTTGTTTTTTGTTTTGTTTTTATGTCTGTCGATAGCGGTCGAACGGAAAGTCCGATCAACTTGAAATTTGGACCATCCACAAGCCTCGATGTGGATTGAAGGTGTATAGTTTTGAGGCAAAATCGTTCGAAAAGTTACAAAGTTACACTCAATAACTGTTAGTAACGGTGGCGGACCGCCGCGAAAACACTAGACAGAATGACAACGAAAATTCTTAGCAACGCAAATTGCACTTGCACTGCATTCAACAATATCGGGAAGTATAATAGCTATGGAAATTAGAAAAAATTTTGAAATGCACATTCTTGAATTGTTGTTAATTGTTGTTTTTATTAGCTTTGAGATTTTTTCGCCAGAACGTTCGTAGATATGGACGCGCTCGCTTATCAACGCGTCAAACAGAGCGTTTTCCTAGTTGTAATACCAGTGCTTTGGTAGACGCGCGGTAATTTTGTGCGGCATTGAATGAATTTTGAGAAGCATGTCTTATTTTATTGGAAACTTTCACATTTTGTCACTTAGGCCCATTTGGCAGCCACTTTGAAGATAATGCACTTAGTAGCAGTGATTAAGCGAGCGATGAGAGCGTCTCCAATATACTTTTATGGCACCCATTCTGTTTTTTTTTTTTTTTTTTTTTTAATGTCTGTTGATAGCGGCCGAACGAAAAGTCCGATCAAGCTGAAATTTGGACCATCCACAAGCCTCGATGTGGATTGAAGGTGTATAGTTTTGTGAAGGAATCGTTCGAACAGTTACAAAGAAAGTTACAATTAAGTTAATGAAAAATATTTTTCTAAAATAAACTGGCGGCAAAATGTGAGATAGCCATATTATAGTAAATGTTCGTTCGGTCACGAATACGCTAATTTCAACGTGATCCGATAAGTATTGTTGGTACAAATTTTATTGGTATTGCTGAATTGTAGTGAAGTATGACAACGAAAAATCCAAGCCTTAATTTATATGGACAAACAATCTTTTATTGAACTAGGAAAACGCTCTGTTTGACGCGTTGATAAGCGAGCGCGTCAATATCTACGAACTTTCTGGCGAAAATATCTCAAAGCTAATAAAAACAACAATAACAACAATTCAAGAATGCGCATTGCAAAATTTTTTCTAATTTCCATAGCTATTATACTTCCCGACATTGTTGTATGCAGTGCAATGTGCGTTGCTAAGTATTTTCGTGGTCATGTTTTCAACACGGTCCGCTACCGTTACTAACACTTATTGACAGCAATAGAAATGTAATTTCTGCCTCTAATACGTATTGGATCGCGTTTACATTAGTATATTCGTGACCGGACAAAAATTTACTATAAGATAGCCACCTCACATTTTGCCGTTACTGCGTTTCAGAAAAATATTTTCGAGTAACTTTCGTGTAACTTTGCCAATATTTATCAGATCGCCATTACATTAACATATTCGTGACCGGAAAAATCTGTACAAAAATCTGGCTATCTCACATTTTGCCGCCATTTTGTTTCAGAAAAATATTTTGCAGTAACTATGGTGTAACTTTGTAACTTTTCGAACGATTTTGCCTCAAAACTATACACCTTCAATCCACATCGAGGCTTGTGGATGGTCCAAATTTCAAGTTGATCGGACTTTCCGTTCGACCGCTATCGACAGACATAAAAACAAAAAAAAACAAAAACAAAAAAAAAAAAAAAAACAGAACGAAGTGCCATAAGAGTCAAGTGGAAACGCTCGCTTCGCTCGCTTAAATTAACTAGGAAAACGCTCTGTTTGACGCGTTGATAAGCGAGCGCGTCAATATCTACGAACTTTCTGGCGAAAAGTTGTCAATGCTAATACGAACAACTATTAACAACAATTCAAGAATGCGCATTGCAAAAATTGTTCTTATTTCCATGGCTATTATACTTTCCGACATTGTTGTATGCAGTGCAATGTGCGTTGCTAAGAATTTTCGTGGTCATGTTTTCAACACGGTCCGCCACCGTTACTAACACTTATTGACAGCAATAGAAATGTAATTTCTGCCTCTAATACGTATTGGATCGCGTTTACATTAGTATGTTCGTGACCGGACAAAAATTTACTATAAGATAGCCACCTCACATTTTGCCGTTACTGCGTTTTAGAAAAATATTCTCGAGTAACTTTCGTGTAACTTTGCCAATATTTATCAGATCGCCATTACATTAGCATATTCGTGACCGGAAAAATTTGTAGAAAAATCTGGCTATCTCACATTTTGCCGCCATTTTGTTTCAGAAAAATATTTTGCAGTAACTATGGTGTAACTTTGTAACTTTTCGAACGATTTTGCCTCAAAACTATACACCTTCAATCCACATCAAGGCTTGTGGATGGTCCAAATTTCAAGTTGATCGGACTTTCCGTTCGACCGCTATCGACGGACATAAAAACAAAAAAAAAAAAAAAAAAAAAAACAAACAAACAAACAAACAAAAAAAAAAACAGAACGAAGTGCCATAAGAGTCAAGTGGAAACGCTCGCTTCGCTCGCTTAACAATACAAATAATAAATGAAATTGAATAAATTATCACTAAAATGAAATAAGTATGACACAAGTTACTTATGATTGTTTGGGCGTAGTAGCAAAAAAGAAAAATGTTTATGTTGTATGGCATGCGGCTAGTGTCATTAATACAAATTAATTACGAATTACGAAGAGAGAGGGAGAGAGAGAGAGAGAGAGAGAGAGAGAGAGAGAGACCCGGATTCAATTCCCCGTCAGGGGTTGTTTGTTTAATTTCTGAACTTTGTAACAGTTTATCGTTCGTAATCGCGTGGAAAGAGTTCTTCACCTTTCAAAGGCGCAGACGATTATGCTTTTGGATGTAACATTTTGTAGACATTTTCTAAATGCAATTTTATCATGGTCGCGATAAATTTACATATAGGTTTTTCTGTAAATAGTAAACTCGAGTTGGGACAACCAATCATATATTTTCTTGCATGTAATCTTTGATGACTCATTTTTCACACCTGAAATGCGCCATCCTGCATCCTAGTAGGGAGCTGTCAAGGCCGTTCACTATCAAGACTGTATATAAACTGTTGACGTTCACAACCAAACATCTACTATACGACATTGCATCACGATCATCATGTCTGGCTCTTCCTTTGTTGAGTAAAATATTTTGATTGGCGTACTTACAATTGGATGCGTTTTATCGCTAAGTTGAATAAAGGTAGCTTGTTGTACGGCACGCCTTCAAATTAAAAAAAAATGTACGGACAATAGTAATTATCTGGACAACGCTATGTTGACCCTTATTAGACCTTTGTATCGATAGCGAAAGTTTTGTTTTTATTGTCTGGACATTGTAATTGTATACGTACACGTGTATATGTCAATCACACGTAGGCCTACCATTTCGAAAACAAAATTAAAATATGATTTTATTATTTTATAGACTTGATCATTTGCAAACTAAAGTAGATTGGTATTATCACGCATTATCACCGAGAAAACACCACTTGGCCCTGCCCCCCCTTGCTTTACCCTTATCACGATCCCGCAATGTGCAATGGATCTGATTCGGACATGGACATGTGACGTTTTATCATCTTTATATTTCACCCACCCATCGTCTCGATTAGTCAAAGTTGCACAAATATGGGACGTAAAACCCAAAATATCATCATCATCATCATCACCACCATCATCATCACCGACAATTAGTATTGTTATTGTTTAATTTAATTATTTTAATGGAATATTGACTTATGTATTTTCAATTTGAAGAAAACTTATTAATATTCCGATGGGGCAAACTTGTTAGATGTTCGACGAATAGAATTATGTATACAATTCTCAGCACGCATCCTCAAGCAAGTATAATAGAATTAGCAACATGTATAACATCATAGTGTGCGTGGCCTAGCTTGATACAACGTGAAAGTTAAATACGCAGCCTGAATATCGGAGCACAATTCGTTGCCAATTGGAATTGGTTTGTGTGAATCTTTGCTTATGCGGTTGGCTTCCCAGCGACATTGTAGGCTCGCTTCACGTATAATTGTATTGACCAATCAGATCCATTGTTTTGCGTGTTACCGTGTTGAAAAGAGACACTACACAAAAGGCGTTGTTGATCCTCAGTGGCGTAGCTACATTTTCTTGGGTTGGGTAACCTCGCACTAGTTGCATGAGGGCTGCTTTATAAAAGGGCTTAGGGTTGTTTTGTAAAATTTAAATAATGCGTACACATTATAAAAATATGTGATATAAAATACAAAAACTTATAGTTACTTATATATTAATGGATTCATTTCGTTATTTCAAACATTTAATTAAGTATTGTCTAATTGCTCGCGTAAATACTGATGTGTAACAGGTTGTATAAATTATTATGAGCGTCAGTAATCTTTGCTTTGGGGGAAGCGACATGCGTATTAATTCCTAAATCGGACTTAATTAAACAATATTTGTTTTGTATTTTGTTAATTTCGATTTCACGTCATTTCTTTCGTTTTCTTTTTTTGTGAAAACACGCACTGTCAGAATATTAAAAAAGCTCGACTCTATATTTTTGTAAGGAGTCACTACTACACTCAAACACTCAAAAAACACAATATAGTATTAACGTAACAAGTTTCCAATCGACATCGAAGCACAAAGTCACAAACATTCAATGCCACAATCTTTGAAGAATACTTGAATGGCGTTTGTAAACAACAGGAGAGAGAGTGGGTTATCATACGGTGTTATGTTCTATTGAAAAAACAAGATTTCTCAGAAAAAATTATTAAAATTCCTCGGATGAAATAAGTGTTATTCTTGTTACGACGTAAAAATGAATTTACTTTCTTTTTTTCCTTGCTGGAGAAAAATAGCTACGCCACTGTTAACATACCGGTTCTCTAAACGTACTGTATAGCATATTTTATTTATTTATATTACTGTAAGCTGTAACTTATCCACAAACCACAATAATAAAAGTTATCTATTTACCATGGAGTCGCGGCGAAGAATCAAATATAAATCATTTACTTTATGCCCCCCCCCTCCCCCCCGCCCACACCATCGTCGCCGCACTCGTGGCTGACGGTGATGGGGTCATCCCATCACCTCTGCCAGATCCGATCACACCAGACCGTTGTCCTCTATTCTCAACACCTTATTACAGAGCGCACTGTGAGCGTGCCCGTAGAGCCATTTCCCCCTCGGCCGTCTTCGTAGCCGCTCGGATCGGCCCGAGAGACGAGAGCGAGCGAACTAAGAACAGTGCACCAGCAAATAAAAGTAGACACTGTAGCTTTTGCTATGTAGGTCACTCGCTCGAGACAATCGGAAGAAATTAGAACAGCCGAGATTGCAATGTTTTGGTTTATATTTTAAGTGGGGCTGACAGTACATTTATATTTTGAAAAGAGGATTGTTCGATAATGCGGGTAGAGATAATGTTGACTTGCAACGAGGCCAATCGAAGGACATAATACGGTCATGGGAGAATGTTTTCAATATCACGCGAAAATGATTTAACAATATTTTGTTGTTATTATGTGCTTGTTTACGCGTAGTTGTATTATTTTATAACCCTTCGCAAATCAAAAATACATTTTATTGTTATGATCGATAATAGATAAGACCCGAAAAATCTACATCCGGGTCACCTTAAAAAATACTTCTTTGTATGAGGGGTGGGGGTGGGGAAGTGGGAGGGGGGTTTATCCTGAGACGACTGTACAAGGATTGATAAGATTCCGAATTTAAAATTGCGCTCATATAAACGATAACCTATATAAACAAAATAAACATTATAAACAATATCCTGTGTAACAAATTTTAAATTTGCAGAAAAAAACAATTTAGCTTTTCTCCATCCCGTGTTTTGAATCAATATTTACAATTTACAAAGCACGCATTTTAATATTTGTTCATATGTTCTCATATGAGCAATTTTTCTATAGCAATATTCGTGAAACACGTTACTTGAAATCGAATCTATTTTAATCTCACGGTATCTTGGGAGAGCATCGAGGTCGACGGCTTTTCATCTCGCATTTAAATCAACAACTATAAAATAAAAAAGTAATACAATATCATTTTATAAAAAAAAAACATCAATCTGAACGAAAGTGACAATGTATGCCCGATGTGTGGAGGGTGAGGGCACTCACAGTACAAACACAATTTGAATGTTCGGTTCGGGCCCAGTCCAGTGACCATTATAATGCTTTCCCCTCCCCCCCCCCATCGCCCCGCGGCGTCGAAGGGTCTGATGGGGCCAGTGCTACGCCACTGATTAGATTTCATAATTCAATGGTGCGGTGCACCTAACAATACAACCGGCCGAAGACTAGGCCGGCACGCAAGGGGGTGAAATTAAACTGATCGGTAGATAGATACATTTCTTTGCGGGAGGCGTTTTCCTACACAATATGACAGGTAAACATAATACAAAAATAGAGTTTATCTTTATGCTAACCAATAAATAAAAGCATTCACGCATCGTTCATACCAAAGGGAAAGAATTCTGTCAACGAAAAACTAAACCTCCGGTTTTACGATCTCGGTAGGCACTGCTCAAGGTTATTGCTTGGGCACTGCTATCCTTGGGATAGCTTGTTTTCGCCATGGCAAGAAGGCTTTGAAACGTAGCTATGTAATCCCGAGGATAACGTATCTAGAACCTTATCCCGAGATCGTAATAGCAGCACACTATCAAACGGATAATAGGGCGCCCCCATTTGACATTATTTTTCCTACTGCAACTATTATCGACATCTTATGATTTCTATTTCTTATGGCGTATTCGATTGGCACGCACCGAGTGCGCACTCAACTAGTGCAATGACGTCATTGCACTACACGAGTTCTGTGAAAGTGCAATTCCCAACTGAACAGCATTGGTGGGATTGGCACGAAACTCAAATCTCGTTTTCGTAGTGTGGTATCCCTTCGCTATATCTGTATCTGTTTTAGCGCCAAAAACACCATGAGTGCCCTTGAAATGTCAGAAGCGTTTATTCAAATGGTTTTAGAAATTGAAACAGAAAATGATAATATAAATGGTAATATGCGGTGGCATTTTATCTTGTAGGCTAGGACTAGCCCAGGGCTGAGTTGGCTAGACAAAATCCATTGGGTTTAAATTTAAACCCAATGACAAAATCTTGGTTATGTTATGTAGGCCTAGCGTATCTTTGGGCCTAGCCCTAGGCCCAGACCTTGGCCTAGGCCTACTTGTTACCAGTATTAAATATTAATGTATATAGGCCTACCTCCAGTCATAATAAAACAATAATATGTGGCATTAGTAGATTTAATGCAACACATTCCACTTTATAAAATAATAAAGGTCTGTTAAATGTATGCGCCAGAGTTGATTTGTAGGTTAGGATACCGGTAAACTAGATACTTCCTCATCGGAATATTGATTGACAACGTTTGTTATAAATCCTGATATTTTAGGAGTCTTCTCATTTCTTAAATACTCAAACAAGAGTAGTTCATCTTCGTCGCTACTCTCCGAAGACTAAAAGCTCCACTAGAGCCAAACGCTTTCGCGCGTCCATGTTTTCAAAATGACACTGCACTGCGGTCTGAAGCCAGTGCACTGTAGTGCAACACTTTTCTAGTGCACACTCCCAATCGAATACGAAAAGTCGCACTGAGTGCGCACGGACATTCCCAATCGAATACGCGAGTCGCACTCAGTGCGCACTGAGTGCATGAAAGTGCAGCCAATCGAATACGCTATTAGAAATGTGACACATTTTAAATCAGCAGGGTGCGAAATGAGGGCTTGGCAGAGGAGGGGATGCCCAAGTATAGTATCTGCGTGGGCAGTAGGGGTCTAGGGCAAAGCCCCAGCCGCCCGAGGCAAAGTTTGTTTGGTTATTATTGCCCTCGAGGTGGCCTTAGAAGCAATGAGGTATCTTTTGGAGATATTTTATTCTTGTTTTTAACATTTCACCATTTTTTTTTTGTAGTTTTAACCTATTATGTAAATTAATTTTGTAAATGTCAATAACCCACTTTTTCTTGGCGTCGTAAATGAAAATCCTCAGTACCGATATCTCAAGTTTGGGACATGAATCTGGGGACAGTGTCCGATTTTTTTAGTCAGGCTAGGAGTATGTGTAAATTGACGCATATTTATTAAAGATACGAGATAAAGTCACTTGATATGATATGAAATGAGATGGGTATCCAGAGGAGGGGATTTAGCCATCCCCGGCGAGGATATCTTTCAGTAAAACAGAGCCAGGGATGAAATTACCAGAGGGGGGAAATCCCCCCCATCCCCCTCCGTCAATTCAGCGTTATACAATTAAAATAGCTCTCTCCTTGAATGGGGTAATCTGCGAGACAAGAGCCTCCAGGCCCATCTTGAGATGAGCAGAATGCAGAATGCGCGTCGAACTCTGTATCGCATCTACATTCCACCCTGAAATAATGACCCCTCATGTTTTATGTTATTGTTATCCCTGCCACCGCAACAGTTTGGTAACTTTGATATGACTCCCATGACCTTGACCTTGAGTCCTTCACCTTGACCACGCGCGGCGGGAGAGAACGGGACAAACATAAATAATAAGTATAGGCGGAGGCCTACTCAGAGATTCGCATTCCTTTTGGCTTTGCATATGCAATAGTAATACAGTAATAATAATTTTTCAGCTTTATCTGATGTGCCTCTCTTCAGGTGTTTGGATAGTTGGGAAGGAATGTCCGAGGGTTTCCGAGGTTTTCCCGACGTGCCCTCACCTTCCCCAGCTGCCTTCCACATCATCCGAAACGAAGATCAAGCCAGCAGAATCCTTATAGCATGGCAGTTAACTCGTACAATGTATTTATGCATCTATGTGAGCAAGTAAAAAAAGTAAATCTCATAAAATCCTTTTTAACGAGTGACACAGCAATAAAATGATAATAAGTGTCGCACGAAACCATAAAGTCATCCGGCATCCCCCCAAAAACAAAATTAACGTAATCAAAACAAAATTATTCTTGTCCCCAAAACTATCGTACAGATACTGTCGTCATAGATGAGTGATTCGTGCGTATAACCAGCGAGCCCTAAAATTAAAAATACTTATCGATGATTGGTCACGAGCCACTCGTCCACGTCCACGTCCACGTCCACGTCCACGTCCACGTCCACGTCCACGTCCACGTCCACGTCCACGTCCACGTCCACGTCCACGTCCACGTCCACGTCCACGTCCACGTCCACGTCCACGTCCACGTCCACGTCCACGTCCACGTCCATGTCCACGTTCACGACCACGTCCACGGTCGCAATATAATTTGATATCTTTTTTATCTAATATTTTTTTCAGGATTGCATTCATTGGTAATAATAAGCAGTGCTTGTGTTTGTAAATGTATATTTTTTGCTAATTTTTTATGTATAATATTTGCAGCTTGGTCATGTATAATCGTTTTGACAAGGCATTAATTTGTATCGCCTTTCATATGTGACACTTCGTTTCGTACACATATCAGCCACTGTGGCTTCTTCCAATATATTATATTTTGTTGGTAATTGTTTGTCTTCTTGGTATCTTGAATATCCATCAGAAATCCCTTGGTTTCGCTAACAATGTCCATTTGTTTGATTGCATAGTCATAACGCACATATTTGAGGCAAAAATGTGTATTATTTATTATGAGCTGTCAATGACGAATATGCAGTTACGACCACGAAATACGAGTTTCAACACGGATATCACCGGGTGACGTTTTCGAAAATGATTATGTGTGTCATTGTAAACTACAAAAAAAGTGGACAAGAGAGTTATCAGTTGAAAGAAAAACTAATAGGAAGAATAATATAAGCACAACCAAAAATAAAATGAATTTAAACATACCGCTCATCGCGCGAACCAAACCTGTTACATCCGGGCGGAAAGAGGTGCGCGACGGAAGTACTATACATCTTGTCGTGTTTGTTGTATTCTGAGTTATGCTTACAATTAATTTTTCTTCCAAGTGATGACCTCCACATAGTATAAATATATTCATTACTTTTTAAACAATTAACATAATTTTATTTATAATAGATTATGGTTGGTGGTTGGCTCTAGTTTGTAATCTTTTAGCCAAATCTTTTCCGTGATTTTATTTCATTTCACAGAAGTTGGCAGCACTCAAGGATCGGTAATAGCTACTGCTACTGTACCGATCTTGGGCAATATTGTACAAACCGTACAAACTGGCCACCTCGTGTTGTGGCCTACGTCTAGATTTTGAGTTGAACTTGAAGGTGGTTCATCGTTTATAAACCTAGATAGTTGAAGTTACTCACAATCATGGAGTATATAAACTATACCGAAGAAATGGCGGAAGGCAGTGACGATATGAAAGCCAGAATGTAAGTGAAAACTGAAATTGTTGGCCTAGGCCCTTGGAGGTTATGTTTGGAAGGTTCAGGAGTCAGGACCAAAGATATTACAATATTACCTACGGGACTTAAGGCTGTTGTAGGCCGAGGCCCCGGGCCTAGGCGTAGCAAGGCCTAGGCCTAGTCTAGGCCGGTCTAGTTCCATAGAATAGATTTCAGTTGTGAGGTGTAGGGCTAGCCTAGGCCCTAGGCCTAGGCTGGTAGGCCTAGGCCCTAGGGTAGGGCGTCCTACGTCAAGCACCACGTAGGCCCTAGGCTTGGCTAGGCCTAGGCCTAGGGCCTAGCTTAGCGTTTGTATATCTATAGAAGCTAGATATAAAACGGTCTAGCACAGTCTTCAATTTGTATTGAATGGATGTGGTACGGTTAACTTGAAAACGGATTGACTTGCAAGTGTATAGGCCTACCACGGACGTAGGCCTACTTAAATGCTTTAGGCCTGGGCCTACTCAATCCAATTTCGATTCGACCTGAATTCCACGCATTCACGATGATGCTTGACCTGGATTCGGTAAAGCTTGCGTATAGGTGATCGGACAAGGTCTATCCATTGATTATCTTGGGTGTGTATGTGTTTCGGGTAATTGTTTAGTATCACTGATCGCGTTTCGTACTCACTTTTTTTCTGTATTCCTTTGCTATATTCATCATATGCGCAGTATATTATTGTTATTTCATGATTTATCTGTAAGCTTCAGTGATTTTTAATACAAATAGTCTCTTCTTTCATATTAAATTATCGTTTTGAAGTTGCATCGATTTGACAACACAATCACATTAAATATGGCAATATGGCGGACGTGCGAGGGCGCAGCTGTTTGGAGCACACATAAAGTGTAGTCTACCAACATGAAAAAACCCTACCTCTTGCGCCCGAAAGTGACTTTGCCCGAGGTTAGGGGGTGGTTTTGGATAGTTTGCCAGAGGTTAGGGGGGGGTTTGGATGTACGTGCAAACTAGGCCCCTACGATTAAATACCCCTTCTTCAAATTATGCAATTATGCAGATTTGCGCCCGAAAGTGACTTTGCCCGAGGTTAGGGGGTGGTTTTGGATAGTTTGCAATTGGCAGCACTGCACCGGACACAAGCAGGAAACAAGGAAGAAGACGTCAACTTTTCATATAAAAACTTCAAACAATCATTTATTACTCTTAAAAACTAACTACAATATTATAATAAGCATCAAAAGAAAGACAATTAAACATTGTTCAATGAAAATAACACTTTAAACAAGACTTTGGCGTTTTTCATTGGAAAAAGTGAGTAACAAGCGCGATCAGTGATACTAAACAAATACCGTGTTTCGCTTCAGTCCTGGATCTTAAACCTAGCCCCTACCTACATGTTTTTATTTTTGTGTAAAATGATTTGACCCTACCTAGTGTAGTTTCACTAGGGTAATGTTGCCACTTAATATTTAATTTAATTGTAATTTAAACTGCGTGGTAATGTGATATCTGTTCGAGACTAAGAGATTCGTATTCATTTATTTTAGATTGTGCTGTCAATGTGGGACTGTCATCGAGCCGAATCCTGCAAACATGTGTGTCGCTTGCTTACGAACACAAGTTGATATAACGGAAGGAATTCCTAAACAGGCTACATTGTATTTCTGCAAAGGTTGTGAAAGATACTTGCAGCCACCAGCAGAATGGATCTCTTGTGCTCTTGAATCCAAAGAACTTCTCTCACTTTGCTTAAAAAAACTGAAAGGGCTAAATAGGGTGAAGTTAGTGGATGCAGGTTTTGTATGGACTGAACCCCATTCCAAGAGGATCAAGGTAAAGCTGACAGTCCATGCAGAGGTCATGGGTGGAACAGTTCTTCAACAAGTTTTCATTGTTGAGTATCTCGTCAACCATCACATGTGTGATGACTGCCATCGTACAGAGGCGCAAGATTACTGGCGTGCCCTTGTTCAAGTTCGACAAAAGGCAGAAAACAAGAAGACATTCTTCTACTTGGAACAATTGATTTTGAAACACAAGGCACATGAACGTACACTTGGAATAACACCTGTTTATGGTAAGATATCTAGGTACACGGTCTTTCGTAGATAATTGGAACTTTCTTGTCTGAGAGTAGACTAGACCCTTAAAGTATTTTCTGAAAGGAAAAAAAAAGTACTTTGCATACAACTGCAATTTTTAACTCAAGGTAGTTTTGACCTGTACGGCTATGGTATTCAGATCTAGAAAAACTTGCCAAGTTGACATTTTTTAAATTTTTTATTAATATCTTAAAATTGCTTCAAGATATTGAAAAAAAGATTCCTTAATGGAATTTGGTTTTGTATCAGCTAAACAATGAATTAAAAACTCAAATATTATAATTTTTACAAAATTGTCATTTGTTGTTGTTGTTGTTTCGCTCTTCTCACAGTTGGCTGGTTGCCGGTGGTGAGGGACTCTTATCTTCCTTCCTACCTCCTGCCCCCTCCTTCGCAGGTTCCCTCCTTCCTCCAACCTCCTCTTGCTGCTTCATCCCATTCCTGTCCTTTTTCCTCGTTTCACTCCCTTCCGTATCACCTCTTGACCTCTTCACGCTTCCTTCACCTTCTCCATTGCCTTTTTCCTTTTCCTTGCCCTTGGGTTCCGGTTTTGGCCTCAGCCTGTCGGCAAACGCCTTCACCTTTCCTAACCCCACGACTTCCCCCTCCAACTGGTTCCACTCCACGGTCGCCCTTCCTAGGAATGAGAACTTGCCTATGTCCGTTCTCCATGTCCTTCTTTCTATTTTCCACTGGTGGTCCCCCCTGCCCATGTAGTTGGCTCCTTCCACTGCCCTACTTAATTCCCCCCACCCCTCATGCTTCCTTACCACCCTGTACATTTTCCCTAGCCTGTCCCTCCGTCTCCTGTCCTCGAGAGTTTCCCAACCCAGTTCCTTGACCAATTTCGTTACGCTCTCGTACTCTCTTCTCTTCCTTCCTTCCCCCATGTCTATTTCCACCCATCTATTCGCCCTCCTGAGTACCCTTCTCGCCGCCCTCTTTTGGACCCCCTCCAGGGCCTCTCTCCCCTTACTGTCATGAGGATCCCATACCGCCCCTGCATATTCCAGGCCTGGCCTAACCAGAGCTCTATATGCATGCTCCCTTATTTCCCCACTTGCTCCCCTCAGCACCCTCATCACAAAATTTAGGTTTCTTACTCCCTTCCCAACCATCCTGCTTATCTGCTCTCCCCATTCCAGCGTATCCGCCATCCACACTCCTAGGTACCTAATCACCTCCACTCTCTCCAGCACTTGTCCCTGAATCTCATACGTCGGTCCCACCCTCCTCCCCTGTCTCCTTCTTGTAAACCTTATCCACTTGCACTTTGCCGCATTCAGACTCATCATATTAACCCTCACCCAATCCCCCAGCTTTTTCATGTCATCTCCCAATAACTCCTCATCCCCCCTGTCCTTGATCTCCCTGTATATGACGCAGTCATCAGCAAAAAGTCTCACCCTTGCCCCCATCCCCTCCGCTATGTCGTTAATATAGATCGCGGACATCAGAGGCCCGAGCACACTCCCTTGGGGCACCCCAGAGGTCACCTTCACCTCTGATGAGAGAACATCTCCCACCCTCACCCTCTGACTTCTCCCTTCCAAGAAGTCGCCCATCCATCTACTACCCAACCGTCTTCTATCACTTCCCCTATCTTCCCCAATAGCCTCTGATGTGGAACCTTGTCAAAAGCCTTCTCAAAATCTATAAAGACCGCATCCACCTCTCCCCCCTTATCCAGTACTCCTGCAATGTCCTCTGTCATCCCCAGCAGTTGCGTCTCACAGGAATATCCCTTCCTGAATCCATGTTGCCCTTCCGACATCCACCCCATCTTTTTTATTTCTGCCTTAACGTAGTCCCCCACTACCCTTTCCATAATTTTCGATCCAATAGATGTTAAAGAGATGGGCCTATAGTTTTTCATCTTCCCCTTCTCCTCGCCTTTGTGGATGGGGATAACCACCGCTTCCTTCCAATCATCCGGCACGACCCCTTCCTTTAGCGAGGCGATCATCACTACTACCATAAATCTTGCCGTTTCCCCGACCGCCAGCTTCAGATGTAGTGAGCCTAATGCTAGCCAGCTGCTCAAAAATCTTAAAAATCTAGCAAGCTTAATACTAGTTGGCCTACAACTCAAATGAATGTAGCCAGCAAAGAGAAACCTAGCCAGCTGCTTGAATAAACGTAGGCTAGCCAGCCAAAATCTAGCTAGCCGATGAGTCTAAAAACAACGTAGCTGGATACATTCTAGCCTCTGCCTAGTCCAGCCTAGTCATATCTATGGACATCTCAAATAAGTAACGAATTACTGTATAAATAAATAAATGTAGACCTAGCTAATTTAGTTTATTTTATTTCTAGATGGCCTTGACTTCTTCTTTTCAACTGAATCAGCTGCAAGAAAGTTGGTAGACTTCTTGGGCACGGTCTTGCCAATTCGTTCTGGACACTCCAAGAAATTAATTTCTCATGACGTACACAGCAACATTTACAACTACAAGTTCACTTATGCGTAAGATGTTATCTTGATAATAAAACAATAATTATTAATTCCCCGGGTACATAAATATCCAGGTACAGTTGGGAAATTCTGAATTTAACAAAGTAACTTTGATTCATCTTAATAAACAAAAATACATGCAAATTGGTTCAATTTTAACAAAGTTCTTTTTTAAGAAAGTAAAAATCAGCTCCCTTCAAGTTTGTTATAAGTGGGGTTGACTGTATTTACAACCCTAGTTTGCAGGACATCATAATCAATAATAGGCCTATAGCCTACCAGTAGGCCTCTTTGAAGTCTATATAATCATAAATAATGTGTATGTTTGTTAGATGATATGTAATACATTATTGATCTAAGGTAGTTTATGAACAGTTTTCTTATACTACCGGTATTATGTTGTTTTCAGTGTGGAGATTGTGCCAGTTTCAAAAGACAGTGTGGTATGTCTATCAAAGAAGTTGACACACCATCTTGGGGGGATTAATCCGATTTGCTTGGTTTACCGAGTCACTAACTGTATACATCTGATAGACCCATCATCAGGTCAAAGTAAGTATACTCTTGTTGAACACTGTTATTTACTGGCTGCTCACCTTACAACTATAAATTCCATAGTACCTTTGTGAATTGCTGGTAAAGTTTGGAGGCTTGCTGACCTATCAGTGGGAGGAATTGAACTCCCAGAGTTTAGTGGGTCAAAAGTAACAAATTGTCAACTTTCCATATTGCCTCAAGTGTTGTCTTTTTTTTTTTTAGAAGTTTGCACATATGATGAAAAGCTTTGTTCGTTTGTCCCGTGATCACTACTCCAGGAGTACGGTATTACGAAAACCCCGTTTTTCTGTCCTGGAGTAAGTGTGATGGGAGTAGCTGCGACAAGTTCTTATGTCCAGTGGTAGCTTACTACAACTGTGATGGGAGTAAGGTTTTTACACCTGCTACCCAAGTAGGAGTAGGAGGAACAACGATCTCAACTGTGACAACTCTGTTTTTTTGTCCAAGTGGGAGTAACTGTGATTTCTACTCCCATAGCCGTTATAATGACATATTTCCGGATAACTCCTGGCGTAAAATACTCCTGTTGAGGCAGGACAAACGAACAAACCTAAAGACTCCTTCTCATCCACATTGCACCTTAGCCCTATGATTTGCTTAGCTCTCCCAAGTAGCAAAGCATGCCCAAATTCAAATTTAGTGATTACGGTACCAATCATTTGATAACTATATAGTGAAGATAAATAAATGTGAATTCTTACAGTTGCAGAAGTAAGCAGCACAACATTTTGGCGCCACACTTTTAACAGTATTTGCAATCCCAAGCAATTGACAGAGTATGTTGTGATGGATTTGGAGCCAATCAAGGACAAAGATCGGAAAACATTCCCCGGGCAAGGAGCAGTCTCTAATAAGGTGCGTACAATAGTCATATCTTAACTTCATATACATTATAAATATTACATGTTCTTGATATGTAAAACGTCTCAGTTTGGTAAAGGTGTCGTGGACTGGATTTGGGCATAGCTAACTAAATTATGTGTGTTAAATTAAACCGGAAATGAATGTTCATAACTTGCGGAATGGCAGTAAAAGTTATCTGAGCTACATACAATATAACACAATTCTAAGAAAAGAGCATAGTTGCGGGAAGACATTTTTGACTGTGAGCGTTCACAGGGATGGAAGAGAGCGTGTGAAGAGAGAGTGTGTGGAGCTTAGTTCACCCAAGCACGCGGCAATCGTAATTAATGTAGTCTGGACAACCAAAAAATAAATTGTAAGAGACTGTACGACAAAGGAGAGGCAAAGGTTGGCCCTCCAGAAACTGTTTTAAGTACGTACCTCAAAAAGCCCGACTTTGGTAATTCCCGAATTACTGACCCTAAATTTCGGGGCACCGCATACCCTTAATATTTAACTATTGCTTGCAGCACGTATTGGCAGACATATGGGTGGTGAAGGCCTCGGAACTGGGCCTGACTGACAACACGATCCATACGAGATCGCATCTGGGCCACATCCTGAAGCCCGGAGACTCGGTCCTTGCGTATGTATTATGAACGAGTTCTTACATCTAGCTAGTTTCAGTAATTGTATTGTATATAACTTGCCCTCACAATTAGACTTCATATAAACGAATAGGAGCTCCCCCTGTTTGTTATTAACCAAGTCTACTGGTGGCTTCTCATGCTTTTGCCTCGGATGCTAACATCAGTCGTTGACCAATTGTAGCCATTTACACCGGCACTGCCCCCTCGACGCTCGTCGAAAATTCTACGGGCTACGGTTGACTAACGTCCGACGTAAGGACATGGGGGTTGCACCATTAAGCCGCTTTCATAGCAACACGTTTTTTCCGGACCGGCAGGTCACGTGAACCAATCAGAAGCCTGCCGTGCCTACCGGTCCGGCACGGCCGTCTCACATAACCGAACTTCATCTTTTGACGTCCTCCGTGTCTGCCGTGTGTGACATATACTCACACGTGACACTAGGCAGCCAATCCCGTCCTCGCTCATTCCTCCACGGCCTGAACCCGCGAAAAAGGAGCTCGTTGTTTGTGTTTGTAAATAGTTAGTTTGTTACACGTGCAAAATGAATGCTGATAATAACATTAGTTTACGAAAGACCCCTTTTATATAATGTTAAACACAGAGATTATATAAAGAAAAGCCTATCAGAGAGAAGAGTTGGATGGAAATTGGATTTGCCATGGGTCTGACTGGTACAAAACATGCTAGACAAAACTCAGAATTAAAACCCGAAATTTCATTTTAAGTAAAAAAGATTTAATTCATGTGTATTACAAGTGCAAACACTTTAGATTATAAGAGCGAAAAAGAAACGGATATGTTAGGGATCGAACCCGAGATTTTTTGGTGACAGCCGCGGACGCAGTCGTTGAGCCACGACGGCGGCTGAAAATTTGCAATCTTAATTGTGAACTCATTTGGCCGTTTGTAGGCCTAGGGCTCCAGGCCTACTAAAAATAGAATTATTGCTTTTTAATGGTGTATTTTACTTCACTCATCCATAACTTAATTTAATTGATCACTTTTATCCTGAATATACCTAGGTAATACTATATTTAAGCCCTGACATTCTTCGAAGCATCCGTTTTCCATGAAACACATGATACTCTGTTGTCACTTTCGTCCGTTCCGAGAAGAGATAGCGCTCGAGTAGCTTTGCCGTGCTGACGTGTACCTATGAAGAACTATAATAATTACCGGACTACCGTGTCACGTTATACGGACTAGGGATGTCATAGGGTACCCGGGTTACCCGGATCCAGAAATTACCCGAATCCATTTTTAGGATCCGGATCCTTATCGGGTAGTAATATTTGTATAAAAAAAAAAAAAACGCAACGATATTTCTGCGGCTATTTTCCTTGAAGCTACAGTGAATTCCTGCTTGTGGGCGTGGCCAGCTGGTCGCTGGTTAGTACGCGCTGTCATTACTGCGGGCGAGTTCTGTGAGGCTATATACACTTCCCCCGCCCCCCTCCCCCTTCCCGCGCGCAGCGGCCGCACATAGCCCAACCCACACAGCGGCCGGCAGCTGACACGGACAGAGAACGACCTTCAACCGCGTGGTTTTGGGGGGTTGGGGGGGGGGGGGTGTAACCAAGATAAGATGATATAATTTAGGCTTTCAGGATCCGGGTAACCCGGTTCTTGGAAGGTCTGGAACCGGATCCGAATTTTCCTACCCTATGACATCCCTAATACGGACCCACGGCACGTTAGCCGTGTTGCTATGAACTAAGCTTTACAGTCCTAGAGACCCCAATAGCTTTGTTTCCAGGAAAGATTGATTTGATTAAAAAGTCAGTTTGCTAAATGTAAGCTTAAGTTTAACACTATGTATAGGCCTAAATAATATTACGTAGGCCCTACACACAAATCTTCTAAATAAAAGACAAACACATAGCCGATTGGCAAGGTGGCAAATTTTTCAATTGGCACACATCCTCTGTTATACTTTTACTTTTTTCTTTCTTTATACTATTTTTTCTTATACTTTTGCAGTAAGTTGATAGAAACACTCATGCAGACGTCCCTTCTTGGAATCGCAGTATTAAAACATGTGCGCTCCAGTGCTCAAAACAATCGGCCATTTAACAATTTTAACAACACATTGGAAATGGCATTTTTACACATGCAAAGATAGTAGGCGGCACTGCCCTGAGTGCCCCCTAAATTGTTGGCTCCCTAGGCGCTAGCCTCATTAGCATGTGCACCTTAAAACGGCTCTGTCTCTAAAGCCGCGTTCACATAAATGACTAGTGACTATTGACTATTGACTATTGACTATTGATTAGTGACTAAGCGAATTGAACCATAGGCGATACGTGCTGACGTTCACACAACTTTACTTTTGACTTATGACTATTGACTATTGACTAACGAATTGAAGATATCTGGAAGTCATAGTTACAACCAATCACAACGTTCGCGTTCAGCCAATGAATGTGGAGCAACGGAAGTCAATACCACTATTCAATTACTGTCAAGTGTATATTTGTTTTTGACTATTTCCGGCGAATATTATTTATTTATTATGTTTATGAAGCTGTCATACAATAAAATATTCTTATTTTGAAAACAAATCTTCAAAACAAACAAGAAACATACAAAACCTTCACAACTGGGTTAAGCCCATCATTAAACGTTTTAACTGGTGAACAGTTACTATCCCCATACCTCGTTTTCTTCATAATGTTGCAATTTTATTATTTTGACAGCTCGTTGTTTGTCAATCAGTTTGATTCATTTGTTCTAGGTGGCAGATCATACGTGTCAAAGAACTTAGTTGTGTAGTGTTCATATCTTTCTTTGGGTAGTCAATAATCACTAGTCAATAGTCAATAGTCAGTAATCAATAGGCCTAGTCATTTATGTGAATGCGGCTTTACCCCTTGGACTGCCATGGGCTGAGTCTGAGTGTATTCGTTTTGTATTTCTAGTATTTTTTTTTTTTTTCCTTCTTGTGCCAAGATGGCTTTTTCAGCCATTCTTTTGTCTTACTATCCAATATAAAACTGCTTCCTTTTCTGGCCTGCTCATATCATTAGTATCAGTAGGTATCAGGCTAGTATCATAGTAGGTAGGCCTACAGGCATGTGGAAAGATGCGAGGCTGTTTACGATAACTTCCATCTAAACTCTCTATTAGATGATGTCTATCTAGTATCTGTTGACACATTTTACCCTCAATTTTACAGATACAACATCACGGACAGCAACATAAACGATCCCAGCTGGGACAAGCTTGATCCTACTACAGTGCCGGACGTTATCCTCGTGAAGAAACATTACGGCGACAAGTCTGCACGAAGACGTCAACGCAACTGGAAGCTGAAACATCTGGCAGAAGATGCCACCAACTTGGACGTTGGGCACAGGTGAGAACTAGGAATAACATTGAAGAATCGATTCTTGTATTTGTAGGTGCGGGAAGAGTAGATGTTCCAAAAGTGAATTTTTTAAAAATCTGAGAGTGCTCAACATTCGATTTGAAACTGATTTTGTTTTCTTGCTGAAGTTTTTGTAATGATAGTAAATTAGTTCAAACTAAATAATATTTAACGATAGTCTGCACCTACCTTTCCCACACTGGTGCACAGTCGACTTCCGTACAAATATAACTGGCAATCCTTTAATTTGACTCGAAAATCATGAAAATTTGTTCATGTTGAGTTGACTAATTACGTCCTAACTAACGTCGTAATCGTCTACTAATTACTCGATCAAATTTTCAAGTTCTCGCAGATCCCTACAAATTACTCTTCAATATGCCTTGCAAACTCGGTATTTTCATTGGTTTTCACTTTTCGGGGAATATTTCGACTATCATTTACCCTGTTTACATGGCGGACTGAGTACGGTCCAGGCCATGTAAACACCTAGAAAATGGGACCGAACCGACTGGGTCCGGTCCGCCAAAAAATCTAGACCGTACCGAAAGACCGACTCAGTCCTATCATGTAAACGGGTGTAGGGCCTACCTACTGACTGAAGAACTGGAACTTTGAACGAACGCTGTTTGTAGGTGAATAAGATGGAAAATGATTGTAGTTGCCATCAACAAAAATCAAGTAAAATATTTACAACAGCTTGTAACCTTTTATTTGCCGGAATGCATCTTTAAATTAATTTTATATGGCAGAAGAGAAAAGTAGGGTTATGTACGACCAAAACAAACAAGTGTGGCACGAGACCGAAATCAAGTTTGGGTACACCTTCATATAAACCCAAGTGGCCATGACAGTTCTCAGTCTGGTACTCAGTACGGTCCGCCATGTAAACATAGCTAATGCTATTTGTGAAAATTTGAAAGAGTGCAGAAAATGTGCAAATAATCCTTAACATTCCGTAAAACATAATAAGAGTTACACAATTACGCAAAATCACTGGCATCAACTGTTGATATCTGCTATCAAATTTCGGCTAGCACTCAATGTGAAAACGTTCGTGAAAAACATGTTCACTTAAATTAAAGGCCTAAATCAATAGTCTTTACCTATCGTCTACTATTGATAAAAGATCGAATATTACTTCTCATTTGCGTCCCTAACAGTTGCGCTATGATTGTCTCGTTTCAGCGATTACCACGAGTTCTTGGACGACCTCGAGGAAGACCCAACGTATCGGCAGAATGTCAACATCTTCCGAGACACGAGCATACAAGTGGTGGAGACTACCGACGATCTGGACGATCCTTCTGCTCCTCGCATCACACTGGAGGAGATGCTTGACGACTTGCACATAGACGATGTGGAGATGGCGGAGGAGCAGCCGCAGCCTTAGGACCCTTCACGAGGGTTCTAGACCTGTTGGCGAGGTTACTTACACGTAGACGATGTGGACGTGACAACCTTATGGCGTATTCGATTGGCCTGCTGTCAGTACACATGGTTCGTGTAACTACGTCATTGCACTGTCACCGCCCTCGGATAGCGCACTTTCCAACTGAACGCAGTGGTGCGGCATCGCACTGCGGTCTGAAGCCAGTGTACCGAAGTGCAGCACTTTTCTAGTGCGCACTGTCACCGCCCTCGGATAGCGCACTTTCCAACTGAATGCAGGTGTGCGGCATCGCACTGCAATCTGAAGCCAGTGCACGGAAGTGCAACATTTTTCTAGTGCACACTCCCAATCAAGTGCAATCAGTGAGTGCATGAAAGCATGAAAGTGCAGCCAATCGAATACGCTCGAAGATGGTTGCAGTCAGAGGCCTATCGGCAAGGATACTTAGTTGTGTTTGGGGGAAAGAAGAAAGGAGATCAACAACTCACCTGAAACGTGGTAGGCGGCCGCATGACAAATAGAACACATCACGTAAAATGATGTCACAAATGTCAAAAAGCTTCGGTTGGTCACTCGCAACTCTCCAATGGTTGAGGGACCAAGGCTGTGTGGGCTGAAACTTTTTGACCTTTGTAACATTTCGTGTGATGTGTCCTTTTCACGTAGCTGCCTGTTACAGCCACCATGTTTAAGGTGAGATGTGAGTCTCCCTTTCTTCCCAGTGTCAGTTCCCCGTTTCTTTCCGTTGGACCCCATACACAACTTGGAACCCTTTTTGTTTGGAATGACACAAGTGTAACCTCGTCTGTAATTCAAAAGCCACTGTTCCATGCTAGTGGTTTGTACAAATGATGCGAGTGTTAAAAATTTATTCAGCAAATCACAATGCAGAGCTGTCATGGCTTCTCTGAAGTTCATTTGTTGTTTACTATTTAGGCCTACTATTTTTATTTTATATGAAGCAAGTTTTCATATCTTGATTTAGATGGGTCTTGGCTGTTGGTGTTATTTTGTTTATTACTACTGAAAAGTGAAAAATGTTTTTATTCCCCGTTGATAAAAAAAATTGTTTTATTACGGAATTTGTTTGTTTACTCATTACAGTCTTCATCAGCATTTTCTGCCACCTGCACCCTCAAAAAGTTCCAAGATTCAATCAGTGCTTGGGCTTTTATTCAAACTGCCTCAAATGCTACTAGTGAAACACAGTAGGCCTAATTTGCCAAAATAAAATATGTAACAGCATGAAACTATGATGTATCCTAACTTATGTTAATTATTATGGGACTTGGAAATAATTTTGCTTTAAGGTCAATATTTGTATACATGTGTAACATGGTTTTAAAAAATGGTAGCCATGAAGGTAATATTATTGCTGGTTGCCCATTTCATTGTATGTAGCACTTCAGCTGTGACTTCAGCATAAAACACACCTGTTAATACTTGTTATTTACATTGAATTAATGTACATAATATTATGCAAAATGTGAATTGTATGTATAAAAAAACTTACTTCTGAATAAATAATCATTTTACTGTGGATTTACTGTGGATACTGTGGTTTTTTACTGTGTTTTTCACTAAAGTTAGTTACATGTTAACTCGATTCTTCTAACCTTGTACTCATATATGATGATACAACATGAAGACAGAATGAGCAATCATTTTTAATCAAATTATTTTACAGGCATTTCTTGATAGAGAGAAGGGATAATCTTTCTTGGCTTGTACTGTAGTGTTTCTGGAGTGAGGATATGCACTAGTTGCAGGAATCCTTACGAGCGAAGGGTACCTCTACGTTAAAAACCGCAGACAATTTCCATTTTTTTTATTATATCTCAGGATTGCAACACAAAATCGAAAATCTGAGTCAACAGTGCACTCTGTTTTGTTAAGCCATACAGACTGAATGAAATATTATAACCATTAGCGTAGTTATTTTGATTATTAAATCGATAATTAGTACAGTAATAAAATTAATTAAAAATAAAAACCGTACTGATTATAATGTAAGACACAATTTGGAGCATTCAGTATGTAGGGCTTACCAAACCACAGTGCGCTGTTGATTCAGATTTTCGATTTCGGAGTCCATTCTTGAGATATAATTAAAAAATGAAACTTTTGTGCGGTTTTTCACGTAGAGGTATCCTTCCCTATTAATACTAGTTGACACACGTTAATAAGTTGAGGAAACACTTTCTCAAGATCAGCTGATCTCAAATATGTACTTGTGAAGGTAATGAACTTCATGTACATTTAGGTCTAAAGAATTATACATTGCAATGAGGGAATGAGCTCACTTCTTAGGTCTGGGCAATAAAGTGTTTTTCATGACATTTCTCGAGATCATTGATAACGTTGTCAAGAAAATTATGTTTATTTGAAGGATTAGTTAGTCTCAAGAATTTCATCTTAGGTCTTAGGACGTTATCAATGTTTTTTGCTTGCATGATATCAAACAGTTCCGGAGCTGATAATTCAGGAGAGCAAATAATTCAGAAAATACTGTAAGTAAAAAATTGCAATCAAATGTCTTGAAGAAGGCAAGGTACTAGTGAGAACCATTATACTGAAACATATAATGTTTTTTACGGTTCAGCATCCCAGTTGTCTGGATTATCTTAAATTGTTTCAAGGACCTCTTTAAAAATTTGAATTGTTAATATTTGTAATCTTTTTCTACAAGAGTCTCCATCTTTTTCCCATATTCCTTTCTCCATTTTCCTAAAGTGCTAGTTTTGGAAACTGTTTCCAAAGTTTTCAAGACTATGTTTTTTTCAGACGAATGGCCCCCAAATAACGCCAAAAAGCCAGAATTAATGTTCTAAGAAAAATTTTACATTCCCTAACATTACCAACAACTTGTGGTAAAACCAAGCTAAGCCTGTGAGCAGCTCAGTGAGGTAGGTATATAAAGTTGGGAACTTCACGTGAGCTAGCCCTCCCCCCCCCGGAATATATTTAAGGCAAACTACATGTGTGCACTAACATCATGCGTGCGTGCACAAACGAACGACAGATGTATAGAAAACATGTGTATCTTGTTTCAGAGTGGCAGGGGGGGGACCTGAATTCATCGCATTTTTTTATTATAGCCGAACCATGTGTGTACTAATGGAATAAATGCGAGCTCAAACATGCACAGACGATCTACTCATAAAACACATTTAAATTTTGTTGTTGGGGGGGGGGGGGGGGGGGGGGGGGGGCGCACGTTCACGTGGAGATGGCTAGAGAGTGAGTGCAAGAGAGACGCAAGTAACCGCGAAGTTTGCATTTCGTTCGTGAGGAGGGGCCGTGATTTGTGGACGTGAAATGGGCGGTAAATTTAAAAAGAAAATCTTCATAGTCTACATTTCAGCATTATTTTTACCCTTGTAGATATTCAGAAATGATGAAATATACAAATTTTGATGAATTTGAAGTCGGCGTTTGGCGATTTGCTTACATTTATAAGTTGCCAAAAGTGAATTTCGATAAATCGCACAATGTTGCAACACTGCGAGAAACGAGGGACGAAAAGCGATCGTACGCTTTCGGGAATCTCCGTCCAAGCTCGGCACGTCGCGACGCGCTTCATTCAAACACTCACAATTCTCTTCTGATTGCTGTAACGAGAGTAATAAACTGTGTTAAATATTTTTTTAGAACTTTGAGTTATAAAAAATGAACAATGAAAATGGCAGAAAAACACCTTCTTTACATTGGAATACCAGTGTTGTTGCTTTGTTGTTTTGTTTACCTCTTTGTTATTTATTTTTGTTCGGCAATAATTTATTGTCCCTTGCCTCCATGGACGGATCACTAGGGTCAACGATGGAACTAATATTAATGCGCGGGCTAATTGAGTGGAGGCTTTAAACACAGGTACAAAATACGAACGTCAGGAAAATTTAAGTCATTATTCCGCTTTACCCCCAAAGTGTGTTATTTATTGCGCTAGTGGAACCGGAAACAGGGTAATTTCGATCACCATGACTTGCTAATTGAAATTACCCTGTTACCTCCTCCATGTTAATTGTTGTGTTGTTGTTGTCGGCATTCTTAGTATGCCGAAGAAAAATATAAAAATTGTGTTTGGACAAAAACTCACGCGAATTGACCTACTGTGTTCTATCTAAAGTTTTTGATAATAATGGCGTGATTCTATTTAACCGTCATCCTGTTATTGACCTAATTGCCAGTTTTATCTGGCCGTGAAGGTATGTTGCAAATTAAGATTACAAAGTGGTGTGCAATGCGTTTCATTTGTGTAGTGACAGGTGGGTGTAAACATCCACAATGGATTATTTTACAACTACGTACAATATTCTTTTTGAAATAAAAATACTAGGTATAGTTTTGGTTTGTCACAAAATAAGGTACTCCACTGCAGAGGGTAGTACATAACCATACTACCATTCGCAAATCGAGACTTGGCAGGGGAGATAAAGAAAAGTAACTGTAAATCCTTTTTAGTTTCTACATCCGGACCTCCCCCCCCCCTCCCCCCCGAAGAAACACAATTAAGAATGGATGGATTACAGAATTTGAAAATATCATCACATTTCGTCAATCTTATCCGTTTTCAATGTCTTAAATAATACTCGACACAAGTGTAATTCAGAACATTAGAAAAATAATTAAATTCATTTTGTCTTTAGAAAACCTTTAAATTACAATAATTCATTACTAATTCCTTATACAAGCCATCGACTTCTAGTTTTCGCCGCAAATCGTTTTGTGATGTCCTTTAAATTTGGAATTAGTTATCTGTGGTGTGAAGTAGACTTCGTAATCGTATTATCAGTTATCACACATTTTAGGCCTACTGCCTTAATTCTGTTTGTTTAGGCATGAGAACCAATTAAATTGTTAAATTTGTTTTGCATTTGGCTCTAAAGTTATATTATAACCTTGTTAACATCGCAAATCAAGGTTAATTGATAAATAATGAATGTTTGAGTTTCTATGATAAGACAGGTTATTGTTACCGGAAAAATATGCTTCGTCTATGGATTCAGTGCATCAGAATATACTTCAAGTGCTTTAGGTTTTTCAAGGACAAGTGCTTCCTTTTGTTTGAATGTAATTAATGATGTATTCAAACATTGAACTGTGAAATCAACGATAACTGATAAAATATTGTAATCTGTTTTTTCATCTAATTGAAACGCAAATAAAACACTTGATACAGTACTTAGTTAATTAAATTTTGGTTTTATTACACAATTGCAAGTTTCCCTACTAGTTTTCCCACTAGTTTTCACCACCTGCGTACTAGCATTCATTACATTACTAATAAGTATTGACGTCACGTCACATTGATATGGTAGTATTGTATAATTTTAGGTTTCGTGTATACGGGTTTGGCAATACAACCAATTTGTGAGTCAATGCACAAGACTCGATCAGTTGATCTGATATGCATAAACGTGTTTTATTGTCTATTATAGTAACATGGTGGTGAATTCGGGAAATCTCATCTACCATAATTTGTGGAATAGATTGGGAAAGGTTGTTTTTTCACCATATCAGTGGGCACACATTAAACAATGTGTGTAAATTATAAATCTGCGTTGAAGATAAGAACAACAACTAATTTGTAATGTAAATTTCTGTTGACAATTAAATAATTAATTAATTTGTTTGTCAATACCAGATTATTCAATATCTCCCTTTTTAAGAGATTACGCACACAAAATCACATTTTTAGCCACGTAAAACCCCGCCCCTTAGTATAATGATTGATAAGAAAGTGACCTCCCCCCCCCCCTACAAAATATCATTCCCACTTGCCACTTGTGGTGTGATTATTAAAATATCTTGTCTTATAACAATAGGAGCACCTGCTTGACAATGTGGCCTTGTGTTAACGTTATCACTGTGTATAAAAGGTAATGTTGAGTGGACAAGCTCACCAGTAGTGTCCTAGGATTAGCTATCATGCACACCATCATCACTCTTGTAGTGATATCACTGGGGGTTGCAGTCAGCGGAACTGCCATAGGTGAGTGCATCATCTACACTTTTAGAAGAAAATCATTTACTTGCGTCTGTCAAGTTGGCCAACCAACTTCCGGCCATCCCTTTCAAACCAAGACAGATCGTTAGTGCTGGTTAGTGCTCGAATTTGGACTTTAGTGCTCCGATGAGTAAAGTTATTAAGGGTTCTAGGGATGGCCAGCTTCACGTCAAGTTAGCCAACCACTTTTTTAATTACATACTTTATGGATATTATCTTTCGCCAATCATTAGTGCTACGTTACTGCTGGTTAGTGCTCGAATTTGGACGTTAGTGCTCCCACGGGTAATAAGTTATTAAGGGTTGAATTAGGGATGCCAACTTCTTGGCACTAACCAGCACGTACGTAGCACCAACGATTGGCGAAAGAAAATATCGTTATAGTCTCTAAATATAAAAGAAGTTGGCTAACTTGACGTCAAGTTGACCATCCCTAATTCATCCCTTAATAACTTTTTACCCATGGGAGCACTAACGTCCAAATTAGAGCGCTTACCAGCACTAACGTAGCACTAACGATTGGCGAAAGAAAATATCCATTTAAGTCTGTAATTAAAAAAGTGGTTGGCTAACTTGACGTCAAGCTGGCCATCCCTAATTCAACCCTTAATAACTTTTTACCCGTGGGAGCACTAACGTCCAAATTCGAGCACTAACGTAGCACTTACGATATGTCCTGGTTTGAAAGGGATGGTCGGAAGTTGGTTGGCCAACTTGATATTCCTCATTTACTTGACTTGGCCATAATATTTTGACCAAATCGAGCGATTTGACCTATCCTTTTTTGTGATGATTCAAAAGTAAATGGCGCTAATCTTGTTTCACTTTCATTGCACTTATTTCTTTTACATCCGCTCACGAAAACCCCCGAGTTTTCTCCTATTTCTTGTATCGCACACATTTTAAATAATTGTGAGGCTCAGAAATGACTATAATATATATATGAATCACTCGTGCAGGTTAGACGTTTGCTGATGTGTTTCACCAATGTATTTGCCAGCATAACTGTGGTACGAAGAAGCAACAACAGCTGTGCAATGTCCAATCCCACGTGAACTTCAACTTACTTTCATCTATCGTGCTTCCTAAACTGGTTATAATTTTTGTTTTCCCAATGAAAACAGCATAGAAAGTCTAGAAAGCTGAATTTTACCGGATATTTTTACTTTATAGGTGGTTATATCCACTGCATCCATCATATGTAGGCATAGCTGTCTTCCCTTCCCCCATGCCCTCTAAAATCCCTTAATTCTCCAACTCCCTACCCCCACTTATTTTGGATTCCCTTATGACGACCCCGGGTATGTGCAATAGATCTGATACTACGACGTCATATGAGTGAACTAGCTGTCGAGTACTTCGTAAAACACATTAATACCGGACATATGACTGTTCGAACAGATCCTTGACCGGTATAAAACTATTTCACTCTGTGTAAATCTGTGTGTTAATTAATAACATTTCAGTTTCAGACCAACTGAGACAAGACTTCAAGCAAGGATATGAAATATTTATGAAGTCTGGTATTCGGACGGAGAAGTTCCACGATATTATCACCCGCAATGCTCTGCCCACCGAGTTGCGGTACACCAACTGGAACATTCCCCCTCCTGGGGTAAAGAGGGCCGCCATGTGTATTCTCTGCGACCTTGCTGTGGGAACTGTCCTAGAAGCATATGAGGACGGGCTGCCCCCACAAGAAATCCGAGACATCATTGTCTCACTTTGTGAACTCTTTAACGTTGAATCGGATCGAGTCTGTGAAGGAGTCGTCGATTCACAAATGGTAAGAGATCGATTTTTTTGTTTATTTCTGTTGTATATACATATAGTAAGTAAGTAAAAGTAAGTAGGTAATTTATTCATTGGACAGATACATAGTATATGTGTAACTCTAACTCTTCAAAGATAAGAGCAATGAATAATCCTAAAACTAAATCTAATTTTACCTAATATTAACGAATACATATATTGTGATACAATTTGTACAGAAAATAGTACAGTATAATGTAGGGGAGAGTGGGGCACAGTGAGACACGGGGCACAGTGAGACAAGGCTGTTTTTAGGCATTTTAAAGGTTCCCACCAAGTGGTGGTCCTAGTGGTGTGAAGCTAGCTCCAAGCTACATCTGTCAGTGTCATTGCAGCCACATTGCTTAAAGGCGTCAGGATTTGCGACACATTTGTTGTTTTGAGGCGTCAATTTATCAAAAATGAATTTTTATTCATTGTTGCATATTCATGGGTAAATATTGTTTGCCTAAAACAAAAAGTTCAACAATTAAGATGTTGATTTGATGGTTTTAGTTGCTCTATTGATCATTTCCGTACCTTCAGTCACTAAGGCTGTGGATTTTTTTATTTTCGCACGTGCGTTCTGGGGCACAGTGAGACACGTCAAGGTGGGGCACAGTGAGACATTGTGTTATCATGAGGAATAGACTTTTTACGTAAAAAGTTTTATTTAGTTGACCTCCTTGGCAAATGGTTCTTTAACTAAATAGTAAAGTTGTTAAATAAATAATATAATAACAACAATGTATAAGTTGAGAAGATAATAAGACAATAATTTTGAAAAAAAATCATTAGCTATTATTAAATCTCGATAAATAAATAATTAAAAGCAATTAGCTCTTACCTTGTTATGTTTATCTTATTTCTTCATTTTCATGCTAAACAATAATTAAATGTTTGTTTTTTATTGTAAAATCACCATGTCTCACTGTGCCCCATAGGGTGTCTCACAGTACCCCGCCCTGGGGTACAGTGAGACACCGTGCAGGGTATTTTGTAAAAATTCATAAAAAATGTGAATTCTTAATTTTTGTCCAAGTGACATATGTATTTATTAAGAAGAAGGATCAAGCTCAAGAATAATCCATTGTACTACTTTCTATCTTTTCAAATAAAAATTTAATGGGCCTAAATGCTTTTTCTGTCTCACCACAGTCTCCCCTACATAGTGGTTAGTTTACATTTAGTTGTTTAGTTTAGTTGCATAGAAGCACTGTACCCGCGGCTTACATGGGCCGGGGGGATAACACATGGAAACTGGAAAGAAAGACCTGGAGGACGGACCTCGGGAAGTTTTCCTTCCTGGGCAGGACGGTAGTGGAATGGAATGGTCTGGGTGAAGAGGTAGTGAGCCAGGAGAAGGCTAAGGGGTTTATGGAAAGACTGAAGGCAGAATGGGAAGGGGAGGTGAGAGGAGGAGATGAGAAGATGAAGAAATGATGGCGAGAGGCCCATGAGTAAGGAAGTGGAAGGAGAGCAGGAATTGAAAAGAGGAATGGAAGGATGAAGAGGAATGGAAACCTGCCACCGGTCCATAGTGATCAGCAGCGGGGTGCAGAAAACAACAACAACAACATGATTGTTTAGAATTATTTTACGATTAGCATGTTTAAATGTTTATTAATTAATGCAAAAATAGATTCGTAATTGGTTTGACATACCAAGCAGTAGACTACCGGTGTTACGGAAGCATGCAGATATAAAGTTATAGATTTATATATTTTATACCTGGAACCAAAGATAGCTAGCTAGACCCTGTCGGGGGGCCCGGAACCTTGTAGAGCTTAGATGAATTTCTACAACTACGTTACCTATGGTATAAACTATAAATCCATATAATGTTTGAATTTTATTGAGTCAAATGGAAAAACATCATACCTCAGTTAGTGAGGGTGTTTAGCAAGACTCTTCGCAGCACAAAATTTCCTGCGATTTTGTGTTTTAGCAAAATGTTTGCTAGAGTTGACGCGGTTTCTTATCAAGATACACTTAAATTTAAGTTTCTTTTACCTATGTAGTTTTAAGCATATCTGTTTGTAATTTCATTTTATGGTGACAAGAATAAACAATTAATAATACAAATAATAATAATAATAATAATTATAATAATAATAATAATAATAATTATAATAATAATAATAATAATTATAATAATAATAATAATAATAATTAAGCGAGCGTCTCTGTTAGACTTCAATGGCACTCATTCCGTTTTTTTTAAATCATCCCATTAGCAAACAATTATAAACTACAAAAGTGTATTTTTAATTTCTCTATGAGGCTGTAATAACCACTCTTTATAAATTTTCCCAAATTTTCTGCTTTGTGTAAATGTTTAGTTTTTTCAGTTTAGTTGTTTATGGTCACTTTTTAAAACTATTCGAGAAGTAAGTGATATGCTCACAATGTTACAGGTGTCCATGACGTACATCATAGAAAATGGAGAAAACATAACTACTCATCGAATCTGTGGCATTGTTTTCCAAGGTGATGACTGTGGAAATGATAATAGTTTGGACTGGTCCATTGATCTTGGGGATGAACAAAAACCACATAACTTACTTAGAACAGCCCATCCTATGGTAAGACACAATTAACAATGGTAATAGAATAGATAGGTGTTCCCATGCAAAAGTACCATAGTTTGATTCCGGTCTTTAATCTAAATACTGAATTGATATGAATATGTCATAAATGCAAATTATGACTAAAGTGGTCCTAGTCCCCACTGGAAATTAGTTCTTGTAACATTGTGGATATAGACAATAAATACGAATTTATTTGATTTATGGATTCTATAACTCACTTCCTGCTTACTACTGTATATATAATTCAAATCTGTAATTTAAAGGGTCCTTAAATGCGAGTGCTACTGTGCTCATTAAGAACTATTTCAATGTATTTTAAATTTCCCAATGTATGTATTACCCAAAATTGAATTTATTGGAATTTTACTTTCACACTTATTTATTACCATAAGGCATTAGGTTTCAACTTAAGAACTGAAAATGGCCACATTTTAACTAAAAACTTTTACTACAGGCTAAAGCTGAACCGCTGAACATCCTGCAACTATCTGACATCCACTTTGATCCGAACTACCGAGTAGGAGGCAACGCAGACTGCGGTGAGCCACTCTGCTGTAGGGCAGACCAAGGGGATCCAGAGACAGCCGAGGCTGCATCGGGGAGGTGGGGCGACTACCGCAACTGCGACACACCTTTTGAAGTTGTCACAGACGTTCTCGCTCATATCCAGAAACAGCATCAGGTAAAGACAACCACAACATTCCACTTAAGTATAGGAGCTTACAATAAAACATAATTCTTGTAAGTTTATTTGACATTTCAAAAATAATTTCAAATTAATAATATGCTGATGAGCAACAGGGTTTAATTTTAACACGAATGCATGCCAACATATTTATGTTCCATCTCCGATTTGTCCTAAAACTAATTTAAATGCATATGTGAAAGTCTTCGTGTTACAAAGTATTCTTACAATTCAATTTAATTACATTTAGGTTTTCACAAATAAAATCATTGGGAAATCATAATCTGTTTGTGGTTATAATGTTCTATGTTGTGATTTGTACTTTTACAGCAATCCTCTAACCATACTTTTTTTGTTGATAGCAAATTGACTACGTGTATTTTACTGGAGACTTAGTCGACCATGCTGTGTGGGCCACAAGTATAGACAAAAACAATGCCACATTCATCAAAATTTTGGACGAGCTAAAACGTTCCTTCGGAGACACACCCATTTTCCCCGTCATCGGTAATCACGAGATACATCCGTTGAATGTGTGAGTACAGGTTTATTAATATTTTTATTAATACATATTGTTATAATTATAAGATTAAACATTTAATCTCTTTAAAAAAAATGGTGGGGTACGAGTACGACATAATCATTGATAATAATAACTTAAATTATAAATGGTTATGTGGAAGAGCAATTCATTACTCCTACCTCATCATTTTTTTTTGCTTGCTCTCCATTTGCCTTCATGTATGTACGTATTTTGCAACAAAAAATAAAGACTACTGATCTACTCATATACACATCTTAAGTAAATTACTCGTAGTACCATGAAATTCGCATTTTATTAAAACAGGTATGTACCAGGTAATAATGATGTGTTTTGATTTAAGGTATGCGCCAGTGAAAATAACACAAGAAGACGTGTCTTCTGCATGGTTGTACGCAACCTTGGCTGAGCTGTGGTCGGTCTGGCTACCGGCAGAGACAAAAGAAACCATACTGAAAGGTGGTTACTACACCGTGTTGGTGAAGCCAGGATACAACAGAGTAGTCGTACTCAACAACAACCAGTGCTACGTGTACAACTGGTGGCTGATTTACGACGGAAAAGACCCCGACAATCAACTGCAGTGGCTCGTGGGTGTCCTACGCCAAGCAGAGGCTGACGGAGAGAAGGTTCACATTCTCTACCACATTCCCACCGGGAGTAGCGACTGTTACAAGCGGTGGAGCAGGGAATACAACAGAATTATCAACAGGTAGGTTAGCATCATTCGACGAAGTAAATTAACATAGTTATTTTTTTTATTAAAACAATATTATGCAACAGTATTATTAACAATTTATCTTATGGCCAGCCGGCTTTGATGTACCTAGGGCCAGAATATGATGGGATTAATTTCCTATCCCCTACCTGACTTCATTGTTGGACACAGGGAGCAGATATAAAAAAAAACAAGCCTATTTTAAATTATGTATACGTAAATAAACCTATCAGAAGTTACTTTCACATTAGTAAACATTCTTATGTATACAAATAACAGGATTGCATCCAACAAGTTTCTTTGGTTTTTGATTTTCAAGTAATAGTGAATTGTAGACCAAACATTGCATGGTTGCCAAGTTCATACGGCCAGAAACTTACGAACCAACGCAAAGACGTGTCGATAAAGAAAACATATTTTCTACCTTTAACTTGATGCTCTGATGTAGGTGAGTGTAGAGTGTACTACAATTTCTGTTCACACCTTTCAGGTTTGAGAAAACAGTGACAGCCCAATTCAGTGGCCACACTCACAACGACGAGTTCCAGATATTTTACTCACAGGAGGAACCTTCTCGCGCCATTAACGTCCTCTACAACGGAGGGAGTCTCACCCAATACAGCAAACTCAACAGCAATTACAGACTTTACTCCGTGGATGCCAACACTTTGGTAAATATCAATACTGTACCTACTACTGTACATTATTGGGTCCTATAGGCAACCCAAGACAAGCTTACACATGCTTTCGTCACAGGCGACGGGTTCGTAGCCAATCATCGATCGTTATCTGTGCACGCTTCTCTCGGGTGGTTCGCTGGTTGGCTACGAGTACCTCGCCTGTGATGAAAGCATATGTAAGATAGTCTTGGGTTGCCTATAGCTATGAACAAAGTCCATTCTGTGCCACATTCTTCTGTAGACTGTAATTAATTGTACCTTTATGTATTATTGTCCCAGTAATATGATGCATATTCATGTATCCAAGAATTGCATCTTCTAGTCATCCCCCCCCCCCTTATATTCTATGTATATGATTTAGCTAAAACAAATTAACACAAGGAAGCAAGAACGGTAACAGATACAAATTCTGAGCAATCAGCATGAAATACTTTTATAATTAAAAACTAGTACCCATCACAATACTGTATGTATACTATACAGTATATTAATATTTGATAAATTCCCAGGTGCCATTCTAAGGGTACTTGACTACAAAGGTTGAGAACCACTGGTATAGTGAATTTACCTTACATAGACAGTATTTTGATTTATGGTGGGAAACAAACAAATCAGATTAATTTAAGATGTTGATAAATCTGTTGGATTCCTATCTTGGCTTCAAATAAAGGAAACGTCAGAAATATGCATGCTACATTTTCACGTTGTCAAAGCTAAAGTTACATCATGAATTGTGAGTGCAGCACAGGCAGCGTAAGAATATAATGGGTTGCTAATATAGGTAAAAATAAAATACAGTGCAAACAACTGACTTCAATAGACAGATCCAGTAGATATAGTACCTACTTCAAGTAACATACAAAGGAAATCTCAAAGGTACTTGAAAATGTCAAATTATTTACTTAAACAATCAAAATATGATAACGATAAGATAGGCCTATGATGAGTGACTGTAGATAGAACCCATGGTAACTTAATAACTGTTAAACCAATTAAAGAATACATAGAATTTATCTGGTTTTGTGGAGTATGAGTTAGTTACTCTTGATTTATTGATAAGACAATACATTATTATTGTTGTGGTGTTAAGTCACAAACCAGGAAGGTTCTCACTGACTACAAGTGAAACATGTTCTGAAATTTGGGAATAATCTATAATAAATATAGATTATTGTTTTGTTTATGAAATATTTCTACATTTATCTCTTACATTTAATGAATAGGGGTTGACAGCTCCTTATTATAGAACGTTCCAAATCTGATAAGTTAAATTATATTATTTTGCTATTAATATGTTTATTAAATTTACATAATATGTCTACCTCGAGACAATCAAACTTAGAACTTGTACTATAACTATAAAATAAAAGATAACATACCATGTTAAATATTAACGCGCCAGAATACCTCAGAATAGGAGCCCAGTAATTAAAGTATAAAGGCAGTGTCAAAACTTAATATAGATTTACAACAGTTAATGTCACTTATTGTGGGAAATTATAAGTATGGTATAAACATACTAATTAAGTCACCAACATTTAATAAAAATGAAGTATGAAGTATGAAGTAGAACTGTACTAAAAATGAAGTAATGAAGTATAATGCATTGAATTTGCAGAAGTTTAATTAAATTTATTACTTTTTAGGATATTCTTGACCACGAAACATGGATTTTCAACTTGACGGCATCAAACCTTAGTCCTGCCGATACCCTGACTTGGGAGAAGATGTACTCTTTCCGAGAGGCGTACGGGGTAGATTCGTTGTCTCCAGAAGAAACGCACAAGTTGGCCCAGCGCATGGCCACCGACGAAGATCTCTTGCAGCAATATTTCAGATTCAACAGCTTGCTAGGCGATGCCAAACTAGAAGAAGGTTGTGACAACGAATGTCTTCAAAAACTACTCTGTGGAGTTGTCTCATCAGACTCGAGCAATTCGTCGCACTGTGATGAGCTTCTCGCTAAGTTCCAAGCAAAAAAATGTTCAAACTAGAGAGTCTAGCATTTTTTTTCAGTAAACAAATACCAATAAATGACAAAAGGTTTTAAAGCTTTACAAAAACGACGATTTTAACTTGGCCAATCAGCTCTCCATTTATACCGGATGGAATGTGAGGCTGTGGTAATGAAACAGAGAGACTATTAGACAGGGTTTTATTTTTTTATCTAAATTAAGGGTGCATAATTTTTTCAATGGGATTAAACTTCACAGTTGATTTATAGTTTCTCAACTTTCTTTTTGATGATTGTCATACAATTAGTTTGAAAATAAGTACCTGACAACAATTTAAAAATACTTTGTGTCTTAACCTAGTCCCCTCTTGTACAATTGCTCAAAAAGCTGTTTGAATGTGCCGGATAAAAACTATTGTAAAGATAGATATAAACTAGGAGTACAAGTAATGAATAGCCACGTTCCAGTGTGGAGAAAGGTACAGAAGGGCAGCTTACCTTAAAACCAGTAGGTAGGTTGCCAATAGAGATGTCGATGAAAACACAAACATACTTTCACCCACCCTTGGCAGCACCTACATTGTATATATTCACACTAGATTTAGTTTTACCTTTACTCGTGCTGAGTGATCAAGACTACGCAATTAGTTGAAAACATTTCAGCAGCATGTTTGTTTTTGGCTTTTCGCCTGCTTTGGCGACCTAGGCCTGCTATCTAGTGGTTTTTAAAGTAAGATGCCATCCTTCTGTACTTTTCCACACACTAGAACATAGGCTTCCATCTACATATGTAGACTATTGAGAGATAGTGGTACTCTAGCTTCTATGTTATCACTTTTCAGAGTTGTATTAAGTTGTTGATAATGTAGTTACGTGTTATATTGTTTATTTATTTTTTATTTATGTACCACACATTATTGTCCCTTAAATTTACTTTGTGGGTGACATTTTACCAGTTGAAATAGTATCTATTGTACGTCAATAGATTATTTTTCTGAACCTCTATTTTAAATCAAATCAACATATCAAGACTGTAGTCTTTGTTTATTTACTATAATAATTTATAGTACATATTGTCATCTGTTGTGAAAATGGATTGTATGTACGTAGTAATATTTTTCATAAACCAATTTCTTTTACCAGAACAAAAATTAGACCATTGTGTAACAATATGGTTTGCACGGTGTTCCTCATTAAGTAGACTATTATGTAGCAGGATTTACAAATACATTGGTAAGTTCCCACACCTTCTCAACTCTCCTGCAGGAATCATTGGAGGGATGGACCTAACAACAAAGTGGTGAAACAGGACATGAGAGATAAGCAATGTCCGTGGGCATTCTACGCCACTGGTGTTACCATTTTTCGTTCTCGATTGTCCTGTCTATGTCCTTTCACCCACGTTCAGAGTATATTTGTTGTGAGCACATGTTGGACAACATTGGGCACTTGAGTTGGTAAATAAGGTTGTAGATACTGCAGTTATTGTTGTTGTTGTTGTGGATTCCATAGGTTTTGTTGGTGAGATATGCAGTGAAGGTCTTGACATGCAACAGGTCACAAAATTATACTAAATTCAACCAGTGGGATGAGCCACGAACAGAGGCCTATGTTTGGAGAGCCTTCACTCGGGCCCATCTCACCAACAAGTTACCGCTTCAAAGCTATCCTGGGGATATTCTGGCAAAGTTCATAGATCACCTCCGTACGAAAAAGTATGGATTCTAATTGTACTTAACTTTTAAGTACAAACTCTGTGGCAGGCCTTAATCTGGTAAATTTACATGGAGGTGATTTTTCCAGGGTTGCTCAAGCAACAGCATTTGTAGTTTTAAACTGAAAGTTGTATTTTTATCAAAACAATCAATTGGAAAACTATGCCAATATCGAGTAGGCTATGATTATTTATGAATACTTGAATAGTTGATGTCGATGAGCAACCCGTTGTAAAAACACACCTCAAAACAAGCTAATAACAGTAAACTATTATCTCGACATAATAGGAGATATAACTGAAGGAAACTCAGTGAAACAAGTGTGACCAAAGAAAAAACGATAGGAGCATTCTATATTAGCATTTTATAATTACTAAGAGCACTCATTGTTTACACAATCCTTTACATTAACTATTATTTAACATGAGACATCCAATAACTAATGAAAACACGACTGGCCCTAATACAAGTTTCACTCACTAGCGTTTTAAGAATAAGAATAAGATATTACGTACTATGTTTCAGTTTTGTGATGCAGAAAGTCAACCCACACAATCTTTGGTTTGAGCAGGATCTCTTCTCTATGAAGTTTATCGAGCAGCATTACCTGGACACAACAAATCCAACACTTAAATCATTTCAAGTTTACCTATATGAGTTTAAGTTTAGTTTTACACGTAATAAATTACCAATTTGCGGTAATTACTGCACTTGAGTTGTTAGGGAGGGGTTGAATAACAATAATGTATTACTTATTATTTGTACTATATGGTGACAGTGACACACCCATTTTTCCAATGTATTGGCGCAACTGAACTGAATAGTTTCGCAGGCTACAAAGGTAATCAGTCACTAATCAATCATTAACCCTGGCCAAATCAACAAGTTCCGTGGACATGTTGGTAGTATATCTTGAGCATTACACAGCATAGTGTGGTCAATACGGAGGAGCATACTCAGAATTTTGACTCTCCGCTGATGAGTCATTTCTAAATCCTTTTCTTCCGGGCTATAAACCTCTACCAACAAACGGTTCCACTATCTAGAATTAGAAAACACCAAAGCAGTTGTTAATTTAAGTTCATACCTGTTTCCTAATGAAGTGAACGAGAATTTCAATATTTTCCGGCTGATTGCAGCTTCGTTGGAAGAACCTTCGCCATAAAGCACCGGCTAGCACCTTATCGTTGGATAGAAGTCCCTCGTCGTAGCCAATCAAAGCTGCTTGGAACTGTTGTGAAAGTTCGTGGACTTGATGTCGAACACTGGATGGATTTGCAGCCTGCAGATTAAAAATACACATGTCTCACACGAACGAACGGGCATAGACAAAACACTGAAACCCTAACCATAGACAAACCAGTGGCCCAGTGCGTAGAATCTCACAACTTGTTGTTCAACTTGGATTACAATACTAGAGTTGTCAAGTTGCTCGCTGCCAGCTACAGCCCAGGTGAACTAAGACCAATGGATTAAAAATCTAGGTTACCACCTAATATCTACGTCTGTTTGGCGGCGACAACCAAATCTCCCTCTCACCTCACCTGTTACTGCCACATCCCCAACAATGCCTCGTATTTTTAGCTTAGTTGAGCCATTTAGTTTACTATATGTGACTACTGACTAGGGTAGTTGCAGTAGCTATCTTCTTCTGAATGATCAAGACGTCATCTCGAAACGTCTTGTTATTTTTATATGATAATATACGAGTCTTGCATGTCAACTTTCAACTCTCAAATTCAGCAAATAATTTGAAGGTAAGCTGTTGGATCCTATCCCTATGTTAGTGAATCAACTTACCCCTAGCTTCTTGGCTCTGGTTGTTACATCGTGCCACATTGCTTCAACCACGCAGTTACGAAGGAATCGTCCTTCATCTCCTTCGTCCATTGTTCGAACCAAGAGCATCCACACATGAAGCTCCGTGATAAGAAACCAGGAGAAGAATGTGTCAGGCAAATTAAATTCTTTAAAAAATTTCTGATATGGCACTTTATCTGCAATGCTCTCATATAATACGTACCCAGACACTTTCAATCTCTGAAATAGATAAAACGAATTATATTCTAACGTACTAAATTTGTGTGCACGTGAAAATTTCAAATCAATCAGTTTCATTACTACTATCCTATTTGACTGGTTTCTCCAAGTGGACATGGATTTGATAGCTATTGTTTTGTGCCTTAAAACACTATTTGACTGGAGGTAAAGGTAGATATAAAAAGGTGATGAAAAACTAGGCAGCGATTGCTATAGTTTCTAAAAGTGAGCCCCATGTTGACCAAGTACGTAATTACGAAAATCAATCAAACTGGTAGAAGTAGCTCAGAGGTAGTATGTGCTAACGAAGCCTGACACAACCGTCTCTTTGATCGCCTGAATTTGCTCCTCCTCTGCATCTGTGACTGCTGGAGGTCTATTTAACTGGTAGGCCTACTACATACACAGTACATCAAAAAAAGCTCATTAAATGTTGGCCTGCAAACCTAATTTTGTGCTGTTCCCGAGTAAAAACCATATTGTTGAAAATCTTTTTTTCTAAAATGCAAATAAAATGTAACGAAAATATAACTAACCGCTTTTGAATGGTCTAGCCATCCTAATTTTCTGAGGAACTTCTTGAAAACGCCGGGATTTGAATCCACTGGTGTCACATCAGTGGTGTTGTATCTTATTGGTTCAGATGCATTAAGACAATGAAGTTTTAGTGGTTGTCTATAAAGCACATTAAAACAGGGTCCAAACAGTCCAGCAGTTTGTGGAGTCCCTCGCAATGCAAAAAAGGGTACCTGAAACAGACACATTTTTGTGAAGACACGACATAAAGTAGGCCTGGATAAATATATTTTACATCAGCTTCTATTAAGCTACCGGTATAGTTTTGATAGAGCCATTACCAAAGTGGTCTCTACCTGAACTAAACAGCAATGAGGATTATTTACAAACTTATGTCTATCCTATTCCTAAATGACGATAAACCTAGCCTACTAATCCAGCTTTTTTGT
Source organism: Isoperla grammatica (assembly GCA_945910005.1). Lineage (NCBI taxonomy): Eukaryota > Metazoa > Arthropoda > Insecta > Plecoptera > Perlodidae > Isoperla > Isoperla grammatica. Next base: position 124,822,525 of record OX246737.1, read on the forward strand.
GCAACCTTTGTGCTTCTTAGTGTATTTGGAGATCGGACCTGTCATTACTAAGGAATGGTGACCAACCTGTTAACAGTTTGTCTGACCACTGGTCACGGCCTAACGCCAAATTTGGATTAGTCATGTAATAGTGGAAAATAGTTGAAAGTACGAGAAAAATTGATATCTTTCAAGTAAAACACGGATCGATGAATAAACGGTCAATATGAACAATGAAAAACAAATGGATTAGGCTTTGCTATTCTCAGAGTGGAATTGATTTAAATCAATTGATTTAAATCGTTGATTTAAATCAGATTTAAATCAAATGATTTTTTTAATAAAAATCATTGATTTAAATCAACAAAAAAACTTACCAGCATAACTAGGCATATCTCATTTTCAATTTCCCTCGAAGACCATAATCGCATATTATATGAAAAATGAAAATGTATTTGTTTCTTTCCTGTCAATTAGTATTGTTTGTTGGCAATTGCAATTTACCAGTTGATTATCCCTTTTGTGAAACACTTCTTATTGATGATTTAAATCAATTAAAATCTGATTTAAATCGAAAAAAATCAAAAAAATGTGATTTAAATCAAGAAATCGATTTAAATAAAAAAAATCTGATTTAAATAAAAAAAATCATGATTTTTGATTTTTTAAATTAAAATCAAAAAAATCATCCACCCTGGCTATTCTATGCTTCAATATTGCTGGCAGCAGCGCAAATAAATAGCGACATCTGCATCTCTTTCTCAACTGAATCCAATTTGTTCAATTTTGTCGTCAACAATACGACTGGTCAACAGTTTGAGGTTGCATTCGGTACTGTCGGTCGACCATTCTCGACCAGCATTCACAGTGGTGGTCTATAAAGTTCTCCAGTCGTCATTTGGTTGCGACTAATAAGCCCAAAGATTTGGGTCAGTCAACGTTTACAAACGCGCGAGGATTTTAAATTTTGAAAATGGAAGTAAAATGTTCTCCAGGATACTAAAGTGTGTAAGGATTCCGGAATTGCAAATGGAAGATGGAGATATTATCCTATATAGCCCTATATGGTTCACAGTGGTGTAGAATGGTTTTAATCTAATCAGTAATCATTGACTGAATTACCTAGTCTACGCAATAGGCCTAATCAAAATGCTGCCTCATATCACGACTGCAGCGTTCCATTGCCAAGAGAGAACGACAAGACCATATGTCTACCGCAACTCCCCCAGGTGTGAAAAGTCTGGATTAACTCACTCGTTTAACGATTTATACAACCGAAGTCTTGCTGCTATGGCGCCATTCTGGCCGTGTCCAGTGACGTCACTTAATTTCAATGAACGACACTACCATGGGCAGGCCGTTATTGTTTATTGTTGATATATAGGCTCTAGTATAGCCATAGAATACACGGAAACATACACTAAACCAGATTGCGTTACTTAGAACACTATAAATTACGTGATGAAAGACGTAGGTACCTATGTAGGGGGCTAGCGGGATATGGACGAGCGGAAGACTGACAGATAAATCTGGCTACTGAATCTATAAATCCACATACCGAACCTTTATGGTCGGTGCACAATAGCCCGGGAAGGAGCTTCCCGTTAGCGTTAACGTTACCGGGCAATGTTAAATTATAGCGAACTTTCCCGTTACCGTTACCGGAGCTCCTTCCCGGGCTATTGTGCACCGACCATTAAGCTTGTACCCCAAAGTTTAGGCTAGAGCCCTAGGGCTTAGTACGTTACAGCCCTAGAACCTACAAACCAGTTCTAGGCCCTAGCTTAGGTCCTAGGCCCTAGGTCTAGGCCTAGACATAGGCCTACCCAATACCTCAAATTCTTTAATAATATGGTAATAAATGCACACAATAAACAACATATGCCTAGACAGTCGGTTACTTCTAGGCCTAGGCCCAGCCTAGGCCTAGGCCTTCGATCCAGGCTTTCTGAATACATTTTAGGTTATGTATGTGATAAGAAAAGTGATACAGCTGTCTCGTAGGCCTACCTTTAGCGCAAGAAGAGCACGATTATTAATCATTATATGCTAAGTAGCAAGAAAGCATAATATAATGCTCAAAATACGAGAATGTTATTTATTTAAAAGACAAATTAGATTTCCTAAGCACGACAGGTGACACCATAATTCTTCGGATAATGTTTTTGAAACGACTGATAGTTTATACCCGTTTCACGCTAGTGACGCGACCTATGCGAGTGAGTGCGAACTGAGGTAGAAAGTAATTTTAGGCGGAGGAGACAGACACATAGCGGAGAAGGAATCTATGGACAAGCTACAGCTAAGTTGTAGTTTTCGTGTACTTTATTGAGCACTTGGGGACGAATTTTGGTAATTTGAAATTGTTTATAAGGTATAGTACTGACAGGAATTCTTGTAGAATAGACTTTCCTCCCCAAAACGACCGTTTTATGTCAAAATATAGTGTAGAGACGGGGTGGCTCAAGGAGGTGACCTCCAACAAGACACCTTCTTTTCCGCTTAGATTCGGGTTTAGCGGAGGGAAATCCTTTGTCGTAAAGCCTAGGGCCTATGTGGGTCATGTTACCCGAAAAATGTATAGATAATAGTAGCGAATAGATGATTTGTTTTATGTTTGCAATATTGATTCGAATTATGATTGGTGCAGAATAATTCTAGACCAATAATCAAAGCACATTGTGAGGGGCACACTAGCCCATGCAAGGCCTCTAGGCCTAGGCCTAGGTCTAGCTAGAACAATAGGCCTATGCCTAGCTAGTCCTAGGGCCTCGTGGCCTGTGCCCGTACTACGAAGACCAACACTAGGTCTAGGTCTAGCCCTAGAAGTGTCGTTCGCTAGACCAGCAGGCCCGGATCTACCTAGCTTATAAATTAGCATCAATTCGGCTCAATTTTAGGTGTGCTTCGCTATACTAGGCCTAGCTGGGCCTAGGCCCAGTCTAGGGCCTTGCCTAGACTTAACTTTCCACTACTAGCCTATGTATCCAATGCCCAGGTATGAGTCCACGCCCCAACCCATTGTGTGGGTAAGCAGCTTCCACACTCGAGAAGCTAACAGCTCTCGTAAGAAATATGTATATTAAAACCTACTTAGTTCATTTGCCTGTTTAGACATGACGAGGCAAATCTGGTAGGGGGCTTGCCTTGTACACATTTTAATAAATATACGCGTTTACTGTTTTCCTCTATTAAACGCATGGACCTGTGTATGCTGCCCATACAGGGTTAAACTGAGTGCGACCAACCACAGCGTACAATCTTAGCTGACCGACGGCACGGCGCTGAACCAACATTGCATACCCTAATTCATGTGAAAATCTATTGTGCAGGCAGGCACAAACGTGTACACTCCTTTCACAGAGAGAGGTTAGGCCTACACGTTTACTGAAATACACGGTTTTGCCCATCCCTGGGGCAAAGCTCAATGAACAATCTGTTCAATATTTTTGGGCTGCATTAAGCCAATATTAGGCCTACATTGATAACTTTTTACATGTCTGGGGTTCGCTCCCCTGTGCACGTGAAAGTAGACCTGCTATCTAGTGGCGTGCCCGGGTTGGGGACTTATTGATCTGTAGCCACCAACTTCCTTTCATGGCCACCGACATGCCGTGTTCCCGAAGATGTGGTTTTTTGAGGTGGTTGGATAGATATAACCGTGGAAAAGTGGATGAAATTGAAAAGCGCAAAGTTGCAGTAAGAATCGGAACACTGACGAGATGGATCTTGTTACATTCGCGTAATCTACAATGTAGGGCCTATAGACTACTTGTGTGGTCACTGCTCACTTCCAACACTGAGCACCCTCAACACACAATGCGCACGAGCGGTAAACACAAAAGTGAAAAGTAGCAGGGTACGCAACGTACTGGAACTTGTTATGACCCAGAAAGTGTGAGCCAGCAGACAGCAGACCTGCTCCCCTCATCCCCTCCTATGATTGTCTGGTAACGGAGAAAACAGATCGAATTTCAAGATCACATGAAGGCATGGGTAGTTACTCATGTTCATTTTGTGCCTCATAGTCATAGATGATTTATTTCTAACTTAATTGCATTTTTTTTGTTTAACTCTTTCAAAGCATCCAGAATCAAGTACAAGTCATGTGAGTGAGTGACTAGTGTCACTCACTAGTCGCAACTTTTATTAAATTTTGGGTTCAACTGTCTCTTACGGCAAGGTGGACAACTTCTTACCTAATATTAAAAACAAAGTAATTTGGTTAGTTTGGTAATTTGATAGTAGGCCTACTTGTAATATTACAACATATCCTGACTGATATTCATGACGTTTAAGACTGTTTAAGGTTAAATAGTGATTTATTTGTTTAAATGGACTTTGTGCTATAGGCTAATACTTTTGAGGGAGCTGGTAGTAGTATGGACTCGGCTAGATGGATAAGCAAAGCACATTGCTGAAAACAAGTCTTTAATTCTCATTACCAGTTTTTGATATTGTCGGCTATCACTAAGCAACGACACATCAACAACTATACCAACAATGTCGGTAACAAAATGTAGGTGCTTAAATGGCAGCCCACTGCTGACTTTTAGGGCTTGTTTAGCGGTTGGCTACACTGATTTACTAGCAGATTCATGTTCAGTAACGCAGTTTATAAGTCCATGGTAATACACTGACCATAATCACGTGTTTTTTCGGTTAGCTGTTTTTTTGCTGCAGTAGTTATAATAGAATGTTGCTACACTGAGAGACAGTATACTATTTTGAAGGGAGGAATTAAAATAGCCTAGCTAGGGATTCATTTACACTAAAAATATCTGCCATTTTTTTTTTCCTATGCCAAAAGTTTGATTTTTCAATAATTTTTCTTCCTAGTTATCCAATAAATATGTGCTTCCTTCTCTGGCCCGATCAGGTTATTTGGCAGGGCGTCAATGTCAGATTTACGTGTGGCATAGCTGAGGAGATGTGCTCTGTCCTGAAAACCCGATGTACATAATTTGCAAGTTGCTGGTTCCTTTGTGATTTGAAATCAACTCCAGTGGTGCTGTAGGACATTGTGTCTTGTGGCCAGCCAAAACTGCGCTGTTGCCACCTTTCTTGTCCATGATTTGTCCGGCCCTTTGAGCACCTCGTCTCGCCACGGTTTGTGGTTCGTCTTGGACTCTTGAAGTCTTTCATATGATGTCTGATTAGTGATTTTAGAGTTTTTTCTTTATTGCCACCAAGTTATTGGTTGAGGTGTGTCTTTGTAATCTTACATAGCCTTTGTAGATTGTTAAAATAACAAATTGTTGAGCTGTCACTTCTCTTCAGATCTAATTTCTAAATCGGTTATTCGGCACTAAATGTTGCAGATATGAACTCTGGTGGCAAAATCGTGAAGTAGTAGTTAAAGGGCAACAGAGCCGCTGGATGTCATTTGTCAGTGTCATTTGTCAGTGTTTATATGAAAATGGCAACGATTCCAAAGAAACACAAGCGAAATTGTTATATCCAGCTTTGCTGGATATTCACTAGTTGTGTTTCATATCCAAGATGCCTTTGATATTATGGGGATTTTGGATCAGGGCTGATGTTTGTGAACACACACCAAGTATTAGGGATGTCAAAAAGCGTGTATTTCACTAAACGTGTACTCGCCGTCCACAAAAACGTGTACACGTTTACACGTTTACTTCTACAAGAAGTACAATCTGTGTTTACATTTTTATAGTATATACTATATAGTAAACCTGATACTCAATGGTCATTACATGTTCACTGCATAATAATGTACCCCCTCCAAGGAAATCAAGAGGCCTTACGGAATCCCCATTGACTCTGATATGTAGGCCTACGTAAAAAAACACTGCACGTCCTGAATATGGTTATAGTGTTAGGGTAGGGGAGGGGGTAGGAGCCGAACCCGAGCGCCGAGCGGTCAGCGTCACACGGCTGCCGTGCCGTGGGTCGCTCGCTTCAGGCTTGCAGGCCGGACATACACTGCATAGGGCAATTAATTACGTGAATCCACAGAAGAAGAAGATTTCCAGACTACACTCTGACTAGACATCTTGAGAGCACACGCAACGCACATAACGTCTTTCTTAGGGTAGTGACTCGGACCTACTGTCGGTGTCGATTGTGATGTGACTGTCTGTGAGCCACTTGCGTTTTCGTTCTTTACTGATATCCGATATTACAAATTTACGATGACTCACGCTGCCGAGTTCAAGACGCGAGGGTGAAATAGGAGACCACAACCACATCGCTATACCCGCAAATGAATGAACAATAAAGAGTGAACGGCGGCAAATTGGCTCATATGATAAGAATTCAGCAGGTTGCACACTGGATAAAAATAGCATTACATATAAATCGTTTACTTCTCAAGGAAAATCGGTAAACGTGTACACGCCTCACGGCGTGTACACGTTTACACGTTTACACGTACCATCCCTACCAAGTATCCGAAGTTCATGTTCTGATCGTAGTGTTAATTAATCACATGCAATTAAAAGGCCACCGATTAACACTGCCTCTCTTTCATTGAGGTTCCTTTGGGCTCTATTTGCTTTCAAATATACTGTATGTATATTTAAGAATAAAGTTAAAAACTTACTATGCGCAATAACATGTTTAGGCGGATCCATGATCTCCTGTCAGTTTGTTACCCTCTAACTGTCAGCCATGTTGCGCAGCAGTGGTGCTATCTCTTGACACATTTAGTGTTGAATATTTGTGAACTTGAGAGAACTGGGCTAAGACATTACACTTAGAAGTTACAATATCACTGTACTGCTGTATTACTTGAAACCTCATTCTTACTTTCTTTTTCATAGGATATGTTATAATTTTGCCATAGGTCTGCATTTAATGTGTATGTCCTACAATCTACACTATGCTTAAATAAATAAATATAGCCTAGTACAAATATGTTTATTTTTTGTTTCTAGTTATGGATGTGACTTAAAGTACAAAGCTGAAAACTGCCTGGTGCTGGGCAGATCGCTCCATAAATTGCGGTCTTTCTTCTACAATGAATGGATGGATGAGCGGTTAAGAGATTGTAATTGATCTATTCACATTTCACCTCTGGTAAGTAAGAAGTATGGTGATTGATGCGTGCATACTAGAGATGGACCAATAACAATATTGAGAATCGGCCAATACTTGTTGTATTGGTAGAATCGGTATCGGAACGTTTTACAGATACCGATACCATAACGTTGGTTTCAGCTGTTTCACATCTTAGGCATAAGAATGAAAACTGTGTCATCGTTAACACTGCAATAAAACACAGGTCATTTTCATTTGCAAAGTGTACTCTTGTGTACAAACATCATAATCATCAATATTGTAGTTCCAGAACTTAATCTGTAGAACGTTCTGAATAATAAGGTAGGCCTACAGTATCGGAATCGGTTAACAACAAATAGAATCAGTTTCGGCAAATTGTGGTTTAGGTCCATCTCTAGTGTATCTATGTACATTGAAAAGTTTTGTCTCCTGTGAACTTTGTAGGTAGGTTTTATGTTTTATTTTTACAAAAAGGAATTATAGCCTGTCCAAGTCTATAATTTGTTAAATTACAAAAAGGTTCTGGCCTAATTGTAATCTGTTCAAAGTCTAATAGAGTAGGTAGTCAACCTCAACCTCTCCTATCGTGGACCGATCAGTCCGAAATTCGGCGGCCCATTGATTACAAAACCCTGTTGATTACATAGCCTGTTGTAATTGTGCTTGTTTTGTATTCAAATGACAAATTATTATTTTGAAGGCCTCATGGACTCGTTTGATATTTTTTTAAATCCACCCACATGCATGTAGCACACCACGGGCTCCGATCGTCGTAACTCTCAGACGAAATGAATCTATAAGGTAATGTATGAGACTTATCTTATTATTAAGCATGGTTTATGATTGACGGAAACGGAATCGTGGTTGGAAGTGTGTTCTGAAGACGTGAAAAAAGCGTTTACGATTAAATGGTACTCAGAATATGTTCGGGTCTATTCGGCTGAAGTCGACAATTCTCGGCTTGTTGTTGTTGCTGTCAGCTGCCTTTTTGGTTGGTTGGTTTGGTGTCTTCCATGTTTGTTTACTCTGCGCATGCGTACACCGTGTCGGAGACGGCAACGTGAACGCCAAAGTTGGGACTTGGCGAACTTTACCGACCGCGTTGCCGTCTCGCGTTGGCAACCCGTCAATCATAAACGCTCCGCCGTGTTAGCTATCTACCAACATTCACAATCACGTTTCCCAATTCTGTTTCCGTCAATCATAAACCGGCCTTTATAGGCATAGGTACTAGTGGAATCTGAGATTTCTTTTTCTTCTTCTCTGTCACCTGGACTTTCCTGCAGCCGATGTAGCCTACGTTTGTATGATTTTGATTTTCTTTCCCAGTTTATTTTGTAGTAGAAACTCCATTTTTTTCATGGTGACTGCTGAATTGAGATGAAACTCTGCTCAGTGACACTGAGACTACTGAGGCCTCATTGGATTGCATGCACTTCACATGCACATAATGCTTGTTTCAGGTTTGTATGTTCTTGTAGTTGTGAAAGTAATAATGTGGTATATATATATTTTGTAGTCATCGTTAAAAACGCACACAGCACACATCTAAAAATGCACTACCTTGTGTGATCTGAAAGATGTAGAGCATAGCCTTGGATGTACATGGTATATTTGTGATTTTATTATTATTATGCCATGTTTGGAACTGTGCTCTTTTCTGCCAAACCCCTTTCATTTACGTATCTTGTGATTTGTGCATGATAGGGAATATTCATAATAACAAATTTAAATGATAAAATGCAACATTGTAACTAACTGATAAAATTGTGGTTGGTTCATTCAATTGCTGATAGTGATAACTAAGCAACTCGCTAGTTAATCTCATGAGTCATGAACTCATAATTGATCCTAAATATATACGATAGATAGAATATTGAGGTCGCCGTTCCATATCACCATACAGTGTGACCATTTCGTGTGGCAACATAGGTCTTTCCAAATATCATTTCATGTGCTACTGATATTAGTATCTTACTTTGCTACTTTCTCAGTCAAATGCATGGTTATGAATATGATATACTAGGAAAACGCTCTGTTTGACGCGTTGATAAGCGAGCGCGTCAATATCTACGAACTTTCTGGCGAAAAGTTTTCAATGCTAATACGAACAACAATTAACAACAATTCAAGAATGCGCATTGCAAAAATTGTTCTTATTACCATGGCTATTATACTTTCCGACATTGTTGTATGCAGTGCAATGTGCGTTGCTAAGAATTTTCGTGGTCATGTTTTCAACACGGTCCGCCACCGTTACTAACACTTATTGACAGCAATAGGAATGTAATTTCTGCCTCTAATACGTATCGGATCGCGTTAACATTAGTATATTCGTAACCAGACGAAAATTTACTATAAGATAGCCACCTCACATTTTGCTGTTACTGTGTTTCAGAAATATATTTTCGAGTAACTTTTGTGTAACTTTGCCAATACTTATCAGATCGCCATTACATTAACATATTCGTGACCGGAAAAAAGTTTAAAAAAATATGGCTATCTCACATTTTGCCGCCATTTTGTTTCAAAAAAATATTTTGCAGTAACTATGGTGTAACTTTGTAACTTTTCAAACGATTTTGCCTCAAAACTATACACCTTCAATCCACATCGAGGCTTGTGGATGGTCCAAATTTCAAGTTGATCGGATTTTCCGTTCGACCGCTATCGACAGACATAAAAACAAAAAAAAAAAAAAAAACAAAAAAAAAAACAGAACGAAGTGCCATAAGAGTCTCGTGGAAACGCTCGCTTAATAAATATGTATAATTTAGTTATGTGATAAATTGCGGTACCGTACTTCTGCGTTTTACTTGTTTTGTTTTTCTAACAAAGTATATCAGGGGGTGGAAAACTAGTTTGTTGTGTTATCAAAATGTCAAAAATTTCCCCGATGGTCCGGAAGAAAAATGTTTAAGTTAATTAGATAGGCTTGTACGCTAATGTGAGAAATGTTGTGTATTTCGATCTCTGTTTGAATTGGCGCTTTCCTAGCAGCCATTTGTAAAACCGTGTCTTCCGGTCTACCATTGTACTTTGTCTGATCATGAATAAATCCGCTGGTATATCACGACGAACTGTGTGGTAATTAGTTATTTCCTTATGGAAACACAACATACATGTCCGACTATTGTCTTGTAATCCTGTTGTCATTGAGAAGAACAAATGCCGAGTGGCTTTTAAGTTGTTCATCTAGGAAGATTTGTTAAGAATATATTGTATTTTTGAAAATGTGGGCTTTATATATAGGTGAATCAAAGATTGTAGCCAGGTCACAGATAACAAATCCACTATGTGGATAGTAATTAGTTACCTGTGGCCAGGTTAATCGTGATTGTTCTAGCTTACTTGTATTTGCAGCCAATCCTATTATTTACCCTAGTTAATTTTAGTTCTGTATTCATTTGATTGATGTGTAATATGTGTTTGTCAAAGGTAGGGAGGAGTGGTAGGGAGGGAATGAAGAAATGAAGCACTTATGTCTTCACTTCAGTCAAGAACACAAGACATAACATTTTAAGTGACACTTTATTTAAGAGATCAAATTATTGTTTCCAATCAACATGCTTGTTGTGAAATGCTGAACAAATTAGAAGCGACACCAGTCCATTATCCTGCTGGGTAGACTTCCAATAGATAAATAAAAAACTGGTAGTTTCCAGTTTGTGACTAGTCTTTGATTCATCCACCAAATTCCTTCTGTTATCCGATCAGCAAAACATTAGGCCTTTGTGTTTCGGAATCATTCATAGTACAGTAGGCATATCTAGATTCCTGGTATTCACGTGACATCACATACACTGTTGACAAGCACTCCCTCCCATACGTATTGCGTGTACGTATCCTATATGTATTGCAGTTCCAAAACATAGGACTGTCATCTCATACCCCAAATCATTTGTGAAATCCAGGAATTATCAAGAAAACAATCCCGACTGGCAAATACACCCACTACTATGTTTCTTGAATATAAATGTAGTTGAATTACCAAATCATTGCTCTAGACAAACGAATGAGTATATTGCTTACTAAGAATATCAGTTAAGGTATTAAAGTTTTCATATAGCTTTAACCATCTAAAAAACATTGTGTCTGTTTTGGAATCACACTATCCCCATATTAAAATCAGAATAGAACATTGCAGGCACCATATCTCTTATCTTATCCAATTTCATTGCGGGTTGAGGGGATTGCCATGCTGCTCCATTTACTGGGACTGCCGTCTTCATCGGGGGTTAGCCAAACCCCACACAACCACCTCTTCGACCTTCTACATTACTTTTTCACTGCATCGTTTTGTCTTATTATTGGCCAGGAAACATTATTAGATTATCCAAAAGCAACATTTCTGACGACTAAATTTAATTTAAATTTTATTCTGGAATATGTTCTACGGTTACGAACATATCCTGAAACTTTAGCTTCTTGTAGAACTTAATGCAATATCCTGTGCTATTTGAAGAGATAGCCGTTCAATAATCTGACAATACATTTCAAACATGGGTCAAAAAAATGGGTCATAGGTAATTGCCCGAGCTAACGAATACAGTGTGTGCTAATTTATAGTGGCACACTCAATGGCTATTCGCGTGGCCGACGGGTGTTGGCAAGTGTATTGACTTCAGGGTTTCAAGTTTTCATGTGGTATCAATAGGGCAGTGCCTTCTTAGAATGTTTACAACAATGTACAGAGAGGACTGTCTGGAACTAAAATGAAGCTATCATTTCAAGTGTTATTTATGCCGAGGACTGCGAAGTGTTACTTTTAGTAGGTCGTAAGCTATAAAGAATTTCAACATATAACTTATGAGGCAGGCTAAATATTTCAAGTTGTACAAGGTGGTTCATTGACATATTGTTTGACTGGTATGGAGAATATATAGACCTACATTTTGTTACAGTTATTCTTATTGCATTTTGAGTACATAGAGCATGATCTATGTTATGTTAACAAGAAAATACCTTATAGGCTAATAGCTAATCTCACATGGATATTATATTAGATGTTAACATGTTTCCTTGCTGAAAGTTCTCTTTTTATGTTTTTTCACAGAAGCAAGAATGGGGAAGCCAAAGAAAGGAAGGAGGTCTGATAGATCGAGGTATAGCAGGAGAGATGGCCAGTACGACCTTGATAATGATGAGGACATTGCATTGTTGAGCAAACCTTTTGAAGCGAGCATCAAGGGTGTAATTGACCTTATGAAAGCTTTTGAAAATGGAACCAGAGAGGTAAAGTGCATTGAATACTTAATAGTTAAGTTCCATTTTAATATACAAAGCGAATTTGGAATTTCGGATAGCTCAAAATGAATAGGATAATCATTTTGGGTAAGAAGATGTTTTTCCTACCTAACACCTACCCTGGATCAGGTCCCCATGCTTGAAATAACAAGTTCTGTTATCTCATTTTGAAAAATAGCATTTGAAATGCGTTTCATCCTGAAACTTATAGATCTACTACCGTAGGCATAACGTTAACGAAATTGAGTTTTTGTGTTGCATCTATTGAACGTGCTAAACATTACTTGCATGTAATGTTGTATGGTGACGTACCCTGCGAAACCCTCGAGCTCTGCCTATAAAAATTACATTATAATTATTTAAAATTGTCACCACGTGAAATTTGAAATATATGTTTTGTAGAGCATTTAAGATTAAGATTAAGATTAAACACTTAAAAGCTGCAAATGGGCCACAACTACCCAGTAGGCCTATTTAGTCCTGCTTCTTATGAACATTTCTTTGTTCCAACACGTATTCCATTTTTCAAGTGTTCTTTATTAGGCCTAATTGGAAAGGTGTCTAGCAACATCACATAATTAAGAACATTTGAAAAACATTGCTTGTTAGAACAAAGGAAAATCAATAAGAAACAGCACTCTCTAACAGATTAGGCCTACATATTTTGTTTTTGGCCTACTTTGTGACAATTTTAATTTTTGAAGCATTTTAAATCTTTTTTAACAGGCAGAAATATGGGGGTTCCAGGGTAGGTGGATATACGTACAGCCTTTAATGTGACCTTGCAGTTTTAATCATATTGATTTTTCTAACTTGCACTAGAATACAATAGCCATGTTTACATGGCGTATTGAGTATTGGATTGGGATTGGATTGGATTCAGATCGATGCGTTTACATGACCCGAATTTATCACGCACTCAGTTCGTTTTCAATACCAAGCGATTGCCATCTAGCGGTGTTTTTATGAACTTCTTATCTACTGCCAGCTTTAGCTATCAGAAAGTGGATGCATTAGTTGGTGTAACACAGGCGGTTGTACCATAACCTTAATTTTGTTTTGTTTTTTGTCATGTTACCTCTTCACACGACCACACGTTTCGTTTAGACATTACTGCTCGTTTTCTTTTTAAGTAAACACGCACAGTCCGACGTCTGAGTTTGCGGTATGACGCTTTAAACCGCGTGCTGATTGCCGTCAACTGTCACAATACACACGTACAACAACAACAACCTTGGTAAATTCGATACGATACTAGAAAGTCGTTTACATAAACAGATTCAATACAATCTCTCAATACGATCCCAGCTTTTAGGGGATTGGATTCAACCGATCCAATCCGAGTTTAAAGTGTTTACATGGAGGATTGAACAGCCGGATCGTACTCAATACCGTATTGAATCCTCCATGTAAACATGGCTAATAACTTACATTTTGTTTCACTGTCTTAAACGTATTAAGCTTAAATTGATAACGCACGTGTACTCCCCGATCTGTCACCAAACTTAAATTATGATTATTTAAACAATACACAGAAAAATTGTGATGTTGAAATTAAATCGTCGATTATCGTGATTTGAACTGTGTATGAAATTGATTAACAATAATTGGTCACATTCCTAATATTTTATCACATTTAACATAACAAGTAATAAGTGCATACCAGTAATAATAGTGTTAGAGTTATGCTCAGATAGTCCAGCATAAACCGAGATGGGTACAAAGTGTACTTTCATGAAATGTGAATAAGATAAGATAATCTAAGGCAGCCAGAACATGTGTTTCATTGAACAATCAATAGCACTGTTTCCATGTAGGCTGAGCAATTCCAGCAAGTTGGGTTATTCCCTTATATTTATGTAGACTAATGATGTTTTTCCTATTCTAGGTTCAGTACCTACTGCAGTTCGAGTGTGGATTACTTTTTGAATGCAGAGTATGCAGAAGTATTTTTCGCAGTATTGTAAACTTTATCACACACAAGCGTGTGTACTGTCGAACGAAAGGCCCTTCTGACAGTTCTCAAACTGGACAATCCTTTGATGAGTTCATGGTAACTAATCCATTAGTTTTGTTTTGTTGTTGGCGTATATTTTAACTAGGGATGTCAAACGATTAAATTATTATAATCTCTAATCAAATTCACTTTCACCTCCATAATCGATTATTAATCGATTTTAATCGTTTTGTTAAATGTCGGCATAGTAGCAAGTTTCTTCCAAACTTCGGTCTGGTTCCGGTTAGTTTGAATTGCCCGCGCAAGCCACGAGTTCGCAATTCGACTTCTTTTCGACTATCGATATATTTTACGTCACGGAGTATTTTTGTTATGTTCTGTCCAAGATTTCGACGATAATTTCTGTCCTAGCTAGGCCTGAAGGGCTATAGTTATTCACTTCCCGTTTTTTTTTAACCAATAAGTAATCAAGTATTCTGAATATGCGTCGTAATATTATTATTTTCATGTGCAGCGTAATTAAAATTTACGTGATATGAACTAAAAATCGTAGCGACTTTTCTAACCTTACTTCTCTTGTTATTTGTGAACAAACTAACAACTCGTATTTTTATAGATCGTAGGCGTCGAATACTGGGTCTAGGGTAGGCGACTAGACACAGCTATTCAAAATATGACTGGAAATTCGGCTCAAATTATGACGCAAAGTTATGCTGTTGCTGTTCTTAGGCCTAGGCCTACTGTAAATGAAACTGAGCAATAGCGATGCATGCTAGCGCTCGCGCTCGAATAGGCGGCAGATCTTGAGAACTAAATTTAAAAAAGCGCGAAAATTTAAAATCGATTTTTTTTTAAATAATCGATTAATCGTTTTCGATTAATAATCGATTAATCGAATCGATTTAATCGTAATCGTTGACATCCCTAATTTTAACCCTTCTGGGCCGAGATCCACAGAGCAGGGCTATTATTTTAGGGGTTACGCTCGCGTGTTTAAACCACCGTTTTAACCCTTCTTTCCATATCCACAGAAGGTGGTTAGCCTCAGACTTAGACAGAGGTTAAATGAGATCGCATATTGATGATGACGTTAATCACGTCATGGATTTTAACTAATAGCGACATTAATTTTCCTTGAAAATCAGGTGTAATTTCTTTACAGACTGGAAAACAAGTCACATTAATGGCTTTGTTACAATACAAATTGGAGCCGACAATGCATAAGTGGCAAAGAGTGCATCCCAATAATATGTCAGTCCTCTTGTACATGTATGCTGCATCTGTTTATTGAAAAAAAAAAAAATACCAATTGGTCTAACCTAGCCTACCTTAAACTTTGCAGGAAATGAAAGTATTTAAATTTTAAAATGAAGAGACGTTGCGATGATTTTGCTGAGTAGCCTACGAACCCTACGATTACGAGCAAATGTTCAGCTATTTTAAATCATAGTGATTTTGCAGTTAAACTTTTAACCCCGAGTGTATTCTGAAGCTAATTTGTGGGGTTATTTTACCCCATAGTTCATAACCACAATGTGGATTCAGAAATGGTAGTTAAACAAGAATAACCCCAAATTAACCTATTTCTATTTAACCTAACCCCATTTCGTGGATTTGGGCCTTATACACTAGAGAGTGATTTAAAGTGTCCCGTCAATTACCCGTACCAAACTGTGTAAATAATTTGGATTTTTCATTGTTTCCTATTTAAAATTTCAGAAAGATGTACAAAGCTTGGTGATTCTTCAAGAACCAGTTGTCTGTGAGCCTTCAACAAGCCCAACAACAGTTCCGACGAATAATGACACAACGACGGAAGCAACGAATGAGGAGAAACCAAGTCCTCCAAGGTTATCCAAAAGAAAAGCTTTTCCACGTAAAAATCTGATAGAAGTTTTGGACAGGTTATGCCAGAAAGAATCCACTGAAATGGAACGGCCTGTAATTATTACATCGAGGGATCGTGCTTGTATGACAAGTGTTGGTGACCCGAAGCTACAAACACCTGTACTTTGCTTGGAGAAGATTGAACATACAGATGTGGCGATGCGTCAGACGGTCACTCTTGGTCCTGATGGAAAGATTCTTAATGATAAGCATGATATTAAATGTAAGGGTGACAACAATGACATAGATAAGTCCCCAGATGCAAAATGTGATAGTAGCCAGTCTGAAATTAAAACTATAGAGCGCCTCTGCAAACCTTGTAACATAAAGTTTTCAACTCGCAAAACGTTTAGACAGCATCTAAAGTCGAAGCATAATTCCAACCCTAGTTGGTACTTGTGCCCCGATTGCAACAGCATATTCAGCCAGATTTATAGTGTGCACAGACATTTACGGAGATTTCATCGTAAGTCAGAATCTCAGATGCAGAGATTGCATGGGAAGATTAAGCACTTGCCTGAAAACCAACTACCTGCGGCATATGCGGCAAGTGTTTCTAACAAGAAACCAATCTCCAAAAATACACTGCGAGAAACAAAACAGTTGGTGGTACGACATAAAGACGTAGCCCTTGAGAATGAAATATTCGATTTGTTTTTAACAGAGAAAAACAGGTGTAGCGGTTGTACTCGTAAGTTTGACAGAGTGGCTTCGTTTAATACTCATGTGCAAACTTGTCCAAGGCGACCACCTGTTGTCATCAGCACAAAATCACAATCGGAGTCATCCTCTTCATTGTTGAGAACTTTAATTAGGAATTCAGGGGATAGCTATTTGACTAGGACTAATGTTCCAGAAACAGTAGATACAAAGACTTTGACAAACTCTACTAATCCCCAATATGTTGTACCTCATCCTGAAACCATGGATGACAACAGCACCTCTGATGGAATATCAAGTTCTTCCGAATTTCAAAACCAGTCTGCGGTCCTAAATCACCGCACTCGCCACGAGAGTGATATGCGCATGGAGCCGCCAGTTAAACGGATAGAGATCCAGTTACGGATGGATTACAACAAGGTGAGCATTGGCTCAACTCAGACACAAATAATGGCAAGTAATAGTGATTTACTTGACACATCCAGCATAACCAGTGTAAGGAAATCACCCGATACTGTTGCAATCGACGACAAAATAAAGTCTGAAGAAAATGAGCCGGCGTTAAGTAATAGAACACGAGCTAATTCGTTGTCAGATAAAGAGGAAGACAACGTGGCGGGTAGTACCAGTAGCATAAAAAATAACAAGCTCTTAAAGAAGTCAATAAAAGAAGGAAGTACACAAGAACCAGCTGTAAACTCTCTAGTAAAACTATCAGCAGCAAGTTTGTTAAGTAATGGTTCTATAATTCAAGATGTTTTAGTAGACGACTACATTGTTCCAACAACTGTGGAAACCATATTAGAACAAAATGCTAATGAGGATGAAATACCTCGATTTGATATTACCCCTACTAACAGTGAAGTTGTGGGTCCAGGTGAGTCAGATCCCAACTGCCAAAAGTGCGATGATATTAAAAATGTAGAAGATATTGAGACTACGACATTAGTCGATGATGTATGTACCTTGAGAGCCGATGACCTAGAAGTGGCAGCAGTGATACTTGATAGACCCGAAATAATCTCACAAATAGTGCATACCAGAAAGATTAAGAACAATAAAATCTTGCGCTATCGGTGTGATGAGTGTCAGCATCAATTTTCTTCCCTTCGTGGTGGCCAGAACCACATAGAGAAATGTCATCCTACTGGCAAGTTATGGCGTAACAGTTCCCGGTCAGGGGTTCTTTCCAATTCCTGGACTTGTGTTTCAAACAACTCAAACCAATCTACCTCTGTGGATACGTCTAAACTTGATTCAGAAATTAATGGTGGCATCATTGATTGTGAGGCTGATCAGCTATTTCCCTCGGATGATTTAGTTAAAAGTGATACTTTTGAAGACTCCAACCACCCAGCGAAGTGCTCCGTTAATACGAGTCTTGCTACTTCGACACTACCGGAAATATCAACAACTAAACAGGTTTCCAAAATGACAAAAGCTTTTCTCCCTAAAGAAAGAAAACGGCTAGTTGTAAGTGAAAGAGAAACATTGATCACGAATGAAGACTCGTCTTCCATAATAGGATTAAGGCCAAAACGTCATCGTATGAATTCTCAATTGAATGCTACGGTCACCAACGTTGAAAAGGGAGCTCAAATAACAAGAAGGCAAACCTGTAGTGACCAGAGGCTCACAAAAGCTAAAACTACAAGGACAACTCTCAAGGAGGGAAAACAATGGCCTGGTAAGTGTCTTAGTACAGTATGCTTGATCCAGTAGCTTAGATTAGCAGTGTGAAACATTGATATGGCTACTTGTCGAGTAGCTGTTTTAGCCTTCGTTCCACAGAGAGCAGTTGAAGTAACGATGCTATCATCTCATTATCTTAATTGAATTTTTACTTAAATTCAATAGCATAACACGTGGTGGACACAGATTTAAATTTAAATTGATCAAAAATCCCTAAGTGTTAACTTCCATTAAATTCTACTCATTTGTAGGAATTATTTTATTGTTAGTAGTTCTTTCATGATGACATTTAGACTTTCCATCTCATATTATTTACCTGTACCCATCCCTTGTTTCAGACAAAGAGAAGACTTGCGTGCACTCTGATGGCAAACGTGCCAAGGTAGAATTTCTCTCTACACAACCACTTGATGTTTCATCAGAGAATGGTAAATATTACACCCTTCCTTTGATAGATCTAGCTGTACACGTTCGAAATATTTTAATCTGCATGTGGCTGTTGTCTTTGAAGCAAACGGGAAGTCTCACTATAAAAAACCGTACAAAGTTAAAAATTATTTTAGTACGTAATATCTTGGGAACGCTACAGGCTACCGGTACACAATATGTATTAAAAAAGTGATAATGCCCGGATTGTAAGAATTAAAAACTGGATTCAATGTGTTTCAGATATTTTTATCATCACCAGAATAAGTAATTAACAGTAATTATTTTACATTGTCAATAACAACCGTAATTATGTATTAAAAATTAAAATATTTATAATTTTTAATAGGCCTACACATCTAGTTTTTAGTTCTTATGAAACCACAATTCGGGCATATCACTTTTTAATGTTGTAGCATTCTCATGATGTAGGCCTATGGTATTAAAAAAACTGTAATCTGGCACGTTTTTATAGCGAGACTATCCTTTGCCGTTAATGTTTAAATTTGACCAATGAGACACTTATTTCATATTTAAGCATCCACCATTTGGACGAGGGCTGTAGTTTTATTATTAAGTGCATGTACCCCCTTGTTGAGTTTTCTATACGACCATTACGTTCTTACAAAAACAAAAAATTACCTAGAAAAAGGTGACGTGTTACAAAATAAAAATTACTTATGTAATGGCAGACCCACGGTCTACTGTTATCAGGTCTTGCAACGCCCTATGCTCGCCTGTGTCTTTTGTGAAGCCAATAGTGTTGGAAGTTCCCCTAGATACACGACTGATAGCGCCACTCGCATGTGGTCCGAATCATAGATTAGGCAAGTCACTACTTGACCGATCTTCATGGGAGTGGGGCGAATTGTAGAGAAATGGCATTTGGTGTAGGCCTACGTAGTAGGGAATGTAGGCGTAGCCTAGCAAAACAGTTTCGTTTAATTGGTATAGGGTTTTATGAATTGAATGTTATAATAACATTTTTTTAGGTATATAGTGGCTTGTAGGGCTATACTGTCGATGTGTAGGTATTTTATACTGATATACTGGCGTGTTTGAAATGAAAGTGGTCAGTTAGATCTAACGTCATAACCTACAAAACAAGACAAAAAAAGCAGTTTTACATGTGGGACCTTATTAGCAAAACCTTTTAGTGGCTACTGCCATACCCACAGGGGCAATACAGTACAAAACATTTCCTCCCAATTAGATTTAATGCAGGATACAATGGTCGGCAGTCAGTAAATTTAGAACATTTATTTGCGTGATCGTGTGAACCCGTGCTCTAGGGAGCGAGGGAACTAGCCTCTAAATATATAAAAAAAAAAAATCACATTTAGAGTCTACCCACTCAGTAATGAAACTGATTTGCAGTGGGGGACTTAAATTTAAAGCGACTAAACCAACCCTGTAGGATCCGAACACCATCGACGAGTGAGCGATAACCAATCAAAGATCGATATTTCAAATACGAAACATATGAATCAGTGATTGGACAGTGCAAACACCTGCGGACAAATGTCAGAATCAACAAGGTCGATTCAGAACAACTTTGAATTTATTGGGTGCTTCGTTGCTAGGACGGCTCCATAGTCACCGTTTACCGGGCCACTGCACGCTAACGCAATCTGTTGGTGACGGCGGAACTGCCAACACTTTGAGCTTCAGCTTTTCCCCCTCGTTGCAAGATCTGATAATAGTAGACCGTGGGAAGACCCTTCGATTTGTTCGGTGGTTGGGTCAGACCTCGCACGGTTCAATATTAGGTCTTGCAAGGTGGCGAGTGCCGTGAAGCCCATCGCATTGGCAGTTCCACCGTGACCACGTGGAGAGCGCTACACTTTCCGTCGTGTGTGAGAACTACTTATGTGACCCGCCTCCAGAACGTGCTACTTATTCGGTGTTACTAGCCAGTAGCCGAGCGTTTTTAATGCATTTATTTAGGCCGACTTCTAGCGCTACCTTCGTGTAACTCGGGAACTGCCAACGTTATTGGTTTCACAGCGACCATAAACTGGTGTGGCACATTACCAGACCTGGGCCTTGATTCTCTATGGCCAACGATAAGGTGATCACCGGTTTTGGTTGTTATGAGAAGGCTGTGACCCAATCACAGCCATCCATTCGCCTTCCGTAACGTCAGAAACCGGTGAGAAATTTACCACAGATTTAGAGAATCGGGCTCCTGATAGTATTGAGTGGTTGGCTCAGACCTATACTTATTTGGTTGGTAGGGCAAGTTAGTGCAAGTCTGAACATATCTCAGATATAGTTCAAGTCGGAGATTTCATCTCACATCTACACATCATGTTTATGTTTGATTTCAGATCAAGTTCCTGCCAACAAACCATCTTCCAAACAAGTTGATCTTCCTACAAGCACCAGTTCAACTAGTGAGGAGGTTGAGCCTGAAGCAAAAGGTTTGTTTTATTTGTGACGATTTCATAGAAAGATGCCGTTTTTTATTATACCTCATTCACAACATCTGTGGAGTTGAAAATGTTATTTTGTTGCATTGTTGGATCCTAGCTCATATTTTTTTAAGTAAGATTTCCGTTATAACCATGTCCATAAGTATTGTCATATTTGATATTTTGTATATTTTAAGGCAGTGTTTCTCAATGTTTTGCCTGCTACGGGCCGGTAAAATACACATGGATAATTCACATCTCAGTACAAATTCTTATTACCGTGGACGTGTTGAATACAAATGACGAAATCACTTTTGTAAGTTTCATTGATCGTTAAGTGACGACGGTCGACATGTTAAATCCACTAATTTTGATTGATTGGTGTTTATTTGCCCTTTTATCGCCTCCGACGACAGACAGAGCTATCATGTCGTATTATTTCCCAGGTCTAAACTACTAGCACTGAAGTTATCCTCCCGAGCTCTACTTAGTGAAAGTGACAATGGCAATTTAGGTGTGGCGATCCACTTTGCCTCTTGTATTATGTTTATCAATTAAATGCTTGCGATAATTGATATCTTTAATTCATCTGAGGTCATTCTGTGATGGGGGTTCTCAAATAGAGAGGAAGACCCAAAATTTATCCAAAAGTGCAAAATGTTCTTCAGAAATAAATGATACTATAATTGCCAAATGGATGTGACATGGAAATATGATGTAATGGAACAGTCAATGAGTACATTCTGTGCGAATTTTAAATATTAAACTCTTGTCCCCCATCGGAGTGGCCCACGTTATCCGGCCCAGGGGTTGAGGAATACTGCGTTAAGGGAACTTTTAGAAAAGCCAATTGATCTCGTGTTAATATTGCACTTGGTTTGAAGTGATTTTTCAATCAGTGCTCCACTGCTCCTTAGAAAGCTTCTTTCACTGTGTGTGCTGCTACGGTCTTATATCACTGTTTATGCTTTTCTTTTTATGACGTACAAGCACCTATTGTGGATCTTAACCTTGGACTGTCTCTATATTTTCAGTTGCTGATGAAAGTAAACCTGTTCCAGAACCATCCAAGCCTCAAGTTCACGACAGTACTAATATTTATAAACATGTTAGCAAAAGTGTTATTGAAGTAATATTTGGTTCTGAATTGAGTAACAACATGTTCTCATCAGATCATTTTGCGACTGAAGAAGAGGTCACAATCATTGAGGACCAGATTAGTGGAACCTTCTCATTAGATATTTCTTCATCACCGGATAAAAACAAGGACAACACAAATAAAATCCACAGTGAAACCTCCCAAGGTTCAAGCACAACCAGACGAAGAATCTCTTTCTCTTTAGACTCTGAGCTAATATCTTCCCCGGACTCGGGACAGGGATCTTCTGATATGGTTCTGGAAGTTTGCCAAACAGGTGAAGAACTTTTGAATAGCAGCGATCCCATTTGTGACTCTTCCTCTTCCAACAGTGGTGAAGAGAGTGCATTAATCAGCAAAACTGAATTGGAAGATTTAGAGAAAATTGAGGCCCAGAATGCTTGCCCAATAATTTTGTTAGAGAAGTTAACTGATCATAATTCAGTGATTAATACTGAAATAATGCTGGTGGATACAGATGCTGCCAGTTGTTGTGTTAGCAGTTCCTCTTCTAAACAAAGTAGTGTGTCCTCAATGAAGACTGTTCCTCCTAATGAGGAATCTAAAATAGATGTAAATAAAATTTCCACTCCTGGATATAATATATCCACCAGAAAGTCTATGCGTGTCTTTGATACAAAGCCTTTGCGACGCACAACTTCAATTGATTCAGATAATAATTGTAAGCGATGATTGTAATGTGTACTGTACTTTGTAAAACAAATACGTTGAGAAATCTACTTACCGGTTTATCTAGATTTGCATTGCATGCTATTTGACCCTCGTCTTAATATATTAGTCTTAATATATTACTGGTAATCGTTATAACTATGTACGCAACGATGGATATTGTATATAAATGTAATCCGTAATATTTATAATACATATTGTTTGTATGTAATATCTAGCAGTCACTATGTACAATGATTATTGATTAATTAGTTCTTTATCTTATTTTTGCTGAAAATATGTTTTTGATTTTTTAAAAATACTGAACGTAATTATTTAACTGATACAATTGTAGTGTTATAAAATGCTCCTTTGTCCCAGCTCATTAAATACTAGGGACTATATTGTATGGTAAGTCAATAATTTTGTAAGCTATATTTTATCTGACTCTTGCTGGGAAAAACCTGAAAGAAAAGAATATGAATTGGAGTTCTTTGTTGTATCCTTCTGACCACACACGTTTTGCCTAGAGCCCTGCAAATCAAGAAGTTAATACTGTATACAGTTTGTATGTTTTTTTGTATTATTGTTAAGTTATTCAGAATTATTATTAGTACCTAGTACATAGTAGTAGTGTATTACCGTTTCAGTAACAATATTTACCGTGTTGGTCTTTACATGCAGTGCTTGCAAATGATACTTCACAAGGAGAGATAAATAGTATGTAGTGCATAGTGTAAGTGTTAAGTGTAGATTCACTCAACAGTGTAAGTTTGGAAGTGTCAAATGTAGCACAATTTGTTTGTGTCATGATATAAATAGTTTCAACAAAGCAATACCTCTTTTAGCAAGACGTTTACGTACTATTACTTTAATTGACATGAATGGCTGGATAGTGATCCGTTTAGTTTGTGGATAATTATGAATAGTGTATTATGATGTAATCATGTTTATGTAACCAAGCTCTAGTCTTAACGTGTGGTTAAGGGATTGTAACACAATATGGATCTCCAGTTTCTCAATGCTTAAATGTGTGCATATATGAGACAGGCTTAAAACGGCATGTATGCGTGCACAGTTGGCAATATGATTGTCATTCCAACATCCTTATGCTTAAGTAAGTAGCTAGGCATATGTGTAGTAAATCATGCTCAAGCAAATAATTTGCAGAAGTAACAACTTATTGTTATTTTCATTCAACATTTTCTCCTGTACCCCATCCTAAACAGTAAAAAAGGAAGTACCTACACAGCAATCCCAATCTTTTACCCAGTCTGATTTTGTAACAATATTTGAACAATGGGTGTACCTAGTATAATTCGGACAGTGTTTAAAAAATCATTTTCTTCGTTGATTTGAAAACATACTACTGCATAATGCATTTTATGTATTCATTTGCGTATAGTATATCTGGTCATGTAATATTTTGTGGGAATGTTGCATAAATAAAATGCACGTGTGCCCTCACCAGTGGTACACTCATTATGTTTTTTAAATTATTCGTTTTCCAATAATATTTCTATTAACAAACATAATTATACTTCTTACACTTTTTTCCTTTCATACACACAGATTCAAATATTTTAAAAACGCTTGATCTCAGAAGTTGATCATCTCCCGCTATCGCACCATGAGATCGGCAAATTTTTAAGTTACTTGGCCTCTCATATTCACGTTGTCATTGGATTAAATTTACTTGTGTTCAAATTTTCCATTTTCTCAATGTCTCTTTAAGACCAAAGCCAGATACAATCTGCAATTCAAGGGGGGGGGGGGGGGGGGGTTAGGGCCCGCTAAATTTAAAATTTATCTCTAGCTTTGACCAAACACCATTTTCTGTGCCATTTTATTGACTTGTTTTAAAACACTGACTGCCTGAACTTTATTTTAGGATAACATGTCAGCACTTAGCATGCGCCCAAGTCTAACTCTCAAGTCTTATGAGTATGACGCGGGTGTTCTAACTTCCCTCTCCTGTCGCAGTTCTCGCCCTTCGTACATGTGATTAGCAGAATTTCTTTTCTTTTCGAACACAACAGACAAACGCGTACAGATCTCTCAAATCAGGTTCGGGATCTAGCATGCTGATTGCCGAGACAAGACCATGCATTGCCATCCCAGGCAAATTGAGAGTGGGGCTCGAGCGGTAGAAGGGGTAGGCCTATTCCGTATTTAACTAATGCATTGGTGACATACCCCAGCCTTCACCCTAAAAAGAAAGACAATGGCCCCGCGCTCAAGCTGAATACTCGTTGCTTCTCGAATAAGTCGCAAAACGTTACACAAAAACTCATTTATGGGTGGCAATAGTATAAACATGAACAATAGTAATGTTTAGGCCCATATCCTGCGGCTAAATGAGGGAGAAGCTTGAAGGAAAGATGCAAGTTTGAGAAGGAGTATATTGTAAAAGAAGGTATGTACCGGTATTGCGTGAATGGGTAAGGGAATACCTCACTGGTTCGCTTCTTACGAACGACTTGGCCAACTTCACCCGGACCACATCACGTCTTTTCGTTCATATATAGATGTAGCAGGATGTAGTACGGGTAAATCAAGAAAAAAATAATATCAAGATATGTATGTATATGTATGTTTATTGCTTCCAATGGACATATACATAGTATATATATAGTTGTCAATATTAATATAAAAAAAGCTTAAAACTAGATAGTAATTAATTATATATAAATAATAATAAGATGAAAATTAGAATGTGAACACCTATTCAGAAAGGTACAGTAATTGCAATACAAAAAGTTACAATACAAATACAATGCAGAAGTTACTATTTACAATGTCAGGGTTAATATACAGTACAAAAGTAGACAGTAATGAGTACATAATGTAGAAAATATATCAGTTGAGTCCATTTATAAAATTTTATTTATGTTTACAATCTAAAGTTTGAGCTAGTTGGTAGTGAAATATTCGTGCAGTGAGTAAAAACTGCGGGAAATAAGGAAGGATTTCAATCGAGATTTGAAGGAGGCGACAGATGGGGATGTTGCTGGGGAGTTTGTTGAAAATAGTTAGAGCTAAGTATTGAGGGCTTTTGAAGAATAGGGAGAGATTGTGGTGCGGAATGTGGATTTGAAGGTTGGCTCTAGTAGAATGGGAATGATCATATGCATTAGACGGAAAGAGATTGGGGTTCAGACGTAAGAATAAAGAAGCTGCTAGAATCAGAGAACTCGCAAGGGTAAGTATTCCGAGCTCCTTGAAGAGCTCTCTACAAGATTGTTTTCTGGATACACCTGCAATGATGCGGACAGCTCTTTTCTGTAGAATGAAGAGTAGTTGCATGCGAAGATGCACCCCAAAATAGTATGCCGTATGAGATATGCGAATGAATATGAGCAAAATAAACTAGCTTAAGAATGTGAGGGTGAACTATCTGTTTTATTTTCCTTAGCATGAAGCAACCACTATTGATTTTGGAAAAGACTTGGTTGATGTGGCATGACCAATCTAGGGTTTCAGTGACAGTCAGGCCAAGCAATTTAGAAGAATTAGTGCGGGCAATGCTTTTCTCGTTGAGTCGTACTAGGGGACTGGATGTTGGAGTGTTTTGAGAGGTGTGGAAGTAGATATATATATATATATATATATAAGTAGATATATATATATATCTTGATTGCCTTCATATATATATGTATATAGTATATAAAGTAAGAAAACATTTTGCAACCAACAAAATCTAAGACATCATATATACATATATATACACATAGTAAACTGAAGTTCTTTCGTAACGTTTCATCGTCAGCTAACTAAACATCATCGTGATACACTACAAATTATTCGAGATCCGTGTCATCCATTAATTACAATCCCCCTAGATAGCCTCGCTGCCCTCGCATACAATAATTCCCACAAATTATGATGGTAATTTATAAATACAATTCAAGTAGAATGGTGCAAAATTCATTAAGTTTCATATACACACCCTGCAGCTACTCCTAATGTGGTTCTAGCTTTGTGGTTTGACCAAATGTTTGGACGGGGCTATTTTCCATGTTTGCTTGGCAAACAGTTCCTGTCGCGTTTTATCGCCCCATTCTCATCTTTACATTATACGAATGAGTAACTAATGACTAATGCGGTCAACAACGGCGTGTACACAATTCGTCATAATACATATGCGAGGGTACTTACCCGCATCGTTAATATAAAATTATTCCAAACGGGGTGAAAAGACGTTTTAAAAGTTGTGGTGGAGGGCACCATCCCCCCCCACCCCTCCCCTACTATGGTGAGGCACATCAACCGTGTCTGCATACCAATTAGTTTATTCAGAACACATACCAAATAGTAATATTAATTAGGCTAAAGAAAAATGAATATGGTAATACAGGTTGCGAAAATCACTTGCACCCTCACAAGGGAAAGGTGCGGAGAGGGGCCCAATGTAAATGTAAGTCTCCCTCAGT
Organism: Isoperla grammatica; assembly: GCA_945910005.1. Lineage (NCBI taxonomy): Eukaryota > Metazoa > Arthropoda > Insecta > Plecoptera > Perlodidae > Isoperla > Isoperla grammatica. The sequence continues at coordinate 124,850,053 of OX246737.1, forward strand.
TCTCCTTACCATAAAGTGGTGGTGTGGTTTCTGCGTGAGAGAATGACTCACACATGTTCTGTATGTCTAATGAATGACACACCACTTTACGAGTAGAACCATGGGTAATGTGTATACGCGCCTACAACATGTGCTTACAATAAAAGTGTAAAACGGAAGTGATATAAGAACACCATGTTAACTAGAGTTAACTCGATACAAATTAGGGATCAAGGGATGACTTATTCCAAATTTTCGAAATCGATGAAGGAGACTTAGAAATCAAAAAAACTTATTTTATAGGTGTATGGATATGTTTGATCAAAGACACCCTTGAATTATTAAAAAAATTATCAATCTGACTTTTTGTAATTGAATACCGATAGCACAGGTATAACGGATTGTACCGATAGTACTGTCTATTGTCTAGCTGCTACCACCTTTTTAATCAATGCTGCTACCACTGTGAGAATGTCGCAAAGCTGGATCTTGATTGGAGTTACGTAAAAATATAAGTTTCAAATCGAATGGTTACACTCTCAGTTTAAAAAAAATACTTTTGGAACATAATACTCTTCCCCCACTTACAAATACGCGAATCGATTCTTCAAATTTGCAATCGATTATCGGAATCGACTAGTCGAGCAAACACTGTAGTTTGTAATTGTACTTGTTGATAGCTTGTCGAAATATTGTACTGACGTGATGGCCAGGGATGCCGAAGGCATCCAGAGTTTAAATAATGCAAGAACGGGGCATTTTTATCATCGATTATCGAAATTTTGATTGAATATCGAATATCGAACGATAATATCGATTATCGTGCGCATCCCTACTTCAAATAACACTCCATTTTGGATGTGGAAATAATAGTGGATACGTATGAAAGAAACAGGAGGGTGTTTCTGAAGGGATGGGTTAGAAAATTGACCTAATCGGTATTGCCATCGATCGAAATAATGGGGCTTGACTGGTGGGTAATGGCAATGGCAATAAAGTGGGAGTGAATCCCAACTATGCTTGAATACACGCGCGTAAATATTGAGCATGCGCAGCAGCCGATGGATGGGCCAATGAAGCAACAAGTCCTCGACAGGGGGGGAATTTGTTTCCATGCTCTGTTGCCTTGTCGATGCAACGTTCGTTCTGCTACCGCCGCGGAATCAGTCAGTCCATTCAGTTCACGGGAACTAGGCGGTTGTAGGCGGCCGTATTCGTTCTCTTCAAGCAAACCTTCTCGCTTCTTGTATAGGCACGTGCCTCGTTGTATTCAGTCGTGTTTTTGTGATCCAAGGTAAAAGTCAAGCAATTACTGTTGGTGAAACTTCTTTTTATAGATGTTCTACTGTCATTTACAAGTCAGTTTTGTGAAAACAATAGTGTCAAAGTGTTGTTCCTACCACTGCCAGCTTTCTGTCGGGCGTTGAAACGTGAGTATTGTTATTCCAATTTCTCCAACTTTGTGTGTGAAAGTCACAATATCACATACAGTTTATTTGTGTGTAAGAGTACGTGCGTGCATGCACACATAGGTATGACCGTCTTGACATTTCATTAGTTGACATTACATTCAGTCAGCAAGTACATTGTTTCGAACACTAGTTGCTGTTTCAACCTGTATGTAGTAGTCTTTTGTCTTTTAAGTGGAAAAACGGGATTTTCAGTCCAAGTTCCGAGCCAAGTTCCTTGATTTCACTTGACATTGACAGGGTCAGTCTAGTGCAGGAGAACTGCGATTCACTGCACTACACAGTACACATTTACATACCTGCACGTGTTCCACACAGTTTCCTATGTTTTATGAATATGATGTGAAAAAGCAAATATTATCTCATCTTTCTTTGATTATGTGCGGATATGTGCGTCCTTCTTAGCACGGGAGCCACCTACATTTTAACACATACAAAAGTGTCATTATTATTTTGTATTGATTTTGTTAATTTATTATTATGACCATTATTTATTGTTTAAACGGTAGGGACCTATAGTTACTACCGTACTTATAAACTATTTCAAACAAATCAGAACAGGAATAGTTCATACGGTTCACATCGAGCTCATTTCTGATGACAGTTTTGTGACTGGCTCACGGGGAGTAAATGGAATGGGTGGGTATGAATATGAATATGATACACTTTGTTGACATTGAAAAGATAATACTTCCTAAAATTTAGTAGAAATACGACGATAACGATGGCATGACTTGGGCATGACGACTTTTTCTTTTTCTTGGGGGGGGGGGGGGGGGGGGGGGCTCGACGTGACAGTAGGGCGAGGTCGAGGGCAAGGTCCCGTCCCGCTGGCAACTTTGTCATTATGCAAAACATCTTTAATCGACGCAATTACTGGTTAACTGTCCAGAAATTATGTAAATTGCAATAATATTGTTTCATGAAGCAGTTTTTGTTCGGTCCACCAGTCTGGTTCTGTACATATTTATAGCAATTAAGGAAGAATATCATTAGACCATTCAAACGAACGTATTAGTCACCGAAGGAAGAATTTCCCGGAAAAGCATGTCTTTGTTTGTCTTTCCTCATTTTTATTTTTATGTTTTCTTTTGTTATTTTCATTTTCGGGTTTAGGTTTTTCCTTCTATTCGTTTTCTTCTACTATTTTTCTGTTTCTATCACGTCTGTCATTACTATTTTATTTCCTATGATTTGCGTTGTTCTTCTTTTGTTGTACATTCAATGTTTAGTCGAGCGCAGTTATATTTTACTGTTCTCTTTGTAAATATTTGTTTTAACTGAATAGGCTGGACATAAAATAGATAAATAATGTGTGCTCAATGCTCAATTTTAGTGCAAAAGTGTCTCGATCGTCGACAGGGCGGAAGCGGAACAGATCGAAGTGTGTTGTATGGGGAGGGCCATCGGCATAACCCATTGACTTTTAAAAATGTTCCAAGTTTAATAAATAAGTATAATAAATACATAACCAAAACGCTTGTACTCGCCGACATGAAAGCTAGAAATTTTCAAGAGGTTGGGCTGCATTGTTGAGATAACGTTGTCGGCTCAACATTAAAATATTTAATGAAAATATTCAACAATTATTGTCCGCTCAACATACCTGTCGATCCAAAAGGAGTTAATTTTGTTGTGTCGTCTCAGAAAGCAACTGCAGACGTGTTATCTAAAATGTGATTATAGTTTTTATTTTTTTTCATCATCAGATTTCCCATTTTCTTTTTGGCGCCCGGGTGGTCAGCCAACCACGAGCTGGGATGCCTGTGGTTGGTTGACACCCGACCGCCAAAAAGAAAATAAGAAATTTGAAGATGAAAAACAGGAACACACCCTGCAGTTGTTTCTCGAGACGACACTAAAAAGAAGGGGTATGAGTTATGCAGAAGGTTTTTAACTTCTAATGTGGATTCAAATCCATTACTTCTTGGCTTAGGAATAAGTAAACGGTGACTTTAGAGCCGTCCTAGCAATTCGAAGCACTCAATAAATTCAAAGTTGTTCTGAATCGGCCTTGTTGATGCTGGCATCTGTCCGCAGGTGTTCGCACTGTCCAATCACTGATTCATCTGTTTCATATATGAAATAGGCCTATCGATCTTTGATTGGTTATCGCTCACTCGTCGATGGTGTTCGAAGCCTACAGGGTTGGTTTAGTCACTTTAAATTAAAGTCCCCCACTGCAAATCAGTTTAATTACTGAGTGGGTAGACTCTAAATGTGAATTTATTTATTTATTTTTATTTTATTTATGGTAACAACAAAATGAAACTTACGTTTGGGCAGGTGTTTCGCTGTCCTTCGTGGAACGGGAGTAAAGCTACCCTGACGTTATGATTACGAAGAAGCTGAGTCCTATATAAAAGTACCAACATGATTTTCTACTTTGGTTTCTACTTGGTTTCTTCTTGGACGACCTTGGATTGGCACCTGGAAATTTCTTACACAGCGCGCGTGACTAACTGGACTAAGCGGAAGACTGCCAAGCTATAATATATTCTTTTTTTTAGGAATGACTAGAAAAACGCCAGGAATCGGTTGTTTTCGTTGCAACAGCGTGAATGGCAGGTGCAGTGGATACGGTTCTGAATCGGTATTTTGAGAGTAGTTAGGTTGGGACCGTAGTGGCCCCTAATGCATTGAATATTTTTAAAATATGGGCGAGCGTCCATGATAATCGTGTATCGGTGCATTGGAACAGCCCGAGGATGAGGATTGAAGAGTTCCAGCTGCCTTTGTTATTTTGTGTGCGAACTCCGAATAGCAGTGATAACAACGAGAACAGCATTCCTGACCGCTATAATTATCACGTGTAGTCCAGAGCCAGACCGGTGTCCTAACCACTCCCTCGCGTTCAGTTGGTTGGGTTGGGGTACACTCGCGGCGGGAACTGAAGTGGACCTCATCGAGTGACCAGCCACTCCACCTCCAATCACGACGTAAGGGTAGGCCTACATACATATAGTCCGTTGCCGAAAATTTGCCAGCGTTTTGGTTTGGGGCGCCGCCAAATCGTTGAGTGAGCTAAGTTAGTTAGTGTACTAACAAACTCGATGGTTGAAGGATCACCACTCCTCTACGTGCTTCGTTAGAATAATTGGCAAAATGAATTCAGGATTTAATAATATGTTACTTCGAGGCGGACGTGGGCCAAGCTTGCAGCTTGAAGTTAAATTGTTTCCAGTGAAATATTATTTGGTTGTGGCGTTCTGCTGATCTGTTACATACCTAACATGATTCTTGCAACTTTTGCGTAGCTTATTTTTGTGGTGTGCAATTTTCCTATGGGTTTGGTGTGTTTATAATTATATCGTACTATTTAAATATGTTAATGTTAATATAATAAGGGTATATATATAACTTGAATCATCGCAGTAGCCAGCTGCAGAAAGTAAATCTCAACTTATTGCTGTGCATACAGAATCTTTCAAAGCTTTATTGGGCTTTATTTATCAATATCTATCCCTACGGCCTTGACAACGTTTAAACATTGGATCATTCTTGGATCTTCGTGACAGTAGAATATTTATTTTGCAGTTTAAAAAGGGCCAGAGACCGGACGTGCCTAATGTATTGGGTTTTTCAATTGATCTTTCATCAAAGTGCTGAACACGATTACCTACTACACAAATACGTGATAGAAAGCTGAAACAATCGTAAAATTAAAACAGTTTTCAAATTTTTGTCTAGTCTTTCAGAAGTAAATATCAGTTCAGCCCCATTGGCATTGCCATTGTTGTAGACACCCACCCGGTGTAGAGTCAGTGGCGTATCCAGGAATTGGGAAAGGGGGGGGGGAAGTATCAACCCATATTATAGAGAGTGAAGCCGAAACATAATTGGAGTTCTGGGGGGGCTTGCCCCCCGAAAAAATTCTCGTCAAGGTCATTTTAGTGCAAATCTGTGCGTTTTACAGCGGCCAAGTGAAACAAGATTACTCAGATTCTGGCAACACATTTTTTCCTTAGCACCACTAATAAAAGGAACCTCAATCAATAATTTGCATATTTTTCGTATTGCTTTTGCTTTTAATTGCAACAATATACAATCATTTTAAAGTAAAACATCTAATTGTCTATTGAACTGTCTAGTGCTGTCTACTGTCTAATGAAATCTAAACGGTAATTTTCCATGTTTCCTTTGCAAAACCGTGTATACGCCAACTGAATTGTTGTACCCTGCTGCGGTTTAGGCCAGGGCGAAAGGCCTTCGCAAAGTCCGAGGCCATATCGCACGATGGCCAGGGCCAGGGCCGCGCTCGAACAAGGGCCAGCAAGATATGAACAGCGTCCGCGTTGGTGTGCGTGTTGGGGGGGGGGGGGGGGGGGGGGGTCCAATATGCTATAAATATTAATTTCAATTTAAAGCTACATTATTTTTGGACGTAATGTTGGCGTAGTTAAACCCGTGTCGTTTTACAATTGCTATTTTGTTAATTATAAATAATTGAATTAATAACTGAAATAACAGTCGTAAATTGTTTAGGTGATCCAAAATCAAATCTTGGCTATGCATCATATTTTCCTAAGTGTTCTGAAAATATTAACGAAATGCCGGCATTAAAGGAGTATAAACGTTGTTCCAGGCGTCACATCTCTATGCGCATGCAGATACGTATAACATGTGTGGCCTTCATGTTCGAGCGGAAACGCTTAGGAACCTATATATAGTCAAATTATATTTAAGAAGCAAAGTGAATTTAGAACTACAGGTCGCTCCAAGATGGAAATTATTGTCATTTATTCTAGGAATGAATTTTTAGTCTCAAGAGTAGGCCCTATTATTGAGACTAAAAATACATACCTGGACCAAATGGCAATAATTTCCATCTTTGAGCGACCTGTAGTTCTAAATTCACTTTGCTTCTTAAATATAATTTGACTTTAGTATATTGGTTGCAGATGCGGTTCGTGTGGGTGGTTTATCGGCTCAGGTGCTTTCACAAATATGATAATCAAAGCATGCCTAATAAAACGGCAGTTTTTGTCAGTACCGTTAAGTTGTTATAATTATGCCAGCCAATAATATGCTTCCCAGACATATCCCCAAGCGGGACGGGGTTTTCTCCACAAATAAAAGGAAGTAACATTTGTAAATAAACGTTTGGGGACGATATTTGGAACACAGACTCATGAATTAAGCACATTTTTGTTCAAACATGATCCGTAAGTAGCCTAGGTCATAAGCGTTTTGTTAAAATTCATGGTCTGATAATATTATTCGAATTATTTTTTTATTAATTCTAGAAGTAGTATTCGACCATGGGTAACATTATTTAAATTATTCCCGTAACGTAACCTGTCCTGTTTACCCAATCGTGTCGATATTATACGGTATTGTTGCAATTCTGTTAAGTTTTTTTGTTGTTGGCTGCGGCCTACATAAGTAGGTTGCCTTCAGGCATACACTTACCTTATTACCAATTACTTAGCTGATCTATTATTCATACTTCGTACATAAGTATATACCTATACACCCCGTCTTTGCGAATCATTGGTATCTTCTCAGTCCAAGCTCTCTTCTTTCCGCTTCGTACAACATCATACATATTGGCAGTGCATTATCATACATATTGGCAGTGCATTATATTTGTCGAGTAAGTGACCCTTCTACTTGATCAATCGCCATCATTTGACCTTTGGCTGGACATTCGTTTGCGTGGACTAACTGCTACGTATACTGGTGGGGCCTCCCCCCCCCCCCCCCCCCCCCCCCCCCTCAATACGGTGTTGCCCAACAGACTCGCAGAATGTGGGTTTACTCCCGTTGAAATCCACGGCATTAATTAATTAGCTATAAATGTATATTAAACCCGATATATACACCACACTCACACTGTAAGACCGGCAAATCGGTATCACACACAAAGACGACGTAAACAAATAAAAATGAACGACTTGGCAATCCGCGGGTACGTACGTGCCCCTTCAATGTCCACGGTGTATACTGACAGAAAACGATGCTTGTCAGTAAATAAGACTTCCCTTTTCTCAGAGGTTGAGTTTTGTGAGTCGAAATAGGTCATCCCCCCGTGATCGAAGGACGGAAAAATAATTAGCATGGGACATCCATTAATTTTGTCTTTTTACTCGGAAGTAGGCCTACGGACCGGAACCATTGATCACCGATCAACACCCACATCAACCTACTTGTAGCCTCAATAATTATTACCATTACGGAGAAAACCCCCCGTTCTTTACTCGTCTACTGTGTTACCGTGAACAAGAGCAAAGATTTCTCGTATTTTGAAATTATTTGTGATTTTACGTTGTACGTACCAGTGATAAAATCTGTGGCAGGTTATGACAATGCCCATGTTTCTCCTTGGGGCCGATATACCTATGGTTACAAAAAGTTGTGGGGGGAGGGGGTGCCGTTCCTCGCCCCCACCTCAATTCGATCACTGCTGAAAATGGACAGTGTTTCAACAGATAACGCGTTTGTACGCATGATCTAAGGATTAGAAACATCATTATACCATGGTTTGTACGTACACTAACAGCATCCATGCAAGGTGCTTTTGACTAAAAATGTCTTACGTGCAGCAAAAAGGCGAACCCCCCCCCCCCCAACCACTGCCAAATTAAATATATTGCTGCTTCCTGAAGACTGTTGACCCCTTGTTTCTTCGATGTCATATTACGAACCAATTCACAAATCGGAAAGTTCTGCTCTACACTGACGGAACTAATCACGGAACTAATCATCGAAATGTTGTGTGTCCAGTTGTGATAACGCGAGCGACGATACTCGGCAGTCTGCATGCATATCCGGAAACACGGTCAACTGCCCTGGCCACACATACAACACAATTACGTGATTGAATCCGTTCCACCTGTGCGCGGGAGCCACAGTAGGCCTACACTACACACACACACACACGCCGGAAAGATGGGTTGTGTTGTAGCCGCAGCAAGTTTTTATGCGACGGAGGCAATGAAATATTGAGGGGATGATTGTAGGTACATCCTTTCCTCCTTCACGCTCGTGTACGCGCCTTCCTGCGTACCAGACTGTGCACAAGTATTAATATTTATTAAGTTTATTGAACTGAACTTCGTTTAAAACATTTGAAAAATTCAAAGGCTGTTGTTGGTAATTAGTGATTCTTAAAAACCTTTCACTATGCGTGTTTGAACGAGAATAGTAATTGTTTTTTTTTTGATCGGTGCAGATTATGTTTTAACATCTCGTAACAATTATTGCAAGTTTCCATTAATTCGCAACGTCTATGTTTCGCAAATTCGTTTGAGCTAGATTCATTTCGACTCTGCACATTTTGATGGAATTATTACGATCTATATTTTAATTAAATTAATTTAAATCTCTTTATCTTATTCAGTATCTAAGTTACAATGGAGGACGTAGGACAACTTTTTAATTACCAACAGAGGCGCGATTCTGAACTCATTTCGCTGTCGGCAAAGTTGGGTGCAGAGTCATGGGCAACATATGCCGGTTTTTGTGTGATTTAATAAATACATTTGTATATTTTATAGCCTACCCACTCACTTTTTTTTTTTAGAAACAATAGTTACGAAGAAATATTTACACAAAGTTGTTTGTTATGTATATTGAAGCGAAGAAATTATTAACACTAACATATTAACTCCTAACTGATGTTTGGCAGAAACTAAAATTAATCCCTTATAAGTATACTAATCGAGGGATGGATTGTACGAAAGCCCGTACTTGCCCCTAAGGACACTGTCTACTCAGTCCGTTATGCTTTTGTTTTATATCTACCACTCTTCGCACATCTTATATTGTACATTAGTGGTCTATATAGTGCCAGCATAGCGAGTTTAGGGGTAGATTATGAAAGTATGTTGGCAATTGCTCCTCGTAGAAGTACTTATAGGCTACCCATATTTGCGAGTGACAAATAACAACAATTTTCAAATGAATCAACTTGTTTTGTTTTAATACTCTGACTGAACGTGTCATGTAATTCCAGTAATTTGAAGTGCTTGGCATATAATTGTACTGAACCATTACAGTTGTTTTTATGACGTCAACAATAAAACGATTCGGATCACTTAGAGAGTATTTAAAATAAACATTTTGATGATAGTCGGCTAGCCTAGTGGACTAATGTAACAATTACTGATAATAATTACAACAATAATTAATTGCTTTAGTGCACTATAGGCTAGTCGACTAGCGTCAATTTAGATATTTTAGTTGGATACGACCTTTTTAATTTGATAGCAACGTTCGACGACGTCATTAGGTTAGCTATTGCGGCCAACAAACACCGTTTTTTGAGTGTGGCACTCAAGATTTTTTAACTTGCGTTCAACACAGACTTCAATTATGTGTTTTAACTACTTTAGCCTTTGACTTCAAGTTTAATTTGATACGAAAGTGCGGTAGACTTGACCTCAAATCAGTACGAAAATTTAATTCCAACTCTCTTCGAAATGTCTCTTGGATGGAAGTAGCAAACGGAGCCAAACCGAATTGAACACGGTGCCGGTGGTCTACACCGGACTATGCGAACGTACACGCAGTGGGAAGTTTTTTCAAAGCCGGTTTAGCAGATGCCATTTGTGGTGAACAGCTGAATAGCAAATTGAATTTTAACCGAAGTGACTAAAAAGTAGCTCTTCAAGTGCGAAGTATACTAGTAAAACTTTACCACTGATATTTTTAACATGATGCTGAATGCTCTGTACTTCAAAGCGGAGAACAACGGAATATTTCTCCATCTTTCTAAAAATAAATTTTAAACTTGGAGGACAAATTCTTCCTCTGGTACCGAACCGACAAAACTGGCCTGGTGCTATATAACACACGAAACTAATTCGGACGATAGTGGGTTCGAGTCCCGGCAGTCATATATAAGGGATCACGTCCAGAGGTATGTGAGGGCACCTGTGTAATTAAAGTTTTCTCAGGGGTGGGTGGGGGGGGGGGGGGGGGGGAATCATTGAGGGCATTGGGAATCATTGAGGGCGTCATTACGTGTACGCTGTCTTTGGTTTCAGCTTTCAACTAATTTTTCATAATGACTTCGAGGTAAATGACAACATTTGCTTATCGTGTGGATGTACGTGTTTAAACTGAGCAATGAATGCACAACACACACAAATGCAAATAGCAGTACGGAAATATGACTTTGAATCTTGTTTTTATGGCTACACCCACCCATTGTGCACACACACTCCTGGAGGTTGCATTGCCTGTCTGCATTGTCTTAACAACGTATTTGTTTCAGGTCGTCAATCTCATTGAATCAATGTCGAGGGATCATTAACTCTTGACACGACCTTAGAAGCGAGCGAGAGAGAGAGAGAAAACAGCCGGCATCATGTTCGACTGTGTAGACTGTTTGGCCAAGTACATACTATGCTGGTTCAACTTCATCTTCTTTGTAAGTATCAATGAAGTACATTGTACACTTGTAATGTGTTATCTATCTCGTGTATGTCTGTCTTACACATCTAATTACATTCGTCTGTAGTTGGCGGGGTCGGCGGTCTTGGGCATTGGAATCTGGATCGCGGTAGACAAACACTCTTTCATGTCCGTGACGCAGATCATTCCAAATAAGGAACTACAGCTTCAGGTAAAGTACTAAAGTATTGACTCTTATGGGAATATAAGGCTTATTAAAATACCTTTGCCTTGTTTTCATTGTGTTTCTATCTTCGTTGCCTTGTGTGTGTGTAATCTACTTCGTGGATGAGCAATGAGTTTACCACAGTGGCGTAACCAGAAACTACTCAAATCGCGGTGGGGGGGGGGGGGGGGGGAGGGAGGCAATTTTGTCTCCATATGTCACGTCATACGCATCGCTTACAAAACATTGCTTGACGAAGCCTAAAATAAGTTGGTGCCATTAGGAAACAACATCATAAAGTGTAAAAATAGTAGTTTTCTCTCTAAATTCTTTTTTCTCTCACACTCGATATGTTTCTGTTCCATGCTGAGGGGGGGGGGGGGAAGCATTATTCCCCGCTGGATACGCCACTGTTTTACTCATATACATAAAAAAAAACTGAGTAACTTTCTTGTGAATTTGGCGTGAAGAATCTTTGTAGAATGTTCGAAAACTTGTCTAGTAATGTAATAATTGTAATAATTGCGTCTTGTCGGTGTCATCAAAGGAAGATCGTTGGGACCGGCCATCATCAAAATGAGATTTATATCCACCAGCATTCACTGAATTAAAAACACGATTTTAAGACATTAGTTTCTTGCAACAAATTTGAGTAAGACGAATCAAGCATTGTAGTGTTTGTTCTTCTGTAGAAGTGAAGTTGATCTGCCCGAGCCAAGTCAACTGCTTATGACTCATAGTGTTTCGTGAGAAATCTATACTCTTGTAGTTGCAAGATGTGTGCATGCCCTTGACTATAATTTCTTAATACGAAACCCCCACAAAACAAAAAAGTTTGAATTCCTTCAGTGTGATTATAGGTGTTTCACAGTAATTAAGCCCGTTTCCGCTTGCATTTAAAACGGCGACTAGACAATGGCCTGAACATTTTCAATAAATAAGCAAATAAATAATTACACGAATGTACGGTTATAGACATTCTGCGATTTTCCAAAAGTTGTCGATACAAACTAAAACCTCGTGAAGAAATTGATCACATTCGTGTAATTTCAGTGCAATCCAATTTCTTCACTCTTTTTTCGAGTATTTGTTGTAAAGCACGATTTTCATTTTAACTTGAAAATTACCTTCACTAGAGTGTTCACGTTTTTTATGGTCAGTAAATTGAACAATACGTGGTTTGAAATAGAGAAGAACAACGAAACCCTATATAGTTCCGTACTATTTATAACATGTTTGAATTAAATAAGTGGAATGCGTTGCCAGCACTTCACTTGTCGTAACTTTCTAAACGAGCTCAAGAAATACGAGTGTTTCTGTTTACGGTAGATTACCAAACACTTACAATGTTACAACCAACTCATTCATGGGTTGCGTGTACGACCTTCGGTTTAGGATGCCCATCCTCTCAAAACGACAAGATAATACTGTGTTTTTGCTACAGCTCATGGTCTGAATAAATAATAATAGACCAAAGTACGTTTTCTAAACTGGTAAAATATTCACGTTGAAACAAAGAGCATTGCCATTTGACTAACACTTGTAGGTCTTCTGGCTTTCAGTATCCAATGTCCTAATGCAGGTTTTTGATTAGATGGAACAAGGAAATAGGAGTGAACTCACACAAAAGGCCAATGCCCGGATATGGACGTTTTTTGAGCATGTGTTTTTATTTACCGGCGTATGTAAACACTTTCGGGACATACTATAGACTTGACGAGAAATTAAATACACCTCTGTGAATTCGTGCCGAATCGGACTAGCCATCAACATTGTCTATGCATAATAGATATTGTGTATAGCCCACTATCATAATGTACTTTCTCATTAGAGTGAATACTCGGTATAAAAACTATAACTAAAATGACCATGGCGTAGCGGAATCGCAATGTTTATAAATTTGTTTCTAGGTCTACTGGGTTTCACTTTCAGTTAATACTCGTTAAAATATGCTCTGCTTAGTGTTACAAAATGCTCACATCAACTTTCCCATACATTCCCGGTAACTAACTTTCGTTTTGTTCCGACCATCTTCCGTGCAATGACGAGCCATAGTGTAATTACAGTCGGGGGAGCGAAGATACGCTCAACTTGATAAGCCCCCCGGCCTTGTTGTGTGTTAATAATGCACGGAGCCATGTGTGAAGGGGAGATCTGTATCGATACAGTTCACGTTTTATTAGACAATCCGGAAGCGGCCCCCCCCCAACAAAATGTCCGATAACAATCCACCTTGCACCGAAATCCACTTAGTAATCGTCACTTTTACGCAACACTGCCCTTCCGTGATGTCATTTCATTTATACCAAATGTAATTCAAGTCCCGTGTATGGACACTTAACAAAACGCTCGCATTAATTATGGAAGACCCAATACGGCTGTGAGTTGTATTCACAGTGCGTATTCGGTTGTTACGTTTTGACAATAACTCATTATGCAAGAAGCGTCAAGGGATGAATAGTGATGGCATAATCGATTACAACCCTGTTAGTAAATAAACATAACAAGGGTCCTTACTTCCCTGTTTGGGGAGAACTAGTCAATCGATATACGAATACGCATCATCGTATGAGCACGTGCATGGGATCGACATTAAACATGCACGACAACAACACTTCCCTTCAAATAGTGGCCACGTGGACATTGCCAAAGCCATCCCATTAGCACCCCCCTCCCCCCCCCCCCCTCCCCCAACCATCACATCACATCCCAATCATCTAACAAAGCGATTGATTTTTCAGTTTCAACAATTCACCCAGCCCACGGCCATCGAACAAGTTTCTTACATTTTGATCGCAGCGGGCGTCTTTGTGTTCGTCATCAGCTTTTTGGGCTACTGTGGGGCTGTGAGGGAGTCTAGATGTCTCCTGCAAGGGGTAAGTTGAGTGTGTCATCTACAGCCTAGCCGCGCTGCGTTGGTACAGTTTCTCATAGCGCTTCAGAGTCAACTAAAACGTCCTTCACCGGCGCTAGTTAAACGTAATTGATAGTGGGAAGAAGGAAATTTGTTGGTGTGATCAAGAAAATAAAAAAACACGGTTTTTCTACTTACGTTTATAATGCATTATAATGTTCAGTACATCACGCGTTTCCTAATGTTGTCGCTTGTTTTCGTGTACGTTCAATATAAAGTGAAACGAAGGAGTAATAAATTTAATGATAAGATGTTATCTTCAGATCTCTATTACCACACGAGAAATCTGGCTGCGTTTCACATGGGCCAAAGTAGACAGATTTTCCGATAACAATGGTGTTTATATACATAAAGCTCGCGATGCAGGGAGCCTTGAAGGGCGCTAAGATTTCAAGGGCGAAATCGAACGATTGCACCCTAATAAATGTAATGGCCAATTCATTTCCTCGGTGACGTGTAAGTGAACCGTTACAAACGAAACATGGGAACAGGGTCATAAAACTTTCTTTAACGACATTTTCCGATGTTTCGCGGAGTGCTCTTATGCCGCCTCAACGTTATTAGGTATCGTATTTCCTATTTTTAACGCGCGCACAAGACCGACTTGGAAGTTTATAAATGAACATGTTGTACATTTTAGACGTGACGTAATTTGGTAGTGAGTACGCAGTTCCAGCGGTCAGGTTTAAATGATTTGTTGTTACAATATAATGACTTCGTTTTTATTTTGTTTACATGGGCACGGGCAGCTTTCTTTCTTTCTCGTTGCCTTGATGAAGCCGATAAGTCCTTCCTTGTCAGTAGTTAGGTTGATTAAAAGTCGTAACGGTTACGGTTGTTCGTGGGAGCAAGCAACCAACGCGTGAGACGAAGGGGGAAAGCTTTCATTCTTCCCTCCACCCTAGCAACGCCTTGAATAATATCGGCGCTGGGGATGGGGTGGTACGAACTGTCGGCTGACATGCTTGCCTCGTTCGTTACCGGTCGGCCTTTGTGTACAGAAACCAATTTGGTTTTGTGCGTCCATCCATCAGCACGTCTTGAGGTTGGAAGAAAGAAGCCCTGGCCTAGTTTATTTCGTATCAATGGGAACGCTTTTTATCGTTACGTAATTACGTCATTTAATGCCCCGAAACACATCAGAGTTGACACCTTACGACCAAGAAAGTCACTTATTTCCAGCCTAGTTCACACGCACGCACGTGTGTACGCGACGCGTGTTATTTACAAAGAGATGATTGTTGAAACACGCCATAAATTATAAATATCACCTTTTATCACTGCTCTTCACGAAATAAGTAAACACTGTTTATTTGTAGCAATCAGACAGGTTGAAAATGTATGTAATTTTTTGGCTGTGGAATACAATTAGGGCTTTTATTGATATTTATGAAACGTGGATCGTACACTTAAATACACTCACGCACGCACGCATGCACAATATGAATTTCAGAGCCAGACATGCAAGTTAATATAAATATTATCTTATAAAAAAAAAAATTAAAAAAAATTGCAATTCAGATCTGTATGCTAATAGCTATTCTTTATTAATTTCTCAATTTCATTTAGTTTTTGGTTGATTGGTAAAGAGCCCATTATTAGGGCCCAGGATCCTCATTGGTCCCATTCCATTAACCAGTGCTTTTTACATCTTTAAATTCTTGGCCATTACAATTGTTTGCCAACTCACTGTCAGTAAAAACAAAGTAGTAAATCCTCACAAAAAACACACAAAAAAAAAACAAAAAAGTTGTCATACCCAACTTTACATACTCTTGGAAATGCACGCTTCTTCAAACCCATGTCAAGTATTTTATTATACATTATAAATTTGTTTGTATTGTTTTGTGTACCTTACATTGTCCAAAAACACATTTTTTTACTAAGACTGACTTTTTGAACAGCAATATATTAATACTGTACTAATAACCTAAAAGTGCATGCAATTACATAACAATTAATAATAATTAGGTCACAGATAACTAAATTACAATTCTGATTTCATTGTACCAGTATGTCATAAAATAATATTCTTTCTCTATAAGAAAAGCCTGCAGGTCTTTTTTAAATACAATCTAGGTAGTAGAATATATTACTTCCATATTTTGTGAGTGCATACATGCATGAGTGAAAAATATTGTTATTTATTTCCAGTACGTTGTCTGCCTGGTTCTCATTCTGATCATGGAGATCGTCTCGGGAGGTCTGGCACTCGCTTACAAGAAGGAGGTAACGTAATCACTGTCTTATGTTGCCTCAGTCCATTCTCTGTCTTCTTGCTCCAACCACTTACTGCTAGGCTAACATTTATTTACAAAACTGATCTATGAATAATTGAATATATATTTTAGTTAACTGTATGTGAGAGACACCAGGCATAAGGACTGGGGCTGTCCACTTGGAGCTTACTAGTCCATATTTAAGGTCAGGCCACTAGTCAAGCCTCTTTTGGCCACATCTGCAAGGAAGCCGCCTGCCGAGAAAGCGTTTGCATTTTTGAATTCTGACTGTGGAAGAAAAGGAAAATGCTTACCTGGTGATTTAAATTACTCCACTTACCACATGTGTCACCTATGTCAATTTTAAAGACTTACCTTGCATTACTTTGGTAAGAGATTCTAAATCTGTTGTGGGATTACATTAACATGTTATTTCGAAATTATGTTTCAGGCGGAAAAGGAGTCTCGTAAATTCTTGAAGTCCACGATTGGCAAATACTACGCGACGGAAAGCGACACTGATGCAGTTACTCTGATGTGGAACTACCTCATGGCAAAAGTACGTAAACTCCAATTGATAAACCTCCTTTGTCCGTAATAAGATTATACATGCGCTATATAGTAAGTATGAATCTTTGAAATCTGTTTAACCTTGTCTCCCTCAATGTTGGTGATTGATGCCGGCCAATAGGGCTCTTGCACATATCTTGACTCATGCCCATTTATCATCAATTGATTAGTCTTGCTCACTTTTCTTTTCATTCATGCCTGTCTTAAGAAGTGATCAAGGGTCCGATATCTATTACTGAACAGTTGACGTCATTAATTAAGAAATTAATGAGTAAGAATGAAGTTTTGCAAGTTGCAACCAATTAATAGTTCATTAATTTAATCATATTTTCATGCAATCATGTCACTGCAATTATTATATTAAAAAGGTTTTATTTTCATGTAACATATTGTCTTCTTCCATATTAAGTGGTCCACTTCCATTTCATAGACACCATTTTCACCGGCTAACTTCTTGCCCGTGAGCAGTTTTAGTCGCTTGCTTGTGATGAAGATTATGTTGACCTGAGTACCTGAGTACTAGTGGGCCTAGACTAGCAACAAAATTAGGAGACATCCCAACTCTATACTTGGGTTATTTTAAACTCAACATGGCCTCAAATTCTAATCGTTTTTGTGGTTCCTTGATATGTTCTGTGACTGCATCATCACGTGAGTTCTTTAAGATGCATAATTATTTGAATGTTATGTTCCGTGAAGTATCTAATTACGGTATGAACATTTCTAGTTGCATTGTTGTGGAGTCGACAGCCACGAAGACTTCAAGTTATCTCCTTTGTGGACGAAAGGTTCTAAAAAGATCCCGACTGCATGTTGCGTGCTAAAGGGCGATATTGCAGAATTCAACCCAGAGGACAAAAATTGTCCTTTCCAACCCTCGGACTCCAACTCGTACATGAATACGGTAAGTGGAATCCCACCGCATTCAGTTTACTTAAATACTATATTTACACAGTATGAAAGTAATGACAGATTTAGGATGTAATTAGACCCAATGCCTTTCAATTTCTTGGTCTCATAAAAATGATTTCGAAGTCTCGAAGATAGGTCTTAAGATAAGTATGTAGGTACCTATCTTAAAATATTATTTCTGTTGTCCAATCTTAATTAGATTATGCCTGTATTATTTGGAATTCTGATCATGAAACAAAAATTGACAATATAGTTAATTTTGCCAATTTCCCACATACAATAACGCCTCTTTAATTCAAATTCTGTTAGTTCAAATTTATGTATAATTTAAATTAGAGAAACTTTTTCCCTCCCTGCAGAATGTTCTTCTAATTCTTGACATTTTTTAATTCAAATTGATTTTTTAGGGTAGCCTACATTGTAATTTGAATTAAAAGGGAACTAAGGTTAAATAATAAAAGTTGCACTTTTTAGATAACAAGATTATATGTTGAAAAGTAAAACTAGGTCTACTACAGTACAGTACTACTTAAATCTAGTACAACCATGTGTTTACCAGTACATACAAACTTTATAAATAAAGAATAAGATAAACAAAAATAATACAGTAGGTAACACATTCAAAATTAAAATCCAACTTGGTAAACTCAAATTTATAACCCCCACTAATTCGTAGTGGTGAGGTCTGAGGACCCAGCCGACAATTTGGCAGTCATGGTTGTTTATTGGTCATATTCGTTTAATTAATCTAAACTGGGAGTTTTAAGTCCATTCCTGTATGTAACTTTATATTAATATATTGCCTATTTTACAATAAATACAATACATGATCAATGAATCCTAACTTGAAAAATTATTGTACATTTTTTAGTTACATTGTTACTGCTACAATGAAAGTCTAAAATAAGCTCTTCTCCATTGAATATTGCAATATTCAAGTTTACATAATATAGGGTCCACTCTTATTATGTACACTAATAAATAATTTAATGGGCATACACAATTCAACAGCAAATGACCAAAACTAAAACACATTTTCAGCAACATTGAAGTGTCAAAACAGTACTACTTTTGAGTGTTGATTGACTATACCAACTTTTCCCCTTTTCCCGCCTCGTATACATAAAAAATACAATATCATTAGATTTTTCGTTTTCTTTGTTTTAACTGTATTTCTTCACCGATTGAATTCAGTTTTATAAGGGACATTTGTCCAGTTCCAGTCTGGCTTGGCATGTCTTTTCCATTTATTTTGGTTAGGCCTTTAAATCCTGTCTTGTTCGTTTGTCAAACCTAACATATGCCTACATTGCACTTCTACATTTCAACCATCACGGTAATTCTATTTCTACCATTACGTAAAAGATTATCATAGTTTGAATTCTGGATATTAAATAGTAATTATTACGAATTGCTCAAACTAATTCCTATGCTGTCATAACAGAATAATTGATAAATGCAGCATCATACTGCGCTCTTTACCTCGTCGGGCGGCCACGTTTTCATGAAAATGAGTTTGCATCGATCGGAACAACACTCGCAACACTCTAGTCCTCAGTATAAACAATTCCACACATTGGTTGCTGAACATAACGGCATGTTCTCCTGCAGTGGTTGTTGTTGTTGCTGCTATGCTGTTATGGTTCTGTAACAATAGAGAAAATCGAATGAATACTAGATCCCATCAATGATTTGATGGGAGGAAATTTGAATAAAAATAACTATGATCAAATCTAGAGTACTTCTCAATACTTATGCAGTATGACAGTGGAAAATCATGTCTTGTGCCTCCGCCAAATTTAAGATATGAAACGATTCCTAGTATTAAAGTTATAAGTGGAAAACGACGATGTGTAAATTTATTTTCATTTTGTGTTATGCTTCAGGGGTGCTACGAGACATTTGTGTCGCTGATAATGGAGCATGCAAACTTGGCCATATGGATTGGAATCGGCCTTGGTCTGGCACAGGTTATTGGACTCTTATTGGGATGTGTGCTTTGCAAAGCTGTCAGTCCCCGCATCAAGTAAATCAACCTCAGACCAGCTGAAATCATCAACCATCCAATCGTTGTGCCTTACATCATTGACGACATAGTCTCAACCATCTTGTTATACATATGTATGTAATATATTTTATTTAAAACGTGTTAATAACTACTTTCATAGAATAGCTGCTGGTATTGAGAATAGTACTGTTGTACTGCAGAACTTACATGATGGTGTAGCATAACATTGGTAGTTTCAATTCGTCAATAATTGGGAATTGTTGATGACCCCCAACGAACGCCAAATCCCAAGTTAATCATTTATAAAAAAGTTATTCATGCATAAGAAATGGATCTCTTTGTTGCATTAACCTGAGTACCGCTATGGGACGTTTTCAGATCAATGGAGAATTAAGGCTTACTGTGCCTTGCATGTTACTTTTTATGTTAGCTAATGCGTCCTTTGTTGGAAGGGATTTGTTGTCCGCTTGGAGCCAAGAACTTTACCTGGACAACTGATATAAGTTGTACAGGTTCAGTACTTTATTTATATCCTATATCATTATGAACAAATATGGGCCTAGTTATCAATTTGACATGTGCTTGTAAATTCTGTATACCTATCGATGAATCTTATCACCCTTTCTATATGCTCTTCTAAATGACCTCAATATTTTGAATATCGACTGTCACATAAAGAGTTACCATCCTGATAATTTGTATCTACTTGTAAATGTGTCTTGCATTGAAACTAATATTGGACCAAGCATGATAATATATATTTTTGTATACACATTCTTCATTTACTAACATTTTATTTAAGCCTACCACTTGCCCACAGGTTGAGAAACACTTTTATTATTACTAAATGGCAGTGGAAATGAATCTCAGATATTCAGTCACAGTTATTTAGGGCAGCTGACTGACAAGTGCACGTTTTTTAGGGATACTAAGGCTAAAAGCAGACTAGTGATACTGTATGCTTTGAATATACAGCATCAGTTTTTTACCATTGCTATTATGTGGGCCAGTTAAATAAGTGAAAAAACACATGTAAGAAAATGTTGTAAATTATGTAGTACTCATTTTTACTAACTCATTAAACACTTCATACAATTTTTGTACGATTTACTGTTGTTAAATTCTTTCCGTGAAGGGATGCACATTCCGATATAACAGTTGTAACAATGTGTGGCACTTGAAAATAGAGCTCAATTCACTTCAAACTTCCCACATTTAAATTTTACTGACCACCCATCAAATCAACCCTTGATCAGCAGCTTTTGAGCCAAGTCTTCAAACTACAGCTCTTTACACAGTCTGCCACCAACAATTCATGTTTTATTATTGATTAGCACAAAGCCATTTGAGAAGTACAAAGCTTGCACCAAAATATTTTTGAATAATGTAGTTCTTGTCTATCCAATATTTTACTAATACTTGCTAATACTATAAGTGTGCATCCCTAATTTTAAATGGCAAACCATAACACATTGTGACAATGAACATTATATGCCCAAAAACATTTGCTGGGAAGTATACTCTTGTAAAAATTACTGGAATCCAATTGAAAGTGTTGAGTGTGTTATCACTTATCAGTTTAAGGATTGATTGCATTGATTCATGTTTAGCAATACCATGGAGTTTATTAGTGTAGGGTAGAGTCCCAGCAGCCACTGGCAACTGCCTACCCATAAATCGCCTGTGTACGCTAGTAATTAGGGATGTCAACGATTACGATTAAATCGATTCGATTAATCGATTATTAATCGAAAACGATTAATCGATTATTTAAAAAAAAAATCGATTTTAAATTTTCGCGCTTTTTTAAATTTAGTTCTCAAGATCTGCCGCCTATTCGAGCGCGAGCGCTAGCGCTAGCATCGCTATTGCTCAGTTTCATTTACAGTAGGCCTAGGCCTAGGCCTAAGAACAGCAACAGCATAACTTTGCGTCATAATTTGAGCCGAATTTCCAGGCATATTTTGAATAGCTGTGTCTAGTCGCCTACCCTAGACCCAGCATTCGACGCCAACGATCTATAAAAATACGAGTTGTTATGTTTGTTCACAAATAACAACAGAAGTAAGGTTAGAAAAGTCGCTACGATTTTTAGTTCACATCACGTAAATTTTAATTACGCTGCACATGAAAATAATAATATTACGACGCATATTCAGCATACTTAATTACTTATTGATTAAAAAAAAAAAACGGGAAGTGAATAACTATAGCCCTTCAGGCCTAACTAGGACAGAAATTATCGTCGAAATCTTGGACAGAACATAACCAAAATACTCTGTGACGTAAAATATATCGATAGTCGAAAAGAAGTCGAATTGCGAACTCGTGGCTTGCGCGGGCAATTCAAACTAACCGAAACCAGACTGAAGTTTGGAAGAAACTTGCTACTATACCGACATTTAACAAAACGATTAAAATCGATTAATAATCGATTATGTGTAACGCTATGGATTATTTAGGTAATATAATTATTATTGGGTTATTAGATAATTTGTTGCAGTAATTGAATACATTCTTAACCTACTTATAATGTCATTGTTTTCATATTTCGCAGTAGTTGTATAGACATATTGATAGCTTGCAATGCTGAGCTTGCAGTTACAACACACGGTGTGCACATGAACTGGGTTGCTGAGCTCAGCTTGTGTGGGCAATAATTTGAAATGTAATGTGAAAGAGGTGAAGAGGGGAGAGTTGATTCTGAGGGCTACACCATGGCGCATCTCGCAGGTCAGGTCTATGACTTATGTAAGTAAAGGGTTGCCTTATATTTCTCTGTGTTATACTTGTGATGTGAAATAAATGAGTATTTAGTACTTTATGAAACTACATAACGTCTTCTCACTAGTTCCCCATTGATTCTCCCTGGAAAACACCCTGAATCCATGTGCCCAATTCGGCCTGGGTTACATATGGAGGTGAAAGTGAATTCGATTATCGATTATAATAATTTAATCGTTTGACATCCCTACTAGTAATACTGGGGGGAGCCGCTAGGTGCCGCCACATCAGCGCGGTCTAATCAGTGGGTACGTGTGGCGGCACCTACTGGCTCCCTCCACTACTACTACCGTACACGGGCGATTTATGGTGAGACAGTCGCCAGTGGCCGCTAGGACTCTACCCTACACTAAAACCGTTAACTCAATGGCAATACTCTTCTCAGGTTTAACCTGATCTGCAGAGGTAATTCTATCTCGGAGCTCTGACTAGTCCTATCTATCGGTTGCGACTTTTCCTACAACTTGAGGCATGTAACTAACTAGCTTTATACTTTGCCAGCACAAGACACTGTGAGTACCTAGACACTTTTGGTATGTCTTTCTGAAATAGAATGCATAGTACATTGTTAACCATTAAAATGATAATCTGTTCCTATTTAACAGGTTCTTGAATATCATCATTGTAGGCATGTTGTAAGAACTAGACCTAATGGAATTTATTTTATATTACTGTCTGTACATAAATTTAATGGTGCTTAATGCTTATGAAATTTAATTTTGTATCCCGGATTATATTATGGGCCATTCTCGCAATTAGCCACGATTTCAGATGTTATTTTTTTAAATTTATATTTTCAACAAAAAGTGTGTGAGCATTTTGGCGACATTCTCATTTTCAAACTAATAGAATATAATATGCCTGCAGCTTATATGGGCAGTAAATGCGGTACGCAATCTAATCTGTAGGGCCTATTGCACATTGCATCCCACTTGTGAAAATTCTGTGTGTTCAACTAGTGTGTAGGCCTTCTCTACAACTTACATAATTCAATATTGATGTAGATAGCCATCATTAAACACTTTGTTGTATAAAACACAATGTTTCCAAGTGGCTATTGCCCTATTGGTTTTATCAAATGTAAATACACAATACCAGGGATTTTTTTTTTTTTTATTACGATTGTAACGAACCTCTTTTTATGATGAGTTTACAGACATGATTTCTAAGACTTTTACTGGCCGCAATTAAAAGCATTCCAAAAGGAAGTGCAGATTCCATGAATTCGATCAAAGGAGTTGCACTGCTCCAAAATGTTTCAAGTTCTGACCAAACCCAAAACTATTTTATTTCCTCAATATAGGCTGGCACATTTCTTCTTCAGGCACTGTATGTGTTGCTTAATTGTGTTCACTAGGTGACTGAGCTATTGATTGCAATGTTAATGTAAACATGGTTTCATAATGTTAGTCAAAACTCATTACAACAAACTTCTCCATAAGGAATTTACAAACGTTGTAAAGGACTAACCTTTTTTTGGGTCGCACAACCCATAGGCCTACTATACATTTTTTCAAAATAATCTATACAACAATATTATTTGTTGGTTTATTCGAGTTTGTTGTAATGAATTAAAGATATTGCTGGTAGATATGCAGTACCAAATATTGGTTCAGAGTCTTTATAATGAGCAAAAAGCAACACATCTTTAAATTGTATGTCACCCTAAGCATATTGATGGTTGATATTGGTACCTACTATACGTACTATGGTAAGACAGTTCCTCAATGAATGATATTTATGTTGGCTTGGTGAGCAAAGTAGACGTGCAAGGAAAATCATAGGTATTTTGGCTGCATTTAAATACAAATTGCAATGAATTAAAAGAAACGCAGGCCTGTATCGACTAGAAAATCTCAATAATTGATGGCATGTGCCACTTCTCTTATACAAAATGTTGTAGTTTTGTCCTTTTATTTATAATCTAATCTTACTATTATCATTAGTATCTTCATTACTTGATGAGTGAATTTCATACAAAATATTGAACTACCAAGAGTGTATATTCGTAATATATTCGTAAATCAAGACTTCTTACATGATGTACATAGTTTAGAATCGAAGCGAATTGGAAAAGCTGATTTGGTATAGGGCAAATGTTTTAGATTGAGTTAAAGTATGTATACACATAAACCCTGTGTAAAGACAGAAGCAAAGGACTGGAGACAGTGTAGATGTGGACAGGGTCATGTGCCATGAAGAAGTATCACATTGCTAGCAACTAGATGTGTAACAAAAAGATGCCTTTCCAATGGTCATACATATTTAATGTATAATAATAGTTTTGTAAAAAGAAATGTTCGTTTTGGACTTTGAATTTGTAATTTGTACTTGTATACATAAAGAATATTTGTATGTTGTTTACATATATTACAATTTATTTACCCAATCATTGATAACTTCCACTAGTGACTTCACTGACCTGCAATGATATCATAAGTGAATGTTTTATTTTGGACATTTAAAAAGTCTCACCATATTATGATTTTTATCAATTATATCATGATATTGAACAAAACAGTCAAAAGATAAAAATAAAATACATTGTTACGCAGTAAGTGTATTGAATTTCAGATGCCAAGTTGTAATGTTCTACTACATAACTCGTCTAGATCTACGATCAGTCGTGGTAAAATAAATAAGATTTACGACGGATGTATGCAGTACCCGTTGCTTCAGAATGTATTGACTGTTTCACTCTGCTGAAAAAAAAATTCAATATCGATGCCAATTTTTACATATCGTGGTAAGGTATTGATACTGAAACATGTACACCATTGAACATCACTTTTTTTTAATAGTAATAATGAGATTTGGCTTGTAACAGAAATACATAGTTTATATAAATTGCTTCCAAGAAAGCAGCAACGTACATGATTTACCATCACTGAGGCCCCATCATGGGGTGTTGCCCCATGGACATTCCGACGGGATACTGGGCTTGCGGTGGGCCAGGGGGTCCGACCACCTGTTGCATACCCACTGGCATAGGAGAATGCATTTGCAGAGCAGGCGAGGGTTGCATAGGGGGCGCAGGAGAAGAGGCCACCTGAAATAAGCAATAACGGGTTCAGTTACATCCTCTCCCAATCATCTTCCATCTCACCAAACCCGCCCAACAATGATTGTTGCACAGAGAGAGCAATAAGTTAATTAAACATTACAACTGCACTTATGAGTATGTGTTAGATTGCCTAACGGCTAGGTAATTGAGCTAGGGAGAAGGATAGGAAGAAACCAAAAGCTTACCTTGTAGTAGTTGCGGCCTTCGGAGTCGATAGAACGGTGACTCCGAAGGCCGCAACTACTACAAGGTAAGCTGTTGGTTCCTTCCTGTCCTTCTCCCTAGCTCAACTGCACTTATGACTAATTTTTATTCTTACTAGGGAAGAGAGACATATTTTAGCAGTTAATTAGATATCCCACTTGACGTTATTTTTTACTACTCAGGACATAAAAATATCAGGTATTGTCAGCCCCACTTCAGTATTCACCTCACTCACCTGCACTGGAGGTTCCGAGGGCAGAATGAGATTAGCGAGCAGGTCTCGCACAGCCGGAAAGAGTGAACACTCGTTGTGGCTGACCCCAAACTCTGCGAACCTCTTTAGCTGGTGGCTGGCAGCGGTTGTCGCTGATGCAGGCCCGGGGTCACGTTTCTCTGCCAGCTGTGTCAGGTTAGTGCTGACGTCGTACACTAGAGGCAGCACCAACGATGGCGGCTCCATATTCACCGGGTACTGCATGCCCACACGCGATATCTGGAGCTACAAGACCCATAAATACTATGTTAATATTATTCTGATATAACAAATTTGAAATGTATACAATATTAACACTAACAAATTGTATTAGTGGTCTAGATAGTTCCCATTTCTGGGAGTTGGGAGTTTGCGAGTTTCAAATTAGAAAAAAATCATTTCATTGGAAGTATAATACACTGAAGGATATCGAATTAAAATGTATATTAGATTAAATTAGTACTTTGAAAACTGTCTCTTTTAAAATACAGAAGACGAAAACGATCCTTGACTGGTAGTGCCACCAACATTTCTATTGATTGCATGGGAGGGGCCATGGTAGGGCTGTTTACGTCAACTGTTTGTCAACTACTGTGAAAATGATAAAAAGGCTTCTAGAAAGCCATTTTTGGCAATTTTTCACATTTTGATAGGGTAACTACAAATGAAACACACAATATGCCTGCCGACAAGTACACTTGTCAATAACTTTGTAAAGGAACTCAATGCAAAAATAACAGAAAATACACAACATATAATCCGCAGATCTAGCAAGTAGGTACTTACGAAGAAGAGTATCTTGTTCCTGCAGACGAGGACGGCTGCCATGCCCGTGGGACAGATGGGCGTTGCCGAGGGAGGGATCCTTAGACTCCACTGGACTCCCCACTTGAGCTGCTGTTGTGTTATTAGGCTGGAGATGAAAACAATGTGTTGTACAATTAAAATACGCGTTTAAGGTTAGAAAGTGGAAAACAATGACCCTCATTTAACCTTGAGACAGACTATTATGTTATATGCTTGTAATTAAAATGGAGAATGTGGTATTTGTGTTCTGTTAAATGAAGGATTCACTTCGCTAATGCTTGCATTTTGTAAAAACGGGATGGAATGAGCCGTTTCTCATAATCGGACAATCTTGCAAGCTAATACACGCTTACTCAGTCTAAAACTAATATGAATCATAATAGTAGGTGAATGTTTTTACCTGGGGATGAGCTCAAGTTTCATAATTTGCACAAAGTCCTTGAGAACATTATATGGGACGTTCAGCATTCGTCCGAAACCAGTAAGCGAGTTAGGCTTGTAAGGTGGGGCAGCTGCTCGAGTATCAAAGAACTTCTCTATAATCTGCATTTCTTCCAAGGTCCACTGCTCTTTGTGATCTGGAAGGGGGGTCACCTGAATACAAAAGCAAATCACACAACTTAGGGATTGGAAATTCAGTGTCTACTCCACAACTACATACGTGTTTCAAATCTCTTTGCCCAGGGAATAAATATATTGCCACTTACACCTAAAGGAAATTTGAGACTAGTTAGATGACACTAATAACTAAACCAATAATAATGTTACTTTTTTGTCTGAACTCACACCAGTATGATATTTTAAAGAAAGTATGAACTTTTACGAACATATTGGAAACGACAAGGCGACATTTTCCTCTGATAATAAATGCCTACGTCACACATGTGATATGTTAAGCTCCAGATAGTGCACTTCCTAAGAGCAACATGAACGAGCTATCTACCTTAATGTGAAGTGACTGTAGGTGCTGTGGGTTGAGCCCGACGCGGCACTGTAGGGTTTCAACTTTGAAGTGAACGACTCCAGGCTCCGTGCTGGGAATAGTGGTCAACTGAAAACAACAAAACATCGTCAAGGCTCATAATGTGACTGGCATAAATTGTGGTGGCATGAATATAAGTACTAAACTAAACTACATTACAAAACAAACCATATTGCTACAAGACGAAGCTACACTTAATAACACAGCAGTAAATTGATTGTTTGCCAGGCAATAACCACTTGGCATTCCTCCTACAGTAGTCCCTCATTAATTCAAACTCTGTTAATTCAAACTAGTGATAAAGTCCCTGTAGAAAAGTGTCAATGTTCTTTTCATCTAAAATATTGTACAGTAATTCAAATTTGGATTTTTAGGGTCCCTGGAAATTTGAATAAAATGGAGACTACTGCATTAATGATGTGAGGGATAAAACTGAAAATTATAATACACATTTTGTTTCACTTTTTCTGAAATATGGTTGTGAATGATTTGAAAAGGAATAAAGTGACATTTAATGCTCTAACTACCACAAATGCCTTAATATGTACAACAGCGTTGATTTATGAAAGAATCGACTTATAAAAAAAAGAATATTGTCATGAATGTAAACGTTACAAAAAACCCGTTAATGCACAAAAACTGCACGATCACTCACACAATCCTCCGTCTGGATGAACCGCTGAAGCTGTCTGCGCATGTAGACACACCCGAGGAATCTCTCGAGGGGGGAGAGCTCCGGCCCGGGGAGTCCCTGGGGATGAGGCGAGGGAGAGCACAACAGATCGAGAGCTTCGTGGGTGAGAAGGGTGGGCACGGCTCCCGCCCACGACCTTTGCGGGAGAACGCGAGACAGGTGGCTGCCTGCTGACAACATCATGACATTACCACATTTGTTATATATACATAATGAAAATGAACTCAATACTACAGTAACACAGTTATTTTAATTGGGCATTTTTTGTTTTACAGTAATTTTTATAGGTCATATTTCTTATTTATGGAATAAAATCATCATATTTCGGTACAATTCATTGGCTCTGGCAGGCAAAAAATTAAATACTGACATCAAGCAGCTTTACAAAAAGTGAAAATCGGGAAAATTTCGGGGAAAAAACAGTTACATTTGAATTTTAAAAAAAATTGTTATTTTATGCAAATATATTTCACGTTTTGGCACTTTACCCAGATTTTTAGTTGAGTTCATTTCTCTAAACATAACAATCTGATACATGATGTGATTGTAAAAGTTATTTACTAATTTAGACATTTTATATATGATCTGGTAAACATTTTGAGTTTTTAGCATCAATATAAACTTTAATTTAAGTATTGTTTTCAATTGGCTGGAATTGTATTTCTACAGTCGGCTACAACTACCAGTGTTCCAGTGTGTTTACTTGCCTGGCTTGTGGTCGGCCTGAGGGCTGTGCAGCGCTGGGTGTCCACCCCCAGGAGACTGGCCAGCACGAGCTGGGGAGGGGCGGGGCATACTGGGAGAGCCTGGCCAGTTGGAGGCGGCAGGTGAGGCCATGCTCTGAGAAGAGGGGAACGGACTTCCATCCGTGTGACCTGCAAGTCAAGGACAATATAACAGGACTGCCACCGAAAATATTAACACACATAAGGAACTTTCAAATGAATTTTCTGAAACTAAACAGTTCATCCCAAAAAAACAACTTTTAAAAGTTCAAGTACATTCAGTTAAAAGAGTTTGTAAAAAAAAAGAACATGGTCTCATTAACGTGTTCTTTTTCAAAGTTCACTGACTTTAACAAGGTAATTGTGGCCCCTACAGTGGGCCCCTTCTTTATTTTACATGATAAAGATTGTACTGTATATATTTATCTTTACAATTTTGAGTTTCTCTTGGTGTGCAAGTGCTTACTGATTTACGACAACGTTAATGCAACTCACCAGTCTGCCCCATGAAGGAGCCCGCAGGAGAATGACCCACCGGCACAGCTGTACACGGTCCGGGAGAAGAGGTGGGCATCAGTCCGGCCGGACTGGGGACGTGAAGGGGATTAGAGGGTGAGTTGGCCAGAAGTCCTCCCGGCGAGGGGTGGGGCAACATCGAGGGGGACGGATTGATGTTGGGCGGCAGTGAAGGGGGCGACGCCAGGTTGAAGGAGGTGGCGGGACTGAAGCTCTGGTGCTGCTGAGAGATGGTGGGGTGGGGGCTCGCGGGGGTGTGCGGGTTACTGCCGGACGGAGGCGTCAGTGGGGGGTGAAACCTCAAACCCCCTTCTCGCTGTTGGGCCGGAGAACCGGGGCCCCGGTGGTGACCCAGGAACGAGACCGGACCGGTTTCCGAGTCCATCGTGACGGGAGATGGAGGGTTGTCGTCTTCGGACTGGGAGCGACGGCGGAACAACGCAGTCTCGTCGACGTACTTGGATAGGAACGCCTTCAAACCCTGGGTAGGGGTGAATTCATCCACCACGTTGCTGCGATCGAAGCGGCTGTAAGCTCCGTCTCGAAGACTGACCAATCCTCCACCACGAAGACGTAGCTCCAGACAATACATGCCTTGATACGAAAGGCGTAGCAGTGTAGGAGACTGAGGTATTATTGTAAAGGTTTGCACTGGGACCTGAAAATCAAAGAAAATAGCTATATTTAATTACAACAGACAACTTTTAATTGGGCTAAACATGCAATTATTGTATGCAAATAAGAAAATTGAATTAATTTGAATATTATGACCTCATAAATGACTTCCTAAAGCCGCACCTCCATAGAATAGGGCTGGCTGCGGACGGCGTGTGTGATCTGTGTGGGAAGGAGGAGCAGACTAGAAGGCATCTGCAGATTTGTGAGGGACTAAGAGCCCAAAATGACGCTATGCCAGGGGGCATAAAGTTTCACGACAGGGAGGCGAATCTCTATTGGCTGACGAGATCCAGCATAATGGTCAGATAGATCAATTGTGGGTATATGAAATAATAATAATAAAATGTATGAGTCTATTTGATCCAATCATGCAGTAATTTTCCAGTGAAGTCACCAAAACATTTTCATGTGATTGGATAGGTTTAGACAATATTGCATGTCTTCGTAGATGCGTTACCTGAGGTCTGGAGTTGTGCACTCCCAGTTGCGGAATAATGGGCAGCTTACTGATGGAGATGAGAGGTTCGTAGGTCTCGTGTAGCAAGTGCACAATCTGAGTTAGATTGCGATGTCGGTTGAGGTGAGCCTCCAGTTGTTCACGCATCAGAGAGTCGGCATTGACGCAGTTGTTGGTTGCGCCAAACACCAGCCTATATTGAATAATGGAAGCGTTGATCAAATAATTTATCAAATGAAAATGAAGGGCATACCGTATTTACTCAATTGTAGTTGCACATCAAATTAAAATTAATTGTGTTTTATCCTTGTGTTCCTACACAGGCTAAATACCAATTAGAGTTTTCTTAGGTTATTTCGCTCATAATTTTACGTTGTTTTTAAATGATCCTTGAAAGTCATTTTGACCAAATTGAAAAAGTATTTTGTGTTGTATGGTAGACCTATAGGCTTACCGACTGTAGGTCTATTTGGCTAGGCCTACTTGCTAATACTATTTTTTACACAATTTAACAGTTTTGTACATATTTCAATACATGATAGTAAAAAACCTAACCTTTGCCTTATCTTCCATAACTACAAACACACATTACATCTGATTTAAAATATAAAAGATTAGCCTACATTTTTGCTAAATTTTGAACTTTTGTTTGTACTTCTAAACAGGTCTACACTATAGGCTTTGTGATCAAGATGGTTGCCCTTGTCAAGCTTAAAAATTAAATTTCCTTCAAATAACGTTTCAACTCATGCTTACCTGAAAGCTTTGTCTGTGCTGCTCCAGTGCACAGTTACAATAGCCCCTCGATCTGGTCCGTATGCCAACACCAGACGGCCGTAGCTGTAAGACTTGACGCAAACCATGTTTGACAGGTTGTACTTGTCCATGCGCATGTACTCGGAAAGTTCTTCAGCAAGGGTGTAAAGATGCACAATCTGAGCCCAGTCCCCTAAAACAGAAGTCATGCAGCAATCATTAGCGGCCATTCATATCAAGTAAATGAAAGTAGTAAAAATATATCACCACTTATTGTAGGCCTACTACTGGAAATAATTAATTATAATTACACCCAATCTTGAAATTTCTATTAAAACCATATTTTAGCAGTTATTTAGAGTGTAGCCTACCAGCTCCTGTAGGCCTAATTCATGGTACAGTATTATGGAAACAAGTGACAAAGGGTATGCTATGCTTCCAATAAATCATACAAACAAATCAATCATTAACAAAATTATAACGATTGCCGATTTATTGTTTTTGAGACATAAGAGCTAAAAATTGATAAAAGAGAAACACAGTATCATCTCAAATGGCAATCAAGACTAAAATATATGATTTAAAATTCTTTGATGTAGGTATTAACAACCAATAAAGGCCCAAGTATCTAAAATACGGGTACAGTCAAACCCGCCTAATACGTTTTCGAAGTGACACCTTAAATTAAACGTATCTCGGGGGAAAACGTATTAAAAACCAACATTTATTTTTAACTATTTTTGTGGTCGCTTGTGTGTCAAAACATCATATGTGCCTACGGGCACCCAGGGGGCAATGAACTGGTGTGAAATTACCAACATCGCTCGTGATGAAGTGGAATGCGGGCGGGCAAGGGGGTGCAGGGATCAGGGTTGTGTTCAGACAGTGAGCCGCCCGCCCCCCCCCCCCTCTCCCGGCCGACAGTCGCAAGCTTTGTCTAGGCGCTAGCGAGTGGCCTTGGCCGGCAGGCAACTGCCAGCTGGTCCAACTCCTTTCATCGCACCCCCCTGCCCCTCCAAGCGACCAACACTTATCTGGCGACAACTTAGACGGCGGCCGGCCAATGACAGCATGTCAGTAACCAAAGACTGACTGGCAGCAACTGGCAGCTGCGCCTACCCTGCAGACTGCAGTCTTCACGTAGACTTGACCTTGGGCGGCCCGCGCATGCGCAGATAATGCACAACACACGTGCAGTGGGAGGCCGGTACCTGCTACACGAACGTTATCTTTTGTAACGTCGCTACAAATGTGGGTCGAGAACTATCTCGCATGCCAGAGATTGGTGAAAACGTATCTCACGGACAAGCAAGACATAAATCGATGGTTATTTTCGCGTATTAGGCGGGAAAACGTAACGTACGGGAACGTTTTGCACGGGTAATTTTAACATTACACTTATGGATGTATTTTCAAGACCTATAAAATAATTTTGGACGTCATCAGCGGGAAAACGTAATGAAAGGGAACGTTTTAGACGGGTTTGACTGTACTCTGATTATGATATTGTACAAAACAAAATATAAACTTTACCTAATAATCCGTCAACTGTTTTGGCGACTGTGTCCAGTGTTCCCATGTCATACTGGAAGTAGACGGGCCGGCGTAAACCTTGCTCCTTGGGGTGAGAGCTGGAGAGGGGGCTGCCATAGAACACAAACTCCGCCATCCAGCTCTTGGAAGCTTTACCCTGTACTCGGATAGACACCTGTGAAATACAAGAAATGCATCTAGTCCTCGTCAACAGTCTGTGACCAAGGCCACGTTGGCCGAAACGCTCGACTTTTTGTATTTAAATATTTGTGTACTCTTCACCTCACGTAGCCACCCATCACTTTTCAGTTAAGCTGTTGGTCTCCTTTCTTCTTTCCCCAATATATATATATCTCTAACACTAGATGTGTATTAGCTTTTGCATTTGGATAAATTTCTGCTAATGGTATATATTTAAAAAAAATCCCAGACCTGGGACCTGTATGGTACCTCTAATATAAAAGACTAGTGGGAAAGCAAGACCTATAGGAACCAAGAGCTTATCAGAAACAATTAGGTTGGCCATGTAGCATAGAAAACACAAATGTAAACACAAACACTCTGGACGAAATATATGAAATGTTATATATAGCAAGCAAGTTGGTTGATAGTTTGTAGTAGCAAGTGGGCGACAACGTACCGACAACAGCCTCTTGAGTAACGAGACCCACGCAGCCGACTGCACAGAGCAGCCAGGCGGAGGCGGTAGTTGAACTAGACGTAGTACGAGGGCCGTAGCGTTGGCCTCCACCTGGAGTCCTTGGTGGGCAATCTCTCGCTTGCTCAGCTCCTGGGCAAGCGTGACGAACGGTAGCCGCTCGTCGCACAGCGCCACCACATGCGCCAGTTCCGGGATGAAGTACGCTGGATGCTTCGTGCGTCGAGAGCCCCCTTCTTGACGCCCGCTGGCCTTGCGTTTGCCAGAGAACTTGTCACACTGGTCTAGAAATACAATTATTCACTATTACGTGATATGGTTTATAGAGGCTTATTATTGGATACCTATGTGAATTGTGATGTCTGGGGAGAGAAGGAAGGAAACTAACAGATTATCTTAAAACTGGTCTAATTACCCATGTAGAATTAAAAGAGACATACTTAGATCAATATTTCCCAACTAGGGATGGGACGATTCCAGAATTTCGCAGATTCTATTATTTACCAAACCAATGCTGATTCACACGCGCACTACCAACCCAATAAAAAACAACTTTGTAGGCCTATGTGACAAACATGAAATGATGTGTTCTGACTTCTTGAAATTGGCCATATTTTCCACAAGAATCGGTGGTATCGGATTCATCCCATCCCTGATAATAACCTCATCCCATCCCTGATAATAACCTCATCCCACAAAACTTTGTGGAAAATTTCACAAAGAATTAAGCAACCCTAGTAGCAGTACACAGTACATACCATCCACACTAGTAAAGGGTCCATGTGTGATGACAAAGGAATCAAACTCGATTGTTGTCAAAACTTTCAAATACATTTTTGGAATTTCTCGCTCGATGTTATCATCGTTAGGATCGTCTTCAATGGAGGAATGCTTTACGACTGACAGATAGAAGACACAGTCGATTTCACACTGCGTACTGTCTTTCTCTTTGAACTCGACAATCTGGAAAGAAAAATAAAGAGAGCTTAAAAGGAATCTAGGTATGTTTATTTAGAAGACTACATTCTAAAACAAAACATTGTTAACATTTAATTTAAAAATAAGTAGACTACTCTGGTATCTCTACTTTCTCCATTTAATACCGTAGCATTGGTACCTGGTGGTAAGCATCATGAGAAGGTATTCCTCCTAAAAACAGTGATGGATGCTCCGAATTTCAACCCAAACGGAATTCTGTTTGGCCATAATTGTGACATAAAAAAGAAAAAAGAAAATTGTGCCGAGCAAAATGGACCTCCTTAAGCTTGATGAATAAAATAAAGCAGATACCTACTCACCAATATGACGTTGGGGTGTCGATGCAAACGGACGTACATCCGGTGTCGACTTATTTTCGACATGGGGTGGTCTGGATGGTGTAGGAGTGGCAGCCTTTCGTGGGGAGTAGCAGGGAGATGCTGCAAGGTCTTCTCGCACCGGCGGAGAGTTATCCAGTATCTGATGGTAGAAGACAGAAGAAACATCGTCCAGACCCATCATGACACTTTTCATGTTCTTACAGAAAACAGCAGAGTATACAGAAAGAAGCATAAATGAACTAGTGGGTTGAATATGAAGTACTCATCAAAGACTAGATTTGATGACTGTCTCCAAACATTTAACCAAGTGTGTGATCTGTTCTTTCTCCCATGCTGGAATATGACTACAATATTCATTTAATGGTCTACTAATATATAATACATCAAGTAATTCTATAACTACAATAATTACTGTGAAAGTTCTGATATTATTCAATATAAAAAAATAAATTCATCCTAACCTTAGTTCAGACACTAGAGTGGGCAAGCGGGAGTGGTCCCCATTGAGTGCTGCCTGTAGTTCAGGTATGAGCGGTGCATCATACTGTGGGACGTGACACTGTAGCATGCCTGTATGAGTGTCTACGGTGACCAACAGCTGTTCGGCACGGAGACAAGGCTGTAGCACAGGCACGGACAAAATGGCTGGAGATCCTTGCAAGTGGCCTGTGCACAACAAATAAAACAAATATAATATACAAGTGAAATTGTCCCAATAAACTGGTTCATAAGTGAGTTTTTACATGTTAATGACAGAGTTGTTTAAAAGAAAAATTGACATTCAAGAATACTTTAAAATCATTACAAAACTTTACAATACATAGAAAATCTTATCATGGAATAAGAATAGAGGCCTAATATATATCCTCAGTCAGAGTAAATTAAGGAACAGCTTACTCACATTCAACACCTTTGAGCATAGTCTG
Source organism: Isoperla grammatica (assembly GCA_945910005.1). Lineage (NCBI taxonomy): Eukaryota > Metazoa > Arthropoda > Insecta > Plecoptera > Perlodidae > Isoperla > Isoperla grammatica. Next base: position 124,886,045 of record OX246737.1, read on the forward strand.
CAGTTCCTGCTTGAGCTCGGTCAAGCGGCTCCGAGTGCGCATGTAGATAGTGTGGACGAGCAGACGTTCCATGGATAACAGCTCGGAACGGATCGCTCTGTCGGCAATCTCACACTCCTGAAAGAGAATAGCTTTGAGTAGGTAGGCCTACTAACTAACATACACACTACTACTGACATTCAAATCTTCTATTTAAGGAAATTAAAACAAAAAATCTTTTTTTTTTCCTCTTTTACAAAGAGGGATGCTCTAAAAGAAGTGAAAACTCACCACTTGGTGACTTTGAATGCAATATATGCAATACTGACCAAGTGCTAACTATTTATAATATTGCAATCAGTAAGTTGCATAACAAAGGCATTTGGCAACAACGGCATTTGGATAATATGTAGATATATACAGACTACTTGACCAAGGCACTACAGCTTACTCAACATGAACTACAGCAGTTGTTACGTAACATGCCTCATCAACACAAACTAGAGACGGGGAGAGTAAAATGTACGTTTGGCAGGCAAAAATTTCGAGAGGTAAGTTGTAACAATTAGTTAAGACGTTCACCTTGTTTCCGAGAGACGGGATGTGAACCACAGCGAGCGGTCGAGCAGGATCATGCGTGTCCACTTGTACACTCAAACGATAGCCCAGCTCCGACTTGGGATCTTTGAAGGTCAACTCCCTGAAAAACAATACAAACTCAAATAGTGGCTACTAGGAATGCACTCTAGGCCTTCCAAGAATTCACAATGATAATATAGGTATTATTAATACCTATATGACAAAATGTATTGATATTATATTGATATTCGATATAATCATCGATCGATAAATGCAGTCGCATTTTTGATTATCTATTATTATTAATACCGTATTAATAATAAAAGATAATCAAAAATGCGACTGCATTTATCGATCGATGATATCAAAATGACAATGACTCAATGAGGTTCACGTAATACAATCTGAAACAATGTCAGGTTTCTTACATAAGAGAATATGGAAACCATGGGGATAAAATCATAAAATACAAATAAAATAAATACATTTGCATTTATTGTCTATCCAATCCAATCAGTTCAAGAACTGATTTTCACGCGAAGAAATTATACCGTTTATTATGTACCTTGTTGCTATGATGCCTTTGAAGTTGAACTAACAAGTATCATATCTATAGATAGATTAAAGTCAATCTCCAAAATTAAAATAAGCAGCTCGATACAGGAATCGAACCCTGATGAATAATACCAAACTTGACGACTAATTTCAAGTAGGCTTCTTAACGAACATGTCACGTGTCGTACCTCCAGTATGATATCGATAGACACTTCCCCGGCAGGTACTCGTCCACGTGGATGTGATCGTCAAGACGGTCTCGACACAGTCTCAGCGTCTGCGAGTAGAGAACCTCGAGTTGCAAGCTCTGGCAGAAGAAGTGCAGACAATTGTAGACTTCCGTCAGCGGGTTGGGGTTGTCTACGAGGCGAGACTGCACCACTTGGTGGATGTACTGGACTTGAAGCGAGTGTACGAGAGCCTTCCCATCTAAACACAACAATTTGTTATTATTATTATTATTATTTATTTTCAATATGTTAATTACATTCTTAAATGTTACAAACACATTGCTGGCGGGAAAAATTAGAGCATAGCCCCTTAACATTGTAAGTGTTTCCCCACCAGTCAAATTCTAATTACCAAATCTAGACTTATGGCTAGTTAAATTAAAATTAACTTAAAAATTAACAATTAACCTAAATAAAAGCTATGTAGAGGTCATTATGCTCAGGCCAAAGCTATGAGTGGGTGTGTGCGTGTGTGTGTGTGTGTTCAACTCAACTTGGATAACAGTATAATTTTGTCGTGTCAATGTTATGCTTATTTGTTTTGTTATGTTTTGTCCATTAGTTACGCTTATTCGAGGGAGGGCCAGTAACAAGGGTGCAAACGTTGAGTAACCATAACACGACCAAAACTGAAGATCTGCCACTACTCGTCTAACTCGTCTACTGGTCATGGAAGCTTCAAACCTAATTATTATTAATTAAAAATATTAATAATAACTTAATAAGATAGAAAAGTATGGACAGAATTTGTAGAAAGAGCAGAGAAAGAAAAAAGTGAAGAGGAGGAGCCAGAGGAAGTTAACATGAGGGAAGCGTCAGGCATGGCCAGCCGGCTTTGATCTACCTAGGGGCCAAAAAATGGTGGGATTAATTTTCTATCCCCTACCCAACTTCATTGTTGGACACAGGGAGCAGATAAAAAAAAATTATTATTATTATTATTATTATTATTATTATTATTATTATTATTATTCAACATTTTAAATCAATGGAAATTTGCATGGACATAGAACATCAAACTACAGTAGGCAGTAGCCTATGTATCTTGTGTTATGTAAGAACTGTACCTCCAGTTTCTTTATCTTCAACTAGAATATCGATGTCCAAAAGTCTCCACGGAATGTTCGGCCCGTCACCCATCACGGTGAGAGAGACCTCAAACTCGTGCTCGACGGTGAATGTCACCCTCCCACTCTCGATCTTCAGGTTCCTCATCTGCGGCAGGAGGTTTCCCGTGACCAGTCGGTGCTGGATGACTTGGTTCAGCCTTTGCAGGGTGGTCTTCCGCTCCACGGTGGTGATCGGATCAGGCGGAACTATGCGGTCCTAAATGTGAAATGAACAACGCTAAGTTAATTTAAGAATACCACTCTGGTCTGACATACCCTATGTTTTCAGCATTACAAAATTTAAGAAAAATGTGAACCGTCTTAGATATAATCTGTATTAGTGAGTGCTAAGCTAGTGTCAACTTTTTCGGACAGCTCTGCAGCATACATAAATGCGATTGAAGAATCTGGTAAATTAACTAACATGGACGCAAGTCACAAATTGACTAAGGATGAGAGGCAGAGCTGTCACAAAAAGTAGATCTAAGCTTGACAAATGCTAAGCCAGACTAGACATACAGGCGTATAAAGATCTCCATTTCCAATGTGTCAGTCATGCGGGTACGAACAGCCGAGTCTGGGGGCTAACTTGCTTCAGGTTCCAGATTTAAGAGATTGTGGGTACAGAATGACAGTTTGGGGGAGAAGGTACATCTCACGCAGTTTATGCCGTACGATGTGGAGTTGAAACCCATATTTAAATCACTGAAAATACTTAAAATTCTAGAAGTTCATAACATTTTGTAACTAATTGGAAAATTGAAAAGAAGATACATTTGAGAGAAAGTCCATATTATTTGGAAGGTACGCAGGCTAAAAATAATTTAGTATTTCTTGCATTTCCACTTTGTAAATTTATCTTGTAACATTCTCATACCTTGATACAGGCTGGAAGACGAGAGTAAGTTCCAGTCGTGAGGACCTCTACTGCTGCCGGTATGTGGAAGTTTGGCAACCTTGCCTGTACCAACGTGTCACGTGCCATACGAGCCAACATATCAGCTGTATCGACAAACAGAAGAGACTGTTTGTCCAGAAACCCCATGATGTGCTGAAAGAATGCCATTCCCCGTTCATTAATCGGATATCAAATTACAGCATAGATTCTAGCGTACCTGTCCGGAAACAACCTTTCCGATAATTTCGTCAAAATCGAGTGACTGGTTGGCCACAAATTATCTGTCTACGACGAAGGCAAAGGTCTGCAAGGTTGTTTCGGGACGACTTGAGTCAGTAGACTTAAATTTCTAATTATAAATGTGAAATACTTACAGCAGATTTATCAACTTTCGAAGCACTGTTTGCCCATTTTACAAGTGCTAAGAGTCTGACAAACAGTTGACGAGTTCTTGCCGAGAAGTTGTATATTTCTATTTTACGTTCCATATCTGTTTTCCGAGGGAGTCTGAAACGAAGATAAAAGACCGTGCAGTTTAATTGTTTATTGATGTAAAGGTTAATATAACTAAATATATAGGGTATCATATTTTGGGCGTCTTTCCGGCCGCTCTTGCAACCATTTTTTAATACAATTAGTAATTTTAATAATTTTGCCGAGTTACATTGAGGCATGGCCTTCTTGGACGTCAGTTCAATCCGAGCGTCTATCGGGGATTGACCCGTCGAGAATGCTATGCATTGAGAAAGTAGAATGGCCGTAATGGCCGATGCCCAAGATGTCAGCGCCCACTAAAATGAGGGTAAAATTGCCTATTTTCTTGAGCAAACGGTGATACTAATTCTATAGGGTAGGTCTAGAGGCAAGGCACAGTGTATTGTGTATAACTAGGGGGTGCATGCATCCAGTGCATATGGTAGCCACACTGAGAGCCAAAACAGTCATGTTGGTTTATGTTTTGTTGGCAAATGTTTCGAATGGCATTATTCACAGTTCAACTAGGTCTTCTAACATCGTTTTACTACGAATGCAGAAAGCAAAATAAAGAACTCTTGTCCACCCACTTTTCTGAGGGATGTAAGGACAAGCTAAAAACTCTCATAGTATGTCGGAGAGTGTACACTGAAAATGTTTGAAAGATATTTGTTCGAAAAGGTATGAAGAAATGGTAGATTGTACTCTGAAAAGAAGACAAAGGATTCGTAAAAACTTGCCAATCCATTAAGTAGAATTAATATACCTTAGCACTTTTCACTTTCAATTGTGATTCTTCACACAGTTATAATGTTGCCAATATTAACTCAATGGCACAAAGCTTAACGCGAGGAAAAGTCTGCAAGTTTTGCACCACTAAGAATTTAGTTTTGTTTACAACTACGAAGATATCGTTAATGCTTACAGTTCTGCCAAGACAGTCAACTCGTGGTACGTGCGCTGAATGATGAAGTCAATGAGAACTGCGAGAGAGATGGAGCCCCCACGGGAGCCCTCTTGGGGGAGGGCCACACTCGTAGCCACCGGGGTCTGATGCCCCTCAAGAGGTACGGGTGCCATCGCTGAGGGTTGCGCTCAGTCCTTCAGACAAGATCTAGACAAGGAAAATATAATATTAACAACATATACGAGGCCTCATGAAAGACGGGTGCCATCGCTGAGGGTTGCGCTCAGTCCTTCACACAAGATCTAGACAAGGAAAACATAATATTAATATGTACGAGGCTTCATGAAGGCACGGGTGCGATCGCTGAGGGTTGCGCTCAGTCCTTCACACAGGATATAGACAACAAAAATATAATGTACACGGCCTCAGGAATGTGAATCTTACTGATGATTTTTCTGTAGGAATGCCTGTTACAGGGTGCACACCAGCTATAACTGATGTGCTCCTCTAGGGCCCTCATTAGAGTACGTGAGTTACAACCGTTTGCGACTTGCGCCCGGGTTACGGAATAGGGGGCTCAACTTTACAACAGCCTGAAACTGTTCTGGAATGAGGGCCCTGGTGTCTAATAAGGTGTGTTACTGTTAGATGGATACATAGTTGGGAAGGAACGTCTGGGAGCTGCTATAATAATACTCAATCCCAGTACCAATGACAATACGTCGTAGTGAGTAGATCTTGAGGTTTTCCCCCCTCCCCCTCTCCACACTGTGTCTAACTCTACACTCTGTTACTGAACTCTGCAATGCCACTGTGCTTGAAAGAGAGAAGACTCGTGTAATATTTTTCATCATTCTTCAGTTCGCAGATTCGCATATTCTGAATACAAAAACTACTCGTTTTGAGTGTTTTAGAAATTATTTGAAGTCACTCAAGTTAGCTGGAAGTTTTTACCAATATCATTGACCAATCCATAAAATGATGAATTGTAAATAAAGATATATTAATTATATCTCACTCACACAAGCATATTTTAATGTAATATTTGAGCATAATTTATTTAGACAGTAGCATGTAAAATAGTTATTTTTTTAAAAGAATGTATTTTTTAGACAATGAGCAATTATACTTTTAATTAATAATAATGGTGGCAACGACATGGGCTTCTACGATACTGTATTTTAAAAACCACAGCCTGCTTAGAGTGGGAGACAAATAATTTTGTTATTATTAAGAAAAACAAAAACTAGGCATTTTCAACTATTTACATCAATACATATTTTTCACCACACAATTTTAGGATGACTTCCTTATTAAATTTAACATTGTCAATTCAGATGCTGCATGTGCTAGTACCATTACTAGTGAAGTATGTAGCCGCAGTCGACTATTGTGATCCATCTTTCTGTAGTCAAAAACCTGGCACAATTCACACCATGTGTCTTTATAAGGTAGGCCTAAATAGTTAGCACTACATAGATATCCTTTGGCTGTCACATTTCATACTTCGTCGAAGGTTTAACTTTGAAAATTGACTTACATCTATCTACATGACACTGGTCAGTGACTTTCAAAATTAAAGGTTTCTTCTGAGGTTTTCCATTGGGATAAGGTAAGCACTGGGATTTAGTAGCTTGTGAACCTCCCTTCCCAACTATACCACTACTCTAAAAGGCTGAAGAGAGTAATACGAGCCCTCAGTAGGGCTAGAAAAATCACATTAGCATTAACTTTCTTCATTCATTTACTATCACAATGAAAATAAAATAAGATCCCATCTACTGGATGGGTTAATCCCACACAATTAAGGTTTCCTTGATCTTTTGTTGGCACAAAAGTGTAATTAATTGTACATCTGTTGGAAGAACAACTAAAACCTTAGACCTATAGCCATTTGGATCAATGGTGTGTCGCTTAATTCCACAGCACAATGGTTCGATCAATTCATTTCATTGGTTGGATGTATTTATTTCAGAATGAAGGACCAAGTTTCAACTGTGAAGAATACTATGGTCAGGGAATGAGTGGTTTAAAAGATGACGAAAAACGGATTATTCTTGCTCTGCATAATGAAAGGAGGAACCAAGTGGCTTTGGGCAAAGGAGTCTACCAAACAAATATTTACCAGCCTTCAGCTTCAAACATGAGACAGATGGTAAGTGCAAATTGTTTTATTCTAAGCCCACAAAACTTGTTTAGAAAAGTGATCTAGCCTACTATACAAAATGACCAAACAAGTGATGGTAATACATATAATATTGTGCAATCCTAGCATCTTTATACAGTACTGCTTTTCATTTCCAGTCATGGGATGACGAACTTGAAATGTTTGCACAGCGCTGGGCTGATCAGTGTGTGAAGTTTGATGCAAAAGAGCCTCATGACAAATGTAGAGCTTCAGGTAGGGCTATGTTTTGTAACTAATTAATTTCTAAATATCCTTAAAGAGAAAATAAAAACTAAAATGATGCGTGATGATTTGCTTTTATCGCAGTACTGTATTGTCAGCTACAGTGACAATTGAGCAATATCTACGTCATGATTAGCAAGTGCATATTACACCACCAAAACTATGGCCAATAAAATATGTACTTGTATTTATTTATTAATTCCAATAACAAGCTAGCAACTTCTAAGTTTTTACACAAATAATTTTAAAAAAATAACGCATGCTACAATACCAGCAAATTACAGAGGTGTGTTGTTCCTTAAACAAATGGCGAAATTACCACATTCTATTGTATTTCAGCGAGGTTTAATACTGGGCAGAATATGGCGTTAGCAGGAACACATAATAAGAAGAAAGGCAAGCTAATTTTTCCTGTGTCCAACATCACAGGATTGATAATGGAATGGTTCAAAGAAATCCAGTACTATAGTCCCGAGTGGGTTGATGGTTATCGACGGTGAGTCCATAGCAAGAACACTAGACATAATGTGCATACTAAAACCTGTTAGCTCGATTTTCACAGAAAAGCTCCCTTTTCATAAAAATATGTATTTTTTTACACAAAAATATTAATATTACTTGGTCCTTCTCAATTTCAACTCATAAAAAATCATAATAAATTCCTGGATGGGCTGCGTCAGGAATTCTCTTTGCACGTGACATAATTAACATTACCATAAAACTTTCAACAACCAGCGGTAGTCCCTCTGTATGGTTTTTTGGCACATCTTTTTAGATGTGCTGCCCTCAAGGTTTTTATCGACTCCCTGCCCAATGATATGAGCAGGCCAGAAAAGGAAGCAGTTTTATATTGGATAGTAAGACAAAAGAATGGCTGAAAAAGCCATCTTGGCACAAGAAGGAAAAATAAAACCAAGAAGGGTGCCTAAACCCATTTTGCACATTATCTAATTTAGAAATAATTGTGTTTTTTCAGATCTAGATATGTCTTTCAGTATAAACATGATGTTGAAAGACCCCTCAGATGGTTCTTAGCACATAAAGCTGTTGGTTGAACGACCCGTCCGGAGACAAGCGGACATTAGTACATTTTAATGCACTTAGGCTTATGCTTTTGTATTCTCTTTTCCAACACCCTTTATCACTTTTGTACAAAAAACAATACACAAATAAAATTATTATAAATAAATTTAATAATTTCCATAGAAAGAACCGTTGTCTCGATTCCTTGTGGTATAGGTTTGCCATGGTTGATATAACAAGGCTTATATAATATTTTAATTTCTTGTGCGTTATTTTGTAATCTGTATAAAAAATTACTTCTGCACGCTGCATCGTAGTTCCACTATTTAAATTTTTAAGGAATGTTTGATTACCTACCACATAAATTACATGGAATTATAGTACACCCCTGTGTTATTTTTCAGGCACCCAAGGAGAATAAAGACTGGACACTATAGCCAATTTGTCTGGGGTGAGACGTACTTGATCGGTTGTGGGTACGCAGTTTACAAAGAAACAATTAGGAAGAAGGAATACATATTTGAAAAGCTTGTGTGCAATTACGGCCCTAGTGGTAACTACTTGGGTTCACCGTTGTACAATCAGGGGCCACCATGTTCAAACTGCCCCGAAAGCACACTGTGCAACGTGAAGTACGGAGGACTTTGTGCAAGTAAGTAATTGCCCATTTATAGCTATCTAATCTGTAATCACCATGGATTTATAATCATGAGCTGGTATGACCAAGAACCCTTACACCACTTTGTGAGTGAAGTCCATTTTAACACACACTATTGGCAATGTGCAAAGCGAACGAGACTTGGAGCTTATGTGTTACTTTAAGTCTCGTTTGGTTGACTGTAAAATATTGAGTCTTGGGAAAATTATTTCACTCATTGTTCCAACTTTCAATATATTATATGGCAGCATTGTTTTTCGTTGTGCCTATTATTCCTTTATGAGATAAGTGCAAATCAATTTTGAGTACCTACCATAACAGAGTTTGTTTCAAGAAAAAGTCAAGCATCAGTAGGCCTACATTAATTCTTCAATGCCATTAATTATGGTATCTTACTTATGGAACAGAATACTAGCATAGTTTTATGCAAAACTTACGAATAGTTAACCTATGCCGTCTCCGATAAGCACTAACATTTTATGTAGGTTATTGGAAAGCATGTAAAACAATAATTATGTTTTAGATAATATAGAATGTAAGGATATGATGCAACAGCTTATCCTTACATTCTATACTATTCCAGCCGATTGGCATCTAGGCCTACTACGTTTCAGATAATTTTTTTTAAGACTAACAAAACAAAACAAAAATATAATACAAAATATTACAAATAATATTACAGGTCTACACTCTACACAGCATTTTATTACGTTGTAAATTTGGTGTATTTTAAACAGAAAATCATTACTTATTAGCACGTGACGTAGATAAATTTATGATAAACCTGGTACAGTAACCAGCAAAAAAAATGGTCATCAAGATTTATGCCTCATAACATGTAGGAACAAATTGTCTGGATGTTAATATATTACTACTGCCAGTGTTGCCACAAACAGCCCATGCCTATTCAAGAGTAGTTGTCACTCTCATGACACTACAAACAGCACTGCTCTACAGCGTGAGTACTGCATAAGTTAAGAACAACAACCGCACTAGGGCTGACGAAGTCCGGACGGAGAATCTACAAGTTTTCGGATCAAGTCAAGAAGTACAGTGGTGATCGCTTGCGATTTAAGCACGAAACTAATACTTACCTGCTCACTACACAGAACTATAGTTTACATGAGTAGGCTTACCTATGTTAGAAACTAGACTAATTTTAATTTATATGTAGAATAATAAAATGAGTAGGCCTATAACCCGTTTTGGTGAAAGAATGAGATGCAATATCTTGAACCTCACCATTTTCTTGCCTTGACGCAAGCAACAGTGTTACTACATATACTGTTTTATCTGTAATTACCATTTTGTACATGAGAAATAAATAAATATCTACCATAGCACTCAGTAAATGGTTTAGTAGTAGTGACATTCAAACGAATTGCAGCTCCGAAAAGCCAAACGGAAGTAATCTGAGTAAGTACTACCGAAAGTGTTTTGCAGATAACTAGCGTACACAATTACTGTATTTGGCTATTTAGAAATGGATTAGGTAGATGATTGTCAAGCGCTTGTTTTTATAAGAGTGGCGAGCCTACAGTTACAATGGTCACCGGAGAGACGCGATCATATGATGACGACAAGTATGATCTCGCCAAAAGGTTGGTTCAAGAGAAAGTGGGATATATGATCTTTTACGATAATGAACACGAACACTAACCATGGATTAGTCAGTTCCCTTTAGTTGGAATGGTAAGGGACAATGAAATCCCCTTCACTGAATTACAAAATTTTGAATGAATAGAACGATAACATTAAGCTTTATACCAACACCTTTTGCAGAGGCTTTATCAGGTTGACCAAAAACGTTATTTAAAGTTTTGTTTGTGGTATGTATTTTACGTCTACTTCTACCACGGCTGACCATTACTCTACTCAGGTAAGCTGTCGGCGTCCTATCTCTTTCACGCAATTACTTTTGAATTAACCGAGTTTGAATTAACGAGGGATTACTCAATCTTCGGGAGAAGCACGCTATATTTTTTGTGTAGTGATACCTGAAGTGCGCTACTTGTTGCTACAATTACCTTATGATACAAAGTGTATTTATTTATTATTTGTATTTTTTACGACGTACTTGACAGCTAGGTCATATGACGTCGGCCTTCGGCTAAGTTGCCTTTTATGACAGGCAGAACTACCCTAAATCATACAAAGTATCATTATTATTATTATTATTGATATTTTAAGGTGTTTGGCTAAAAGACCATACATGAGGTTATGACCAAAATGGCAAAACCAGAAGTTGCTAGTATTTTGTTTATTATTCTGCATGCAGAGTGTGTCAGTATGAGAATATTATTACATTTTGTCAAACTTATTAATTTTCAATTTCTTTAAATATAGCAAAGTTAGCATAATGCACAGCATTTGAAGAATAACTCAAAACTGTTTTCTTTTCAACAAAAAAGTTTGCCTAACCTTCAAAGAAAAATATCACAGAACACAAACTATTTTTTCGGTCTGAACACTACGTCTTCGGTTATCTATAGCACCGTTCTTTATGTCGCTTGGCCCATATTTTACAGATTACTACTCCATGTCAAGTGAGCAAACTCTACGTCCCAACTGGCGGGTGTGCAACCACCAAAGTATGGTTATTAAAATGATAGGGCTTTACACGCAAAGATTGGCTTAGACAGCACAGCAATTATCTAGAAGGCTGTAAGTAGGTGCACAGCACAGGCTACACTTGTTCAGTAGCCATGTTGCCTGGTATATTGAGCTGGTAGTAAAGCACCATTAACAATCAGTTTTTAGGTTTAAGGTGTAAGTCGTAAGGTGTATGGTTCAATATTGCAATGTGTATGTTTCAATGCAAGTGGACACAATCCGTCGTAAGATATAAGGCTTAAGAAGTTAAGAACCAAGAAGTTCAATGCTTTGACATTTATATGCCTTACTCCATAAACAATGCGACACACCTTACGCCTTACAATTGATTGTGAATGGTGCGTAAGTTGGCGCTGCAAGTGGGAGAACGTGGCAGTGCAATGCCCAATTTGGCAGCATTACAGTGTGATAACATTGAATACTTGGCAGACTTGTGATTTTCCCCTCTCCTCTACATCACTTCTCTTGGAAAAACAAGTAACCTGCCAATATCTTACCACTATTGTAGGGTAGGCTACTGTCAAAGAAAGATTTTTAAAGATAGTATTTAAAAATATGGTAATCCAGTTTTTTAAAGGCACTTGTCAACATATCTAAGAGTAGTTTACACATTACTTTAGATAAGACAATTAAAAATTAGACACATCAAAATTTAGTTTTTTTAATTTTACTCTTGAGACATTGTGTATTATTTTTTTCTTAATGATACTTTACCACAATACCTTCCAAGAAGTTCTCAACTAACGTTCTTGTGCATATTTTAGTAAACGATAATGAAGTATGCGTAACATATACAAAAGATACATGTAATTGTAATTTAGGTTTATACTAGACGACTTGTTTCGTTTTAGACAGTAGCATACTCGTTTATTACATTTTGGTCTATTTCGGCAATCAGGTAATCTTCCATGCTTGCTCCCATACAATTTTCTAATAATTGGCCTGAAGAGATCATCTTCGCCAACACCACTTTCAAACTTCTTCTCATACAATGCTGTGGTAGCCAATGCTAGGTCTTGTGCAGGCTTTACAGTGAGGTCTGTTGATTGCATTATTTGTTTGTCGTTTATAACTTCTGGTACAGATGATCCTAAGCCATGTATAGGCTTGAATGTTCCTGTTGTTTCTTTGTTGTTAGACCCCAAGTCTAGGACTTGTACAGGTTTTGAAGTTGATGTTGTTCCTGCCATTGTGTTTATATCGTCAAGTTGTGTGGCAGACTTAGTCTCCGTTGTTTCTCTGCTGTCCGGCTCTGGGACTGTTATCTCTATCCCTTGTACAGGTTTTGAAGTTGATCCTGCCATTGTTGTTCTACCATCAAGTTGTGTGGTAGTAGTTTCTAAGACATGCGTCAAATTAGAGATTGGGACTACTTTCTCTGCAGTTTCTATGCTGTTTCTCAGCTCTGGAACCACTGCTTCTAGCCCTTGCACAGGTTTTGGTGTTCTTTCTGCCAATGTTTTTCCTTCGTCAAATTGTGAGGAAGTTACTTCTAATATTTGATTCGAAGTTATTACTACTTTTTTTATTGTTTCTCTGTAGTTAGACACTGGGATAGTAAATTGTAAGCCCAGTAGGCCTCCAGGCTTTGTAGTTGTTTCTCCAGGCATTGCTTTTCTATTGTTTTGATGTGCGACAGGTACTTCTAAATGTGTGTCGGTTATTGACATTGTCCAAGGGGTGTCTTGCCTGTCGGTAGCTCCGACATCATTATCAAACTTGGTGGTTAATCTTCGAGTGGAAGTTTGAACTGCTGTAGTAGAATCTTCTTGACTTGATACTGGGTTTCCAGTAGGCCTATATGTTGTTGTTTCTATTGTACTTGTCATGGCAGAAGTAACTGTAGGCCTATTTGTATTGCTCATTTTGGTCTGAGATTGCCATTTTAAAATAACGCCAGGTACCTCAGATAGTTGCTCAGGAGCTGAAAATTAATTGATTGTACGACTGATGGTAGGCTATTCAAAACTAAACTTTATTCGCTGTTCATTCCCAAAAACTAGGTATTACTTTCAGCATCCTAGTATATTGTCGATATTGATGAGACAGACCTAAATCATTTCCTGACATATATTGCAGATAAGGCTCCCATTCACGAAAGTGTAGCACGACTGGCAACTCCTACGATGCATCCGTGAACACAAAAACTATTACCATAAAACTAGTTTTTAAGTCTTACTTATGGAACAGAATATATAGGCCTACCAATATTATAAAATAAAACTAGTTTTCAACTCTTTTCATAGGGTACTTATATACGTAGCCTAATGGAATACTGATAACGTAGATCTGGCAGTATTGTAATATGTAGGCCTAGGCCTAGGGTGGGTGGTATGACAATATGATTTTTAAAGCTCAAACCAGTTTACGGTTAGTGTATGAAGCGACAGCAATTGTAACTGTTTGCCCCGACTACGGATGAAACCCAGATCCTCCGGTGCTCTTTCTAATTAAGCTACCGGGGCTGTGGAAACAAATCTATTTTACATTGCTGTTTGTTTTCGTTATTGTTGACAGTCAATCTAATAGTAGACTGTATTTGTGTATAGACAAATCGTGAATTTTAAAATCAATCTAGATACTTAGCCTAGGTAGGTAATTACTAATTACGTCTTACATTTAGTGAAAATAATGTTTTAACGATAATCATATGTCAATAATTGATACTAAATATATGTATTGTATTGCCATGTGTGTGACATGTGCGAAACAATGACATTGTAATATGCACGAATAAAAAATGAAATGAAATGAAACGAGAACGTCGACAAGTAGGACTACCCGAGTGCTATTTTATTAATTGGAAAGAGTACCGGTATGTAGTCACTAGAATCTGTTAAGACAGATTCTTTGCCTCCACAGGGAAGTGGGGGCAAACTTTTATATAGGCTTAGACGTAATATTGTAGTTATATTCAGTGTAGACAGTAAACGTTTTAATACGTGTAGGCCTACGTGTTTACTATTTTCCTTTAAATATTTAATGCATGGACCTGTGCACGCCACCCACACAGGATTATGCCTACTGTGTGCTAGCGGCCACAGCGATCTTAGCTGACCGACGATGACCCGCTGAACCAACATTGCACACGAAATACATAGACTACATGTACAGTGCACACCTTAATTCACGTAAAAATCTATTGGGTAAGCAGGCACGACCGTGTACACGCTTATCACTGAGAGAGGTTAAACACGTTTACTGAAATACATGTTTTTGCCCATCGTTCTGGTGTTAAGTATTTTTAAAGTTAATTAGTAAACCTGTACACTATCCCAACCCTAATTGAACCCATCTGATCCTCCCCAAGGCCCCGATTCATGTATTGTAGGCCTACCTACGTCTACGATAGGCCCTAGTTGAGACGCCGTAACTCGCCTTGCCTTGGCATGCTTTAACTCGTGCTTACTTCACAGTGGCGGTGGAAATGTGCGTTACTTCCGCCTTACCTGGCCTGCGCCGGGGGTAGCTGGCGTTCATGAATCGGGGCCCAGGAAGTGTTTATAATATATGCAATTTAAGTAAACTGGGATTGGGTCCAAAATCCAACTCAACCACAATGTGAAATAAATATGTAATGGGCTGATACTGAATTTAGAGTGGTAAGCTAATGCAACTTGGTGCGGGTAGGTCTAGGCCTACTTTCTATTTTGAAACACCACATTTGAGTCTGGTGGGGCTTAGGCCTAGGCTACACCTACCTCAAACCAAATGTCAGCCTAGGCCTAGGCCTATGTTTACTTAAATTGAACGCAACGAACTGAACGGATATATATATATATATATATATGTATATTATAGGCCTATATAGCACTTGCTAGGCATAGGCCTAGGCCGTTGTATCATGGCAAAACAGATAGCCTAGCTACCATCATAAGAGGACCTACAAATGCTAGGCTTAGGCAGAACTGCCTGAACGACGATAGAGGCCTAAAAAGAGGGCTTTAACCATACTTCAAGCGGCCTTAATGACATGTAGGCCTAGGTCTAGAGACAACATTGTAAGATGCTTGGCCTAGCCTAGGCTAGCCTGCCAGGGCCTACCTGCACAAGGACTCGCCTAAACTAGCCTAGCCTAGGCTTAGCCAAGCTCTAGGGCCTAGGATTGGGTGAACTACCTGAGCAGGTGCTCCTTTAGGTAGATAATAATATTAATAAAGGTAACTAAATTTGAATGTGCTCTGAATGGATCTTGTCCTATACAATTTCCACGGCCACTAACCTATGAATATCGGTCTAGATTCGTCTAAGCCTAGGCCTAGGCCTATAGGCCTGTCAAATCTTGAGTTGTACATTCCTAGACCTAGGTTTAACTCGCAAAGTAAAACTAATATATATAATTTCAATTGACATTTGAAGTTTCGTTTAAATGCCCACAACATACTAAATACCATGCTATACTTACAACAAATTCATGTTCATAACTACCGATTCCTGAAATTGACGGGAAGGACAACAACGATGACGACCTAAATTGGTATCAGTTTCTACAATATCCTGTTGACGAGGCGGAGCGTCATGTTCATGGGGCCATGGGGCGGAGCCACATGTTGCATACACGAGAAGTTTGTTCAAATTATAACACCATGGATTTGTAATACAACTCCATGATCACATGCTCCACTGTGTCCTATTCCATCACTAATCATGAAAAGAATACAGCCAAGAGAAATAAATACATTTTTTTTTTAACACCCTTTATCTTTGACAGCAAGGTATGGAAACGCTACTAAAATATAAGTGGCTGTGTGATGTATTTAGTTGCCAGTCAAACTGCATGTATTTTGCAGATGGCAGAATGCAGATGGATGGCAAAGGCAGATGAAACAGATTTTTAGTGTTGATTCATTAAAATTTGTAGTTCAAAATGAGTGATGCACATATATTTACGCGAACCGAAATGATAAGTTTCGTAGTACGGCTTTCTCTTTTTAGCGCGGTTACTTACTTTAGTTTAAAATGGATGGTGAATCAGTTGGATCCAAATAAATCGAAGAAAAACAAGGCCAAGAAGAAGGTAGGGACCAGCTAAGTTAGGTTAACGTAACAAGTTTCTTACCGATTTGTAAGGCTAGGCTAGGCTAGGCCTAGTTCTTTTTGCGTTCACTTATACTATTGTGTCTCTGTTTTAGGCACTTGAACAGCTAAGTCGACTTGGAATTACAGATAAGAAAGAGGTAAGTAAGTCCATCGTTGGGTCCTAGGCCCCTAGACCAAAGATAGCCTAGGCCTAGGCCTACCATGTCGGTTATATTTTCGGTCTAGGTAGGGGTAGGTAGGGCACCTAGGGCATAGGCCTAGGCCCTACCCTAACCAGTGTGGCTAGACTAGCCTCCCAGGCCTATTGTCTTCAATTAGGCCTAGGCCTATTTAGCCATCATTAGAACCCTAGATTTCTATGCATAGGGCCTAGGCCTAGGCCTAGCCTAGTCCTAGGATTAGGCCTAGGCTTAGCCTAGTTTACCCTGCAGTCGATTATGGCGCCCGCGGTTTTTCACGCCCTAATGAAGCCTAGCTAATCCAGCTAGGCCAGCTGGATTTATGACATTGCGTGATGCTGTGGGACAGTGCACTACAGAGGTTGTGGGACAGTTAGGATTACCTTCGTGTGGCACCGCAGAAGTAGGGCCTAGACCTACCGGGACATACAAACCATTCGTTCGTACGAATGGTTTGTATGTACCTCTTTTGATCTTATCAAGATACACAATGGCCTAGGCCTTCCTATACCGGTGTATAATTTTATTGAATGATCACGTTTGTTTTATTTTCCGTGATTGTCTTCTATTCGAGGTCCAAAATGTATTAACTGCATATGCATGCATGTAGCCTAGGGGCCTACATTAATTATATTCATATATGGAGGCCTAAGGGCCCACACTCATTTTCAAATAGGCCTATATAGTTTTAAACTTTTTAGGTGATTACTATTTGATGCAAATGCCAATATTTATCACGTATGTTTCAAGCAATAGGCAGGGAGTATCAACAAAACGTTCCAAGCACTGTACGACATGTGTGTATGGCAAGCATTAGCCAATCATGTCCCCGTTTGTACTATTGTCCTACGTACTTCTCCAACTTTAGGCTAGAATAACCGAGTAATTGACCACATGTATATTTAGTGAGTATACCGTAAAGCAACCTTTTTGTGTGGCCCACAACTCTGGGCTGGCAGTCGAGACCTTTCATCGCAATTCAAGACGGCTGTACGAACTGGGTGCTTCACAGTACGTGAAATGTTTTTTTATCAGTACAGCGAGATATCTTTTTTAATTTCCTCAAATTTGCACACATTGTGATGTGAGGTTACTGGCAAACAAGAGAGTGACATTTTTGTATGTAGGCACCAAACAGATGTTTCGTTCATGTGTAAAAACTAAACACGAGTGCTTTAGGACACTTCAATATTTCATTATTAACTTCCTTTCCTTTTAAAACAAATATAGTGAAAATTGTGAATCATCAATCATCATACAAGTCATATAGGCCTACACAAGTACGACCATGATGTTAGTTCATATTTAAAAACATTCTTTCGATATATTACGAGTAGGCCGGAGTCCTATATTGATTAGGTTTCTCATAATTTACCAAATTTACCATGTTAAGGCAGAAGTTGTTAGCTGCACTATTTTTAGTCTTTTTACTATTTTGACAAATGTTATCTTTTCCTTCCCTTGGCATAAAAAATACAAATCTTTCCAACGGTAGAAGCCACAAATAGGCCCTACATTGATCGAGAGTATCTCGACGAAAACAAAGTATCGGTAGCAAATAGGGCCTACTAATCTAATTGAAGGCAATAAATGTTAGAGGTTTGAAGAATAAAAAGTTTATTACCTATTGTAGTACTGTGACACTAAAAAGAGACCGTAGGCTACCTATGCATTTTGGTTGGTGGCAAATAATGAAATAATGCACAGATGATGTTAGCTGTCGACCCTATGTTGAACTGAAAATGGCGCTGACAATAGTACAGCGTAGCAGCCCTATATCAATTGACATTTGAAATGGTGTATTCTGGGCCTTAATGAAAGAAATTTATGTTCCTTTGGCCACACAACACTGTGGCAAAGTTACAAACTGTTTTTGGGAAACCAAAACTAGCTGAATGTTGGCCAGCAGGGCAAGTTGTTTTACAATTTGAATGGATTAACATTTCATGAACAGAGAGATGTTTGTGTTAAAAAGCTGTAGTTGCATGTGTTGCTCTGATAGTCCCCCAAGGGTGTGAACAGCTTCTAGGCTTCCGCACACGTGGGCAGAAAGCTGCGTAAGACGTTGGTTATTCGGGGTTCAGTAGCTAATACGACCGACACAATGTAAAATTTGTTTCTATTCTATTTCCTATGCTGGAATGCAGCTTTACCGCCTTGCTGATCTAGAAAATGAACTAGTTACGAATTGCGATTCAAGAAGGTATGCTAGCACGGTGAACAAATTACCAAACGAAATCTGGCAAATGTGGGATGTGTTGGTGGAGGTTATTTTGACCGCTTTAGATAGATTTCCTGCATTTACATCTTTGGTATTAAATGTAGGCCTAATTGATTTATTTTATAGTTAATGTACATATTATTTTTCAGGATCATCAAACCATATAGAAGCTATGTAGGGGGGGGGGGGGAGGAGGGGGAGGCCCGTTAGCTATCTAGCTACTTACATATAGTGGCATATAGTTCCTAGTGGTTGAATTTCTGTACATGTCTTAAGATTGTCTTGTTCTTGTAGTTGACAGAGTACGAGATGATGATTGCTACTCATCTAGTTGATCCAGCTGACATACCAGTATCATGGGATGATATTGCTGGACTTGAAGATATAATTCAAGAGTTACGAGAAACTGTGATTTTGCCTATCCAGAGGAAAGAGTTATTTGCTGACTCACAACTGACTCAACCACCGAAAGGTAGCTAACTTTGATGCTAGTTAGTAGTTACTATGCTGATGTTATTATTTATTTTAAAGACTATGAAAGGAAAAGCCTTTAATGCTAAAACAATGCCTCACATCCACATCTTGTAGCTTATTTAATTTTAGCCCAATTTCTAACTGAATGCCATCCATGTAGCTAATAGTATATTATGTATAGTGAATCATTTAATTGTTTTTAAAAGGGTTTTATCAGAAAACTTTGTCATTGCCTACTCTCAAACAGCATGTGTGATGCCGCTTTTATCTACTTACAAAGGATTCAAAACAGCCAAATTAATTCAAATACTGTACCAGGATTGAACTTGTGGCTCCGCCACTTGTGTATCGGACTATTAAATTATTGCAAGTTTTAATACATGATGTTGACAGATGTTAGCTTCACTCATAAACAAATAACCACAACTGCCTCATTATGTTTTAATCTTACTCCTGTGTTTCAGGAGTACTCCTGCATGGCCCACCAGGCTGTGGGAAGACATTGATTGCTAAAGCAACTGCCCGGGAAGCCGGCACACGTTTCATAAACCTAGACGTGTCCATTTTGACAGACAAGTGGTATGGCGAGAGTCAAAAGCTTGCTGCTGCCGTATTTACATTAGCCGTCAAGTTACAGCCTTGCACAATCTTTATCGACGAGATAGGTCAGTGATAGTGTCTCTAAAGTATTTGTAGGCCTGGCTTACTACAACGATTAGGCCTACGTATCTTTTCAAAATGTGTTTGCATTTCAAGCACTTATTGCTGCCCTTCAGAGTCATCTGCTAAGTTTCTAACATCAAATACTACTGAAATGAAATCTTCTTTCGTTTGCCTAGATTCAGAATACTGTATTGAATCATGTGGAAGTTTTCAAAGTTATAAATGTGAATTACGTTGTATAAATTTAGTACAAACTGTTGCTATCAACCCAAGTTGTGATGTCTAAACTTTACTCAACAGATTCATTCCTACGTATGCGTAACTCGCACGACCATGAGGCCACAGCCATGATGAAAGCCCAATTCATGTCTCTGTGGGATGGACTCGTCACAGACCCAAGCTGTACGGTAATTGTGATGGGAGCCACAAACCGGCCACAAGACTTGGACCGGGCAATTTTGAGGCGGATGCCCGCAACGTTCCACATTAAGATGCCGGTACAGTACAACTTACCTGCTTATATTTTATAATATATCAGTTTTATCTACTGATTGATTTTATTTTAATAAGTGTAATGATGTAGATTGGTAGGGCCTACACAGGCACTTATGTTTAGGTACAGGTACCCTAACTAATTCTTTTTATCATGATTTTATTCATTTTTATTTAATGATAACTGTTTGATAATTTAAATCCAGTTACCTTTGCCTACCTATGTTTAATAGACTAATCGGCTAATCTTTGGAAAAGAAATGGCCAAAACTTGTGTATTTAATAGATAGACCAAATGTAGCTCTAGGATTTTGTATGTAGGCCTATGGGAAAGAGATTAGGATACAAACAAGATTGACTGATTTTACTTTTATTGGCCTGATTTATTTGATGATCAACATAAAAATTATCAGTCACAATCTTATATTGATCAATAATTGTTTCAATGTGTGTGATTATCGACAACACAACTCGTTGTCAAACAGCAACGCCAATCAAAAATAAAATAACAAATTATTAGGTATAACGAGTTAAATAAAAAATGTATTGAAATTTAATTATTCCCATTAGCCCTACATTTTCTTTCGTTACTTTTCTGCAGACTGTGACACAGAGGCGCCAGATCCTCAGTCTTATTCTAAACCACGAGCCGACATCTGATGACATTGACCTCAACCGATTGGCAAAATTCACTGAAAACTTTTCGGGATCAGACCTTCGAGAGTTGTGTCGTAATGCTTCAGTCTACCGAGTACGAGACTACGTCAAAACAGGAGCAGATAAAGAGTAAGTGTTTCAGTTTAGTTTGTAGAAACTAGTGTTGCCCAACGATATTTTTTTCAACATCGATATCGGGGCCATTTCGACGATATCGCTTGCGATATCGTCGTGTCAAAATCAACATCGATACCGCGATATCGAATTTTTTTCGGCGGTAATAAAACAATACACAAGAAATCGTAGTCAATTTAAAGTGTTTTTGCCGTGGCCTGCAGTACGCGTTGCTGCAGTTAGTGCCTTCACGTCTATACCCACCCCCCCCCCCCCCCCCCCGGATGTAACAATAACATCAACTTGAAAATTTTCTGCCCGTGGCCTGCAGTATGAGTTGCTGCATAGCAATTAAGGCTTGAATTCGCGTGATGACGAGACGAGTCACCTGTCTGGCATCAGCTATTGACAGTAGTAAAAGTATCAACACAACATCTGAACAACAACATTCTTCTCGGAAAGAATTCGGGGTTCCAGGTACAAATAGTTGAATGGGTCCAATGTCTGGATGCAAACAAAGGGAACCTGCTGGCCTGTGCCTGCGGCCATCTGTGTGGAGGGGGTAGATGTGCAGCTACAAACTGCAGCAACGCGTACTGCAGACCGCGGGAGAAATACTTCAAGTTGACAATGATATCGTGTTATCCCCGAGGGTTGGGGGGGGGGGGGTTAGGTACTCAGTGACAACGCTGCAGCAACGCATACTGCAGCAACGCATACTGCAGCAACGCATACTGCAGACCATAGTGGAAATATTTTAATATTTTGAGTTGACCACGATATCGCGATATTTTCGATATGACACTACCATATCGATATCGAAATTAACGGCGATTTTCCCACGATATCGATGTCGTATCGAATAATCGATATCGTTGGGCAACACTAGTAGAACATAACTTCCAGTGTACACTATCAAGTAGATACTACTGTATGTCAATAATACTAATAAATTTATATAATAAATAGTCTTTACCACTCAGTTGTAAGAAAGCTACCGGTAACTGATTTTCAGTGGGGGAGATTATACATTTTATTATGTGCTTCGCTGCTATGACGGCTCTAAAGTCACCGTTTAGGTGTAGGCCTACACCAGTGTCATATGTGTAAATTGCTAAATAAATTGATTTGTTGATTTCATATCGAATTACCCTATTGAGTGTATCCACAATAATTGTGCAAATCATTTTGACACCCATGACAATCAAAATAAAATTTGCGACCCGGGTATTGACAATCAATTAAAATTTCCTCATTCATGAATCATGGGATACGTTTCATTACATTGTATTCCGGCAGTCTATCTGTAGGCCTATTAGTGCTACGTAGGCTACTTAAACGCATCTTCCCAGTATTTATGTCATCTCTGCATAATTGCGATATTTCAGTATCCATAGGAATATGTTATACGATGGTACATTAGTTAAAATTACACGGATACAGGGGGGGGGGGGGGGGGGGCGACCGGGCCCCCATGACCAAAAATAAAAATAGAAATTTTGAATAATTATTATTTTGGAGTCATTCCCGAACTTTAGTTGCCATGCTTTGTGTAACTAATCGAGCCTGTATCCGCGTCTGCCGACGTATGCGCATGCCATACTCAGGTTCTCTTACAAATCGCTACTATGTGTGAAATTAAGTGATTTTCGAATGACAGCCCGTTAAACTAACGTAATTATCTCAAAATCTGTAGTATGTCACGCAGGTATGTTTATATGTGGTTAAACAAGATCTAATTAAGATTTATTGGCAGGAATCAAATTAAATGAATATACTCTGGTTCTCTTACAAATTGCTACTGTGTGTGACATAAGGTAATTTTCCACTGACAGCCCGTTAAACTTCTGTAATCATCTCAAAATCTGTGGTATGTCACGCACGTTTGTTTATACTTTATATACCCTTAAAGTAGAAGTAAATGAGATTAATTAAAAGGAATCAAATTAAATGAATATTCTCAGGTTCACTTACAAATGATAGCCTACTTAGTGTGAAATTACGTTATTTCCAAATGACACCCCTGAAACTTCCGTAATTATCTCAAAATCAACAAAAAAAATGACGTGTGTTGTTCGTTTATACGTCAACATTAGTGACAACTATGTTATTGCTTCACCCAAAATGTGACAATGTCAGTAAGCATATCGACTTAGTAAAGTATGTTTTGAAAATTTGATTGATTAAATTAAACATAATGTACATTACTCCCCAAAACTTGTATATATAGCATGTACTTAAGCCCCCCCCCCCCCCCTATAATAATTGGCAATCGGCTTCCATGAAACCGCCCCCCCCCCCCCCCCCCATAAATCAAGGCTAAATCCGCCCCTGGCCCTAGATAATAAGTCGGTTGATAAAGAGTATTGGTGTATTGACTGTAATATGCTTAACATTTCAGCAGCAGCAGTAGAGCAAGTGCTTCAACCTCAACTTCAACAGGGAACGATTCTGAAGAAGAATTCCACGATGCTTTGCGGCCAATCACAATGGACGACTTAATTTCATCATTGAACAAAATGAAAGAGTCAAAACTGTATTGTGGAATGACGGCCATGTCCAAAGTAGATCTGGACTAATAGGCTACCATGTATTGTATTCATGCAACTAGTAATAAATTATTTAGTTAGTCACATTTTTTGTATGAGTGATAAAAGACCTTAATAAGTAATTTATATGTCAAGTAAATATTGGTACAGTATTGTAATAGGCTTTCTACAGTAGAGTGTCGTTTATAAATACAGTGTTGTCCCTCTTATATTCGAATTGTAGGCCCCTAAAATTCCTAATTTGCATTTATAGTTCAACCTAGTTAATTCAAACTCGATAATACAAACTAATATATAATTCAAAGGAAATGAGAAATGTAGGGCACTGCTGAACGTTAAAGCGTAAAGATTAGGGTTGCCTGTTCTTTTAATTCAAATTTTTTAATTTAAATACGAATTTTTAAGGTCCTTTGCAATTTCAATTTCAGAAGATGTTACTATATACAACATACTGAAAAAAAAGTACATTTACACTAAAGTTCCATATTTTTAGTTGACACATTGTACAGGTTTTTGTTTTTTATAGTGAAAATAACATGAACGAAAGCAATGGGGAACGTTCCTAGTTTTAGAGTTCTATTTTTTACTCTAGATTATCCTTTAGCAAAGACTTCAATTTTTGACTTAAAATAAAATGAGTTAATGGAGTTTAAATAAAACGGGAATTACCGATACTGAACGGCAACAGGCATATCACTGAAGAGTAAGACCGATTGCAAAACAGAAATCAACATCAAACTCTGGGTGAAACCATTGAGAAAATTTGAACAGGCTTGTTCACTCAAAGCTTGAGGTAGAGCGCACCACTGCACTACTGCCCTCGTAAACACCAGCTGTCATTCCTCATTCCTGGCTGAGTGGCTGAGCCTCGATTCAAGAATCAGTATTTTGAAATATTTTGATTTTTAGTTGGAAATCGTTTTAAGCTCCACCCCCTAGTTATAACAAATATGAGTGATTGGGTATATAATATGAAATGATTTAGTATGGTATGCTTGTTAGGTTGTCATGGGGGTAAGAGCTGGTCAAATAGCGATGGAGGGGAGCAGTAGGGGAGCGTCAAACTAAGGAACTCTCTAGTCTAGGCCTAGATAGCCATTCGAAACTCAGCTTGCCCGCCATACAAATACTTGGGTTACGAGAGTTGCAAACTCCTTGATAACTGAAGTTCGTATCTATAATTTATTAACCTTTATTCTTTATAACTTAGCTTTCTTGTAATACATTTTGAAACACCCAATCACAGTCAAACCCCCATTCAAAAGTCATACAGAATATAGCCTGCAGTATGTGTGTAGTCTATTTTCAGAGATATTTGCATGCAACATTGTAGAATTCTATTCTTCAGTTTTCGTCTCTAAGGAAAGGTGTATTTCATAACTTTTTATTCCCTTTTAAGTTTTAACTTCACAATTCACATTGCGTCTTTAAACTTAATTCATCAGCTGATACAAAGTGGCATACGAAATGCTGTTTGTGTATTCTGGCAGGCCGAGGTCATCAGCGCAAGAGCGCTGCTATTGGTTCATTTGATTGACCGGAGTGTGGACATCCAATCACAACCTACATCGTTGCTGTGTGACTATTATTGGTTAGTTTGAACGAGCATACTAGACTTAACAACCAATGTTCTTCACGAAGCGAAGCGGCATTTAGAAAGAAGCAAATGAAATGAAATGAAATTACATTGATATTTTGACATTGGATAATCATAACATCGTACCAAAATACTTAATCGATTATCACTTCATTTGATTTGAGTTGACTCATATCGATTATCAACGGCAACTCTAAAATTAACACAATATGCCGTAACTCTTATGGTGGAATGGGTGGGATTTCCTGTAAGATTTGTATACATGTGAAAACTGTATGTAAGCAACTTATGTCACATAACCGACTCTCTACTGTATTAGGGGTAGTACATATTGAATTATACATTTAACATAAGTTACATTTGGTGGCATTGATTGGTAGGCTGTGATAATTGAAACTAGGAGTACGTAGAACTAACTGTAGAATCATGTTCTAGTGCGTGGAAAAGTACATAGGGATAGCTTACCTTGTAACAGTAGGTAGGTTGCCACAAGAGACAATACAGATGTATTATTCCTAGTTTCAATTAATTAGTTACATAATGAGTCAGTGCATGAGCATTTAGCAGTGTTAAATCATTAAATTGTGTTTACTGCATACATCAATATTGTTAGCAAATATTTTGTTAAAAAGTGACTACAGTTTATCAAAATGTAACAATGTTATAACTGAATGAACGAGATATTTTACCACAGATCACTTAGTTTCTTTGATTTAAATAGAACTGTTCTTATTTTCTAGTATTGACAATGAAGATGAACACACTTACTATTTATTTTTTTTATAGATATTTGTATAAATATTAAATAGGGATAAAGAGTGCTTAGTTAGTTGCTAGTCACCACACCAATAGGAATCATTTCCCAAACTGGTGTTTCAAATACATTGTGTGATTGCAGTAACGACCAATTGTTACCACTCATGCCTTTATAAGCTCGGAAGGTATACATACTTGACAGTAGGGATGACAAGAAATCTGCGCTGCCTTGACTACTACTACTAATACTTTACTGGTGGCGCATTTATCTAATGATAGCCTAGCCTACATTGTTTGGGTATGTATCTCTTAATGACCCTTTTTCAGTATGGATCCATGAAGTAATTTCCAAATTAATTCTTTCACTCCTTTCATTCACATGAACTTCACATTTGTTCTATTTCACCTTGAGTTCAAAATTTGGAAAGCACATGATATATACAGTATGAAAACTAAATTGTAATTTTTCGTGTCAATATGACAATTATTTTGTTCCATTTCCATTTATTAGAGGAGTTTAAAAATGTTTTTCTTATAATTAGCTATAGCAGAAAATTTAGGAATTTACTTGAGATTTGACTAATTGTTATTGTGCAGTATTTCTTGAAAGCATTATTTCAAATATGTGAGAGAGAAAATGGAAACACTTTCTTTTGGTCATTCAATATTTTTTTTAATGAAATATTCCCAAAACTTGAAATGTAAAAAAAATCAAAATCTTGACAACATCACATTGTAATTTTTCTCGTTATTTGGTTATGAAAGTAGGTGCCAATCGGCTGGAATGGTATATAATGTGAGGAAAGGATCCAACAGATTACCTTCGTGCAAAAAGACGGATTTGCGAGTTTGAAGTAGGCCTACACATAAAAAACATAATACAAATATAAATATAACGAGACGTTTCGACCGAGGTCTTGTTCACTCGAGAGAAGAAGAAGAATGGCTTTAGTTTAGTTAAAACGTCTGCATACAATTTCCCACGTACAAATACAACCATGCTCACATTGGTAAACACAAAGTCAATATAAATTAGTAGTTCAAATGTGCTGGTAGTTATGTGCCATGTTGTTGGTAGATGTGTCCAAGCGAGCTTACTTTCATACTTAAGATTGTGGGAAGAACATAGGTTATCCCTCCTCAATATTTCTTGCCTTTAGTGCGTACAAACTTAGGAATGTTTTTGATAAGACGTAGGTATTGGACAATTACAACAAAACCAATTATAATTACTAATTCGTATGTCATCCATAGCGTATCATGTACAGTAGTTGTCGACCTGGAGCCAAGTTCCCACCCCTGTGTTGCATCGGGTTACAGTTCTTGCTTTAGTTGTTTAACTTCTCATCGTGCAATCATTCAATGTTGCTATGTTGTCCTTTTACTTAAAATTCTATGTCAATAGTAGTTAATGATGTTATCATGAATGGCTAATATTAATAGTATAGTATGTATTGTAAAAATGCCCTTTGTTTAAAAAAATAAAACAAAAATTATAGCAAATGTTTGAAGGTATCCAGTTGTCAATTATTCATACCCAAAAAATGTAGTAAATATATTTTGTACTTTTGAACCTTTGTTTCGTGAATAGTCTTATTGTTATTTACTTACCTGATCAAATAAATTGATGTATAGCTATAGAAAGGAAGATTTGAAACAAACTTCAGTGACATATGACCATATAGTAGTTGGTCTTGCCCCCCCCTCCCCCAGGCCCGCCAATTTTAATATGTGACTCGTGGCTGGTCACATGACGATCAATATCAAAAAGAGTTGTAAAAAAACTGTTTATGTGTACCCCAATTACTTGATAATTCATAGATTTCTAGCAAAATACAAAATAAAGAAGTTTATTATTATTATACTAGTGGAACAATTGCAACATAAACCAAAAGTAGCACATCTTTGTCCTGTGTGCCATCTACTAGTTGTTCATTGATTGGTTTAGTCTTCTTGCTCAGTGGAACACCAAATTATGTAAATATTTTCGGGATACGTCATCGAATTTGAATTACACTAGTTCCAACTTGGCATGAGGTGAAACATAGCAACACCCACAAAATCACAATCATGAGCCTATAATCACAACTAGCTTATGATACTGCTGGCAACCAGTTGCACATCCAGCAGAACATAAAGGAGACATCGTTTGAAAGTACAACACCTGCGGTAACTCCGACAGCATGAGGACTCCAGGGTATCATCCGATGGCACTGAGAACGTTGCACACTCGACTGCACCATGCTTGCAACCTGGTCACATACTCGATACATATGTTCGGTAAAGCTGAGCTAAATGTTAGATCTGTTGTAACTCATGTCGTTTTAGTATGATGATGATATTTGGGGTCTAACGTCCCATATTTTTGCAACGAGGCTAATTGAGACGATGAGTGGGTGATTACGAGGATGAAAAAACGCCAAGTCAGGATTCGAACCTGGAATGCACAGACCGAGGTTTACTAGACCGAGGCCTAATCGACCTCGGCCAACTGCGCCGGAACGTTGTTTCAGTAACATTTATACTTTATTTTGCATGGTGCTATCCTATCGTTCACATTTTTATTATTTTTCAGATGTGCCGGTTTTTTAAATTTCTGTATATTATTAATATCTCATGGTTAGAAATGCGCAAAAATGGTGACAACGAAATTCGCGATTTTTTTTCTTAAGGTTGCAATAATTTGGTACACAAATCACTTGCATTTCATATGAATGGGACCAATTTAATTTCGCGATATTATAGTTGAAACTGCGAAATAGTGTTGAAGTTAGCAATTGTGTCAACGCGAATTAGTTCACGAAATTTTGAACTCACTCTAAATAAGTATACTTTTAGATGAATTTGAGCTAAAAATTAAAACAGATTAACTCATGGTCCAAGAAGGTTATTTGGGTCAGCTATATAGTTATTAGATCATGAGATTAACTCATATGCTTGTTTTTCTTCAATCCAACGTAAATTATCCCGGTATTAGTGAAATTGATTGTTGGAATTCACACAAAATAATAAACTAAAACTATGCTTAACAATACAAACACAACAAAAACGCGAATTTCTCTTTTAAAGTCGCGAAATTTCCATGTTTAAAAAACATTTTTATTTTCACATCGCTTCAGGATTGATGTCATAATTAATTACACGATTAATATCGCTCCTTAATTAGTTCATTTTTGTTCTAGGGTACGTCCATATTTATTTTTTACTATATTGCAAGTCCATGGTATTTCATATAATGAAATATCTGTGTCCAAGGGGGGGGGGGGGGGGGGGGGCTGGGCGGCATGATGTGTTGTAATTTTGTAAGGGGGGAGGTGAGTCACACTACGTGAAAACCACGCGAAATTAACGTATTTTTGTAATTTCTTGAGAAATTGAGAACTCTTAAATCTAGTTATTTAGTTAAACGGTTGCGTATTTATTTGTAGGTACTGGGTAATCTATAGCAAATAATATGATTCCGGAAGTACCACACATGGCTTTAGTGTGTTAAGTGTGTGTTGGTGTAGTTTGGCTTGGGTTAGTGTAGGAAATGTGCAGTTATTGCAGCAGCGCATACTGCAAACTACAACAAAGCATAATGCAGGCCGCCGCGGAAATATATTTTAAGTTGACCACGATTACTGCCGAAAAAATCGGTATTACGATTTCAGCAAAATGGCGCCAATAACGACACTAAAAATTTCGTTGGAGAACTATCTACATTTGTTATGTTTTAATACGGTTTTGTTGTTAACTTTATTTTCATTATCATTACTTTGAGAGAGATAACAAAAATAAAGTTTTAACCAAGTGGACAGGAGTTGTGACAATCAGCAACATTCGGGCCTTCAACGATGGAGTTGCATTTTATTAGAAGTAAGTATTGCCCTGATTGTGTACAGCGGCCACCATGCGCGGATTATATCACTTCAACCGGCATCCGTCATGTCCTACGGCCAACAACATAAAAAAAAAAAAAAAAATCCCACTCAGTAACAAGACTGATTTTCAGTGGGGGACTTTAATTTAAAGCGACTAAACCAACCCTTTAGGCTCCCAACACCATCGACGAGTGAGCCCATCACCAATCAAAGATCTATAATTCAAATATGAAACGTATGAATCAATGATTGGCATTGTTCCCTTTTGCTTGAAGCTGTTGTATGTTGATTGTAGTTCTTTATAAAACGCTATAGCTTTTTTGTCGCCTCGTTTCGACAGCAGTGCGACTTACCTTGGCTCAACTCTACCCCCCCCCCCCCCCCCTTCGGCCCAGGATTGAGGTTGGAAGAAGGTGGTAGAACGGGAATAAGATGGACTTTTATAACTATATTCGTTATGACTGACGAGTGTTTTATTTATTTGATTGTAGAAAGGGAAAACTTCGTTTTTTCCCTCTGGGCACTGTGGGTAGTATCACCATTGTACCCCTGTGACCCGACGCCAAAGATTGCAGAAGTTATCCTCAAAATTACGTTCGATTATTAATCAATCCATGCGCATTCGTTGAGAATAATAATTTACCGCAAAACAGATTTTAAAATGGCTTTAAATCTTAAGGATGTGCACTTCCTTTGATTAAGTTTGAGCTATACGTCTCACACTTCCCCTCTATCCCCCCTCTTGCCCACGTGTGCTGATAACACTTCCACTTGCCTTACAAGTTACAACAGTGTCCGGTCTCATTATACTCCTTAGAACATTGCAAGTTTTGCAGATTTACAGTTTTAAGTTAATTATTGTTAAGCGTGTTCCAGTTTGATATTGTCATATTTTATCAAAATTGAACATATAATAAAGCCTGCTCGATTTCATAGTAGGTACATAATATATTGCGTATAAAGATTATGTGTACAAACAGAAGAATAATATTAAGAATATTGGGTGAGGTGAGGGCCTGTGTTATGCGCTGTTGTTCTCTCGTGGTTTGTAGGTATGGTAGAATATTTTATTACCCACACAATTCGCTAGCATAATCAGTTTTATTCCATCATTTGGATACGCAGTGGCGTAACTAAGGGGGGGGGGGGTTAGGGGGTTTAAACCCCCCCCCCCCCCCCCCGAAACTACATCGAGAATGATTTTACTTAATACTACATACTTAATACTTAGTGTATAACAATCGCAACAAACAACATTTTCATTATATTTATCATACCACTTCACTTAGATAAGATACATGATTTCTTTCAATAATTCAATTATATTAATTATGTGTTCATCTACAACTAATACACCTTTCGCTCGAACCAGTAAAAGTGAGGGTACGTATAAATAAAAATGCGTTAATCTAATATTACAATATCACGGTCTGTGAATTAAAATTTAAATAACGTATGTGAGTTGTGACCACATTGTTTTACTTTATGTTGGGATTATATTGAACAACCATAAAACATTAAAAACACAATTTCTATGCAATTCTTATTTAGAACTATAAATAATACCTACTGTAACACTGTAACTTCAATATAATACAAACAAACGAGTAGTGGTTCGAGTAGTATTCTTTGAGTCTAAAAGGCACGTAATAATTATAGAAGTGAAAAAAAAATTCGGCCTCCGGCGGGACCCCTTTCAGTCCCCTCATCTCACTTTTCCCCAATAACCCCCCCCCGAAATAATTCCTAGTTACGCCACTGTGGATACGTGCGCTTATTTCTCTCTGGATACGTGTGCTTATTTCTCTATGGATACGTGTGCTTATTTCTCTATGGATACGTGAGCGCTTATTTCTCTATGGATACGTGCGCTTATTTCTCTATGGATACGTGTGCTTATTTCTCTATGGATACGTGTGCTTATTTCTCTATACGGATACGTGTGCTTATTTCTCTACGGATACGTGTGCTTATTTCTCTATGGATACGTGTGCTTATTTCTCTATGGATACGTGTGCTTATTTCTCTACGGATACGTGTGCTTATTTCTCTACGGATACGTGTGCTTATTTCTCTACGGATACGTGTGCTTATTTCTCTACGGATACGTGTGCTTATTTCTCTATGGATACGTGTGCACATTTCTCTACGGATACGTGTGCACATTTCTCTACGGATACGTGTGCTTATTTCTCTACGGATACGTGTGCTTATTTCTCTACGGATACGTGTGCACATTTCTCTATGGATACGTGTGCTTATTTCTCTATGGATACGTGCGCTTATTTCTCTATGGATACGTGTGCACATTTCTCTACGGATACGTGTGCTTATTTCTCTACGGATACGTGTGCACATTTCTCTACGGATACGTGCGCTTATTTCTCTACGGATACGTGTGCACATTTCTCTACGGATACGTGCGCTTACTTCTCAAGTTCTCTATGGATGTACGTGTACGTGTAATTGTGTTCGCGACCACTCGATGGTTCAAATTACGTATCAGCGTATCCAAGGCCCAAGGGGAGAGGGGTAATGGGGTTCCACCCCAGGGTGCGAATTGACGCCTTGACAGAGGGGGGGGGGGGGGGGGGATGTCCAAGTTTAGTATCTGCGTGGGCAGTAAGGGGTCTGAAGAAAGCACCAGCCACCGGAGGCAAAGTTTTTCTCTCGAGATGACTAAAAGCGATCTGAGGTATTGTTTTGAAAGGGAATATTAAAAGACCTAGCCCCAACTATTGCTTAGATTAATTTTGTAAATGAGGTGTGAACACTTCATGGCTAGGAATATAATGTGTAAATTTACGCATTATTCATTAACGTTACATGATAAATAGTCACTTGATACGATATGAGGTGAGATTTGATTTATAGCCACCCGGCGGGGACACCTTTCAGTAAAACAGAACCAGGGATGAAAGTATCAGACGGGAGGAAGTCCCCCCCCATCCCCCCCGTAAATTTGCACCCTGTTCCACCCCCCTCTCGCAAATGCTATGAAAAGAGAGTGTTTGAAGAATTATGGAGGAGAAGTTTACATGATAATGTTTTTGTGGCTTC
Source organism: Isoperla grammatica (assembly GCA_945910005.1). Taxonomy (NCBI): domain Eukaryota; kingdom Metazoa; phylum Arthropoda; class Insecta; order Plecoptera; family Perlodidae; genus Isoperla; species Isoperla grammatica. The sequence goes on from OX246737.1 coordinate 124,919,145, forward strand.
CCCAGTGGCACTTAATGACTATAATAGATATTAAAATATTATTAAAATTAAATTGTATAAGATAATAGGCCACATTTCATCAAGATTCTGAAACGTGTTTACAGTCATTCAAAACGTCAAATATGAACAAACAAAAACCCCGATCACAGACGGGTCTAGTTTTTTTTTGTCTTTTGGCCAATCTTGGGGAGGAACGCTTTTCTTTTTTAGGAACGTTTAGTGGAACGCGTTCTATTTCTTACGTCAGGAATTTGTAACGTGAAAAGTTATAGTATTTCGTGGGAACTTGGAACGAATTTAACGTTCCTTAATAAATTCTTTTCGCATTCGAAATCCCGCCAAATTCCAGTACCTGATATCGCAAAACATATCTTGGAACTTCCCGTGTTTCCGAAAATAGCGGCACCCCCTTGTCAGATTCCGAGTGTGGAAGCGGAGGGAGACCTGGCGAGTCCGCGAGTGAAAATTAGAAGAATAAGATTGAAAGTAATCTTAAAAGGAACGTGAAAGGAACCATGTTCCTTGTGAGGAACGTCTCAGTTCCTTTGTAAACAGAAGTAACTTAAAGTTTTAAAGTTCATTTTTTAGGGGAACTTGCCCAAGACTGCTTTTGACTTGAATACTTTACTCTTACAACTTTCAGGGTATACTTAAAAAACGGGCATATTTGTTTTTTGTAGGCTATATGACATTGAAACTAATCTCTAAATTTTAATTTGGTCGTGAGTAAAATACTACTGCTAAACATCAATACGACAGTTGACAATCGCGCATACTTTCCTAATTGGTTCTGATACTGGGATCTGGTAATCAGGGGATTTGGTAATCACTGAATGTAAAAACTTATCGATCGACAAAAATAAACTTAAAAGATTATTTAAAACGTTTTATGTTTCAGAGCGGAAATGTGTGTAGACAGTAATAAAATCTTATTACTCTCCCTTTTATAAAATAATCACACAAAAAACTTATTCGATGTTCTATAGATATAGTATATCGTTTCCGAAATTGTTCGTTCCCAGCATATTATTGTGAATAATATAGTATTCATCCCGTATTATCATGATTTAATATGTGATCGGTATTATTGCTTTGTGTTTTTTTTTATATATTTCTTATAAAAACAGATTTACTCTGGTCAGTGGCGTAACTAGGAATTATTTCGGGGGGGGTTATTAGGGAAAAGTGAGATGAGGGGACTGAAAGGGGTGGCGAAGCCCCAGCCGCCGGAGGCCATTTCGCCGAAGGCGAATTTTTTTTTCACATCTATAATTATTTCGTGCCTTTTAGACTCAAAGAATACTACTCGAACCACTACTCGTTTGTTTGTATTATATTGAAGTTACAGTGTAACAGTAGGTATTAATTATAGTTCTAAATAAGAATTGCATAGAACATGTGTTTTAATTTTTTATGGTTGTTCAATATAATCTCAACATAAAGTGAAACATTGTGGTCACAAGTCACATACGTTATTGAAATTTTAATTCACAGACCGTGATATTGTTGTCACACTCAAAACCCAAAATATATTGCCCGACAGGATCGAGTGGACTTAAAAGAACATGTTAATTTGCTAGCTCAGTCGATGATTACGAATCTCATTAATTAATTAAATATTATCAGAAATGGGATGTGATTTGTATGGAAATAGGTTTAAAATTATAACCAATAAATTTACTCTAATTGAGGTATAATGAAAGAAAAACACATGTTACAATGAATGAAAAACACTTCTACCTAAGGGCCCATTGCTAACTTCTTATTACTATAGAATAAATTGAACAATTTTCATAGGAATTTGAACATATTGTGATTATGACGTAAAAATATTGAAATTAAAAAAATGATGTTCAGTTAAAAGTTCAACCATGGAAATTAAAAGATTTAGTACTCATCCATTAACGTTGTTGCTGTTGCTGAGGTTGTTGTTGTTGTTGTTGTGGTTGATGTTGTTGTTGTTAATGTTGTTGTTGTTGTTGATGATGATCCGGAAATATTGAGGTGTCGTCCACGTGCGTTTGACAGCTGTCAGGGGTGCTCCTCTTTCAAAATGGCGTCCAAAATGGCGTCTCCTTCCCACTGAATCACGGTAGTGACGTCACGATTTTCCAGAAGGTTCCAGCTTCATGAGGGAATTATGTCCTTTTTCCTCGCACAGTCCGGTAATACTTTTGTTTTTTAAAAATCGATTCTATACGTGCGTAATTTTGCACAATCCGAGACACTTAGCTTATGCCCGTCACAACCAACTGTTAGAATGTCCATTTCACTCGCTATTCGTCAACGTTTCGGTTTTAAAGTAGATTCTACACGTGCGTAACTTTGCACAATCCGAGACACTTAGCTTATGCCCGTCACGAACTAACTGTTAGAATGTCCATTTCACTCGCTATTCGTCAACGTTTCGGTTTTAAAGTAGATTCTACACGTGCGTAACTTTGCACAATCCGAGACACTTAGCTTATGCCCGTCACAAACTAACTGTTAGAATGTCCATTTCACTCGCTATTCGTCAACGTTTCGGTTTTAAAGTAGATTCTACACGTGCGTAACTTTGCACAATCCGAGACACTTAGCTTATGCCCGTCACAAACTAACTGTTAGAATGTCCATTTCACTCGCTATTCGTCAACGTTTCGGTTTTAAAGTAGATTCTACACGTGCGTAACTTTGCACAATCCGAGACACTTAGCTTATGCCCGTCACAAACTAACTGTTAGAATGTCCATTTCACTCGCTATTCGTCAACGTTTCGGTTTTAAAGTAGATTCTACACGTGCGTAACTTTGCACAATCCGAGACACTTAGCTTATGCCCGTCACAAACTAACTGTTAGAATGTCCATTTCACTCGCTATTCGTCAACATGTCCACGAACTGCCGCGAACTGTCCTCTCTCCCTCTCAACGGGTGTATTTAAACCCTCGGGTTGTGACGTAGCTGTTCACTTCCCCTCACGGCTTCACTACCACGTCTCATGGTTTGTATCTTGTAAGAGCGTCCGATACATAGCACCCTTTAACATTGCCTTCTGGAAGCTTCTTTAGATTTCTTACCCCGTTCGCACCATGTAGGCCTTCAGGCACTTTCTCCTGCAACCCCTCATATTTCAAACCTGGTCCACCTCACCGTGTTGGACTCTACCACTCCTGAATAGAGGTGCCTCTTCGTCTGCGTGCCCACTGAAGCGTTATTAATTTGCTTTCTGCGCAGTATTTTTAACACCAACCACGTACTGGTCCCATATGCGCTTTCATAATATTTTACCAAAATATAAATAATTAACTATTAAATGATGATTGCTGAAGGCTGAATATATGAGACATTTTCAGTATGCAATACAGGCATTACCATGACAACTTAAATATTGAAAACATTGTAATTAATCACATTATAATCAATAAAAACACTTTATATTAATTATTAATTAACATTCATAATTACTACAATGGTTTGGAAGGATAAGGGGGCTGGCTGTAGTGTCACATTGTTATATTAGATTAATGCATTTTTATTTATATGTACCCTCACTTTTACTGGTTCGAGCGAAAGGTGTATTAGTTGTAGATGAACACATAAATAATATAACTGAATTATTGAAAGAAATTATATATCTTATCTAGGTGAAGTGGTATGATAAATATAATGAAAATGTTGTTTGTTGCGATTGTTATACACAGAAGTGGTTTAAGGATCTTACAATATAGTATTAAGTAAATGAAGTATTAAGTAAAATCATGCTCGATGTAGTTTCGGGGGGGGTTTAAACCCCCTAAACCCCCCCCCTTAGTTACGCCACTGACTCTGGTCTTGTGCGGACCCAAACCCAGCCCTGTTGCTATAGCCAATAAACAAATACCTGCCGCGTTGGCCTATTCAACAGGTCAAGAGGCCAAAGTGAGCCGTAAACACTGTGCCAAACTACTGTGCTTTGTTGGAATTAGCGTGTAGAATCAGTGTCAGAGAAACACATTTCTGATAAGGAAGATAGAGATTTATTACAGAATATAATACTGTACCGACAATTTAGGAACTCAAAGATACCGCTTTTAGAAAAGACGCGGATCGTAGCAGCGAGCACAGCGCTGCAAACGGAAATGTGGGGCTTTTCTGAAATCAAATTAGTTTCAGGAGAGAGGACAAAGCCAGAGTCTGGCTAGAGCTATGGAGTAACGCCATCATTTGTCTAAAGTAAGCGTTTCATTTTACATTTTAGACCATATTGTGACAGTCGAAACGTAAGTGTTTGTATGTTTCACCGTTAACACAATTTGATTCTTCAGAATAGTAGTCTAGCACCGAGTCGTTTACTTCGACAGAACCTGCGACTTGCTTTGTAGGCTTAGTGCCTAGGCCTACCTAGGGCCTAGCCTACCCTTAGGACTGGTGGTGTGAGGAAGAATGACAGATTGATGGTTAAGTCTATCGTTATTTTTATAAAAAGCATTCCACTCTCTTAATGGAATACATACCTAGGCCTAGAGTAGACTAGGCCCTAACCCACATAAAGGTACATCTCGTACAATACAGAATATTTAAGCTTACCCACTAAGCATAATGCCATGTCTAGGTAGCCTAGCCTAGTCTAGGCAAAGGTAGGCCTAGTAGGCCCTAGCCTAGTCTTATCCAGGATTAGCTAAACATAGGTAGGTCTAGGCTAGGCCCTAGCCTGACAGTAGGTCTGGCTGGACCTTGACCTAGGCCTAGCCTAGGCGTACCAACCTAGGTACTAGGCCTAGTGTGCTAATGGTTATTTAGATGTAGGCTATTCTTAGTTAGGGCTAGGCCTAGTGGGGGGTCTTCACTTAGGTCTAGTCTATGTAGGTTAGTGGAAACCAAGACTAGGCCTAGCCTAGGCCTTCAGTCCATTCCAGGTAGAGATAGCAGTGCTCCATACCTGTCGAGGGTCTTCCTCCTCCATCCGGTTCATCAGTGAGTGCGAGCCCCTGTTCGTAAAATTAAGTTATATCAAAATGTCCTCGCTATTGATATGGTTATATCAACGATACCATATCATCAAACATCCATAGATACAATATTTTGAAACTTTTAACAAATTATTCGGATTTTTGAAACATGTTTCTAGGCCCTATGTTTGAATCGTCCTAATAGGCCAACAACTGCACAAGGCAATAATAATGTCTCTTTTTTGTGGTATGAATAACATGATGTCAGATGATGCAATTGATCAGTCAATCATACAACACACACATTAGGCCTAGGCCCTACTTCGAAGTTGTGAAAAGTTGTGAAAGTAAAGTATCTAGTTAAATGAAAGCTCAATATCTTGTTATTTGTTACTCGTGCATACAGTGGAGTTCCGCGGGAGTTTACACCAACATTTTAGGTAGTTTTCTTGGTACACCCCTAGAGCAAAGTCCAGTCGAGCAATTATCTCCATTCAAAGTCGAGCAAAAGACTAGGAATTCAGATGACTGAATACACTCCATCACATTCTTCAAGGCAATGAGGTCCGATCGTTCTAGGAAGACAAGAAATCCCGGGGTAGCTTATCTGTCAACGTATCTATGGGTGTCCAAAACGGGGGGGAAATGGTGTGGCCATGGTGTAAACTCCCGCGGAACTCTACTGTAGGCATATGCTATATAGGAGGCCTACCGACAGGTGCAATATTGGTTAGTCTTATAATTAAGGAACGGATTTTTATGCATTTGGATGTTTTTATTTAGCCAGTGGATATTCTTACGGCAGAACGTAAGTTCCACCATGACTAAAACTAAACTTCAGTTTATCTCGAGTTTAAACCAAACCCCACCTCCTGTCAGGTTTAATCTTTTTATTTTCAATTATATCTTGGTACTGGTCAACAATTTGCAATAAAAGAAGTTTCTCACTCTCGGAGTAATTGCTACCACGTGAACCTTGTTGGTTTTTTCATCCTTTCTCTCACTAGGCATACAGATAGGCCTACTTTTCATGTTATGTTTGGACAAGCTGACAGCCTGACTCTTCGCTACAGTCCGCCATGAAAATAAATCACGTGATTGGAACAACCAATCACAGCCTTCCTTACAAAATAAACTCAGCAAGTAGTTAACTACAGCCAAAGATTACTGAGTGGAGAAGATGTTTCATCGCCGTGTTAAAATATCTGCGCGAGTTTTTTCGAAAATTTCTAAGTCTCACCACTAGTTCGAATTCTGACCGCAAGGAGCGCTAGCCCTGCATGTTTGACCAAGGTCCACTAAATCCCCTGGCGGCTACTAGCGATCTAGTAGACCTTGCGTTTCACTTCGTTACCGTTAAACAAGGTCTACTAGATCGCAAGTACGTGCCAGGGGATTTAGTGGACCTTGAGTTTTAAACTTTTGGAAGAGCGACTCTTGCGGTGAGAATTCGAACTACACGTCCGACTTAAAAATTTCGCTCAGACACGCGCAGACGAATTCCCATATGGATGAAACGTCTTCTCCACTCAGTAATCTTTGCTACAGCCGAACAAAACCTGGTGGAACAGGGCATGATTTAAACTTAAGTTTAAAAAAATATGCATAGCAAAGCAACCCTGTTTAAATCTGTTGGAACCAGGCATAACCTAACTAGAAACTACCGGTGGATTAAAAAAATAATTATTAATGTTGTTATTGGTGATTCAAGATAATTACACTAATTACTAGTAACCCGGTACCTACCCTACTGATAAAAATATTAAACTATTGTTTAAAATGATAGTAACATAATACAGTAGGTAACTTATTGAATCCAGTTTTTTTAATGCTTACAAAACCCAATTAGTACATTTTATCTTTTTTAATATTGTGTACTATTGGTCCTATAAAAGATATTACTAAAAAAATGTTAATTTCGTGTGTTTTTATAGTGAAACTACCCCTTGCCATAAAAGTAAAACTTTTAAACTAGGCTAACTAATAATACTAACAAGGAACTAGCTAAATCACATATAAAAATGAAGGTCACATTGAAGACATGCACCCCTTGTTTTCAGCTGACAAGAATTTGGAGAGATTGTCCTAGAAGCCGTCAAAACTTGCACCTCCCTATTAAGTGTGCTCGTGAACTTTTATGGGGTTATGCTTTCCTTGCAGAAAAAACAAACCAAACATTGATCACATACAATCTGAGCACTGGTTTGCTTCAGAAACTACACTCAATGTGGTCAAAGAGCAAAAAGAACCAGAAGTTGGTTCACCGACAAAAGGCTGTTTCTATCACTACATGGCTAACACAATAAGTAACATGAAGATGACAAACCCTATTAAGGGTCTTGTAAGTAAAAGACGTAAAAGATACATGCAAGATGGGTTTAACTTGGATCTCACCTGTATCCTTTATTATTTATTAAGTGTCTGCTAGATCGTTTTGCTGGCCTCGTTTTGTTAACATTTATGTCTACCTGATGCAGGGCTCAAAAAGTATTATGCTCGAGATGCATGTTAAAAACTTAAAATTGTTGTTGGAAAAGTAAATATTTGCTCACATGCCTGGCTTGGCATGCGAGTAACCAACCTTACAAAAAGTATATTCTTGTAGCCGATTCTTGCCCAGCCAGGTATGTGACATGCTATATAGGCCACATACAATTTTTGAGCCTTGTATGATGTGTTTGTTGCTTTAAATTTAGTGTGTAGCCTTTCTACAGATGTGTTTGGTGTCTATATAGAATAAAGAATGTTGTTTCACATTCCACAGAAAATTTAAATCCACCACACTTCTAAAATTTAATGTTGACGTTATTGTCATCTATTCAAAACGAATCTTCTGACCAAATCTTTTCTTATATTATGTAATAATAATACATCTACAGTAAGTAAGTAGGCCTAAGTAACTAATTTTATTCATTGGACTGATACATACGTACAACATGGTATATAGCTGGTCTGGGCAACACCTGATTGTGCCTAGTCCGACAGACTGCCCTCTACCCAGACCAGCGCTAGTCTTAAGATTTTGCTTGTGGACGCGTCCTGTTCTCTTGGCACATTATAGAATTTAGTAATAATTGTTATCAAGGAATTCTGTAAGGGAGTAATAAAATACATAAGCTATGATGTTGAGTGTTGACACAAGAAGAGGCAAGACATTTTATATTTAAAAATTAGAAGTTATAGAGTATTTGATTGCAAACGTCACAACACAGTATTCAAGCTATTGTAAATAGGCTGCACTTGACCCTAGCTTTAACTACTTGACAGCTTTTGATATTCGGCAGCTTTGTCAGCTTCCACATGAATGTATATGAAATGTTAAATAAAATAAATTAGACTTAGATATAATTTGTTATTATACTTGCTTGTAGAAGATGTGTTTTGCATACTATTTCACTTGTAGGCCATATACCTTAGTCACTTCTTGGAGACTAACTTTCCTTAACAATAGTCTCAGATATAAGAGATAATTTAATAGCAATGGGCTATCCAGCTGAAAAGCTCGAAGGAGTCTACAGAAATCATATCGACGACGTTGTTAAATTCCTCGAGATCAAGCATAAGGATCACTATAAAATTTACAACTTGTGTTCCGAGCGGTCGTACGATGGAAGCAAGTTTCAGCAACGAGTGGCCACGTACCCCTTCGACGACCACAATCCCCCGAAGATGGAGCTGATTGGACCTTTCTGTGCCGATGTTGACGAGTGGCTGGCAAGAGACCACAGAAACGTTGCAGCCGTTCATTGTAAAGCAGGAAAGGTAAATTTTATTTATGGTTAATGCAAGACACATGCTAGGCCTAGTCAGTACTAATGTTTCTCATAATAAAATTTAATTTAACGCTATCACATAGGCCGTGGTGTAACAGGATTTCACTTCTTATCATCCCTACCTTGTAACCTAGCAGCATGTAAACTGATTGTCGTTAATGTTGGGGATCATACAAGTCGATCATCCCCTTCCTTCCTTTGCTAGCCCATAGAGTATACTCCAAAGTCCAAATCACGTGGATATACGCCCTACAGTGTTTCAGAATGCTTTAATTGTTAGGTTGCACTCCTATATAGCGTGTAAGCCTTACGTTTTTGACCACCAGCAATGACCACATTTATACAGATTTATTTATTTATTTATTTATTTATTTATTTATTTATTTATTTATTTATTTATTTATTTATTTATTTATTTATTTATTTATTTATTTATTTATTTATTTATTTATTTATTTATTATTCATTCACCTGACTACCCATTCAAATTGTGAAACTTAAAAAAAATGCACATTTTCAATTCAATTTCAGTTCAAAATATTTGATTCTCATGTAAAGGTACCAGCCTAATAATACAACGTTACAAACTGAAACTCTGTGATTGCTGTGCCGATGCCAAACAAATTAAAGTTGATAATTTTTCAGTATAATTAATGATTTCAAATCTTGGTTTAGTGTCCTATCCACTGTAAAAAATAGAGAGCTTCATTGATTAGGTCTACATGCATAGATTTATAATTCACATCTGTGTAATTTTATTTTATTATAATAATAAATAATAGCCTACTAGTAAGAAGTAATATTTTTAAAAATAATTCCAAATTGTTTGCACATAAACTAATTTTTCCTTTGTGTTTTTTTTTTTTTTTTAGGGACGCACAGGGGTTATGGTGTGCTGTTACATGCTACACAGCAAGCAGTTCCCGAGTACAATAGCCCTGGAGTCGGCAAGTGAAGCACTAAGTTATTACGGCAGGATGAGAACACAAGATTCCAAGGTACCTATGCCTATGCTTGAATGTTACAGAATAGTTTTATGTGCATCTGTGGGTAGGGTACGTGTATTTCTCTGTCCCGGTCATTTGTAGGCTGTTCCATCTTTTTAAATGTTCTATTTTGATCTTTGTTTGTATAGGGAGTCACTATTCCCAGTCAAAGGCGTTACGTGGGTTATTATGCGTCTTTGGTACAAGAACAATTAAATTATCATGATGTGTCATTGTCAATCCAAGAGATAGTACTTGAACCAGTACCTACGTTTAATACAACACAAGGAAGCCTACACATAGCAATCTCCCAGTGGTCCAACAAAGTCTTTGTATCGCCCATTTATGAAGTGAAAAGGGGTAAGTGTTAATTCATAATTTTTTCACATTCTTTAGGACCCTGTTTATATTATTGGCTTTGAAACAACTACGGTTAAACAGTGGTAACCTACATGCTTTTGAACTAGGAATGTGGGTGATTATCGTTAATCGATCAATCGTAATCGATTTGAATTGATTTCAAGTTCAAATTATGATCATCGTACGATTTAATTTCACGAAATTGCGATCTTTCTGTTGATCGTTTAAAATAAAATGAAAAATAATTTTTCATTCGAGGCCAAATGCCAATCGTCACTATATTAGGCAAATGGCCTTTCCCGCACTTAGCCATATCCCTGCCTGTAATCCGAGATTGTGAATTGTGAGTGACCTTGCAGTTGCCGCTGATGGCGCGGCCAGATGTAGCCTATGCAAAGTGTATCGCTGTGCTCTTTGCTCTTTCTCGCTCTTGACTTTGTCCCAAAACCAGTTTCCAGTTTACAGAAGGCCAAAAGTCCCGTTCTTACTTAGAACTTTCTTTTTTTTTTATCTTTTTCCGTCGAAAATTTCATGTTAGTATAATGGCCAATTAGAAAAATGCTATTTTATCGTGATTTTCCATAAAAAGTAAGATCGTTATGATTTGATTCCTCCAGGATTAAATCTCGGTTTTATTGTCGTGATTTTATTTTTATCCTTTTATCTTGTCAAGAATTGATTTTAATTTTTAAATCGTACCTCATCCCTATTTTTAACGAATGCTGTTGTACCAGTGTAATTGATTACAAGCACAAAGTTACCATTGTTACAAACACATGGAGCTCTACAAGGTATATTATCTTTACATTATTTTTATTAGTTTCAATACACGATAACTCTACGAGTCTTTACTTTCATAAGACATAGCCTACGTCTCTCTGTTGGTTTTAAATGTTTTTCCTATAGATGCAAAAATAATGGCAATGCCTGTCAACAATAGAAAATGTGAAATTTGATGAGAGTGGGTAACTAATTAGCGGTTGTTTAACCCGAAGAAACTGTGGGTATTACTCCCTAGTGCCATTCTGGATAAACAATGAGTGCAGAGGGGTTGTTGGAGTAAATACGTGATTTCACCTACTATTGATTTATTTGTGCTGCATGTCATATAGAAATGCTTGTTATCTGAAATTGCATTCTTTCACTGCAGGATTTCTTCTTGCAGTAACTGACAGAAAATTAACTTCTCACTTTTGTTCGACATCGGGATCTTTCCGATATGGTGAGACTATATCGCTATCGACTAAACTCCATTTGATATCGATGTATTGAATAGTCGATATCGTTGCACATCACTACTGTATACATAAACACAAAATGATAAAAACCAAATCATGCACAAATTACATCATGTCACTTCGTGAATGAATAAATAAATGACTTCCATCCTTCCTTCCTTACTAATAATTCATTTTTCTTTAGGTTCTCCGTCGTTACGCATACGGATCGAACAAAATGTGCCACTAAATGGAGACATAAAGATTGAGTTTTATAATAAACCTAAAATGATGCGCAAAGAAAAACTCTTTCATTTTTGGTTTAACACCTTCTTCGTTTCCGAAGAAGTACTACACGTACCTGATAATCCCGCAAACGGGAACCTTAATGGGGACATGATCTCTCCTCCTGAACGTTCAGTTCGGGCTATGAGTTGTGATGAACAATCTCATAACATGCCACCTCTTAACCTCAGACAGCCCAGGTAAACAACTGTGTGGCCTAATAAAGTTAACGAACTATGCGGAGTTCCCATAATTGGTGTTTTGAGTGAGTTTGGTCTTGGGATCTGTCAAATTCGGTGAATTGCAGGTTTGGCATTCTCACTTTCAATTGCCTATAATATAGCCTATAAGATTCCATGTGGATTAGGGTCAATGGGAGAGTCATACAAAAATTAGATATGTACAGTAACTTTTCCAATAACATACGTTTTCAACATAATTGAAGTTTTCCAGATAAATTGGTTGGCACATTTTTCAAATCACATCACTAGATGTAACTGTCGTTTTAATCATGTTGGCAGTGGTAGCGACAGCAATTTTGTACTTAGCGTCATCTCACTATTTTGCTGGTGACGCATGATCAATTTCTGTTTATTCAATTCACGCTCGATCCCCTTTCGGATTGCCAAGTGCTCAGCACTTCGTGTCAAGCAAACTCGTGGCACATAGGCAGTAAATAGTTTGATTTTCAGCAAGTAATCGTTGTATTTTATGTGTCTTGTCCCGCTTGTTGTTATGACTGCTTTGAGGTCAGCATTTAGTTTACATCAGTCAGAGTGTCTGCAGTTATCATCTAGTACATCACTAAAAAGAAGTTTGGAGCTCTATGTGCCACGCGATCTCAAATGCTTGGAAATTCGAATTGGAAGGCAGGAATACTACTCCTTCCAAGTCATGTCTAGGCCTAATGTAGCCTATTTACAATTGGATTACATTTTTCAGGGCAAGCTCTCTGGTATCTTTGGACGGCGACATGAAACGGTTGGTTCTTCGGCTAACCAAAGCTGAACTAGATGGTGCCCATAAAGATAAACAAAACAAAGTTTACTCAGCTGACTTTAAGGTGAGTTGTTTAGTTTGATAGTTAAATGTGTAAACATCAACAATTTTAAAATCCATCCATGTTCCTTTGTATGGCGTAGGCCTACATTGCCATGTTATTTGAAACAATTTTATATAAATGTATAGGTCATAACGGCACCAGCATTTTTAGTAGCGTCTTTGTTGAGCTAGATCTAGGCTGACCTCATAGAAGAATTTAAGAACATTGCTTAGTAAGCCTGTAATATATTTAAAAATGTAAATGCTGTGTAGGCTTGGGTGGGCCTCCTAATAAACTCAACTTATTTAATTTGTTATTTCACTGGTAATTAGTAAAACTTATTTGTGACTAACTAAACATTAGTTGTACTTTTATGTAAATTAATGTGGTTAAGGTGAAGGACTACTAGCCAATATTAAAACCCGCGAAATTAACGTATTTTCGTTGTACCACACAATATCGAAAAAGTGACAACTACGCTTATTTTGGATTCGTGAGAGCTCAATACCGTATGAAAAAGATTTAGTAGATTGTAGTAATTATAGTTGCTATTTCTAATTAACTTGTGACTTAATTAAATTAGAAATACATAATGATTATAATTACTGAAAACTAATAAATCTTTTTGCTACGGTATTGAGCTCTCACGAATTCAAAATAAGTGTAATTGTCACTTTTTCGATATTGTGTAGCGTTATTGAGATATGATAAAAATACGTAAATTTCGCGGGTTTTAATATTGGCGAGTAGTCCTTCCTCTTAATAGGCCTACCTAATCCTTTTTGGGTGTGTGTGTATCTGCAGGTCAGTTTATACTTCAAACGAAATCCATGTAGTTCCGAGACTATTGAGCAGCGGCAGCTTAATGGTGCGTGCCCAATACTGCTCCAACAAGACACCCCCAGTGAGTCTTCCGAGGCGGACTCGAGTGAAGAGGATACTGCAGAAGATGAGGAGGACCAAGATGGCTGGGAGTCCGGTGAGTTGGCTCATTTATTTGTAAATGGAAATTTTTCTTTAAAAAAAAAGGGACCTCTACCCTGTACTGCACATTGACACTCTGCATATTGACACTGGGTCATTCCGGGCGGAATCATCCGGAGGTGGTTGCTCATGGATTTTTAATATTTTTTATTTTTTTATTGGTTATTGCTGGTCCAGCCCTGAGTACAAAACTAGTCTTACTTTTTTTTTAAGATGAACCGTTCTCAAGTTATAAATCATCAAACTTTGGCCGAAAGTCCAAATTTGGCTTCGTTCGACGTTTGCGGAAACCACTCCCATTTGTTAACCGCTCAAGATATCAAAACCAAATAAATTGTAAAATGTTCAGAAATGTTTGCACCTTTAGGTGAAATGTTTAGTTTATGCTTTTGATATAACAGTTAAGCCCAATGTTGGGTTAAAATGAACTATAAATTTTGATAATTTTGGCGATTTTGAATTTTTTTTTTACCAACAAGGGGTCAAAAAACCAAAAGTTCAAACACACTTCTAAATACCTCTACATCTCAATATTATTATTACATTACAATTGTTTTGTTTTTTAAGTCCCTTCATACTAGAAAAAAATCATGAAATGCAAGAAAAACCAAAATATGCTCTTTTTGACCCCCCCTTTATACCAAAAGGGGGACTAGGTAAAAATTAAAAAAAGTACAGATCGGAACAAGTATTGGTAGATCTACAACTGCAGAAAGTTTTATTCTGTTTTTTTAATCAGGGTAGAAGATATGAATTTTTGAATTGCATCAATATTGGCAATATATCGATTTCAGCATTAGTTAGTATGGGCCTACAACTGCATGAAATTACTAATGTTGGGATACAATTCTTATTAGTATACTACTAGTACTGTCAATTCTATACTTTGAACAACATACCTTTTAGTAGCCTTGCTGGTTTAGCATGGCCTATTGATAATTTCTAAGCTATTTGATGCAGGGAGGGTATATGCTCATTCCTTTGCTGTATTTAATTGCAATGGGGAAAGACCAAGCAAGATATTTGAATGATGAACCCAAAATGTATCACCTTTGGTTAAAGTAAGCCTAATTGACAAGCTGGGTTCATTGTGGTGAAAGAAATTAATGTTGTAGCCTATTACAAATTTTATGGATATTCGTCGATTACCGTACAAACGTACCGCTTGTTCTTGTACACACATGCAACCTCTCTAGTCATTAATCTTGATGTGCAGGATTTGGCCATGCTGTGACTTCATCTTTGATTAATTACACAGTTTTGGACGTGGACGAAAAGTATAAAACAGTGGTTTTCCCGTGTGTTTGTTTTGGCCACTAACATTCTCGTAATGTGCAGCGAGTGTTTCTTCCTCTTGAGTTATTTCTGATGATTCACATCCATAACTATGTTAATATCGAAAGCGAAGTCATGGCATTACCAAAACTGCACATCAAGATTAATGCCTAAGTACTGGTACGAGAACAAGCAGTGCGTTAGAACGGGTATCGAAGAATATCCACAAACTTTGGATTAGGTTACAAAATAATTTATTTCACCTCAGTGAACCCAGCTTGTCTATTAGGCCCTACTTTAACCAAAGATGTTACATTTTGGGTTCAACATTATAATATTTTGCATGTTATTTCCCCATTGCAACTTAATGCACCAACGGGACCAACACAATGGATGCGGGGATGGGTCCCCCCCCCCCCATAAAATAGCTTAGAAATTATCAATATGCTAAACCAACAAGGCTACTAAAAGGTATGTTGTTCAAAGTATTGAATTGACAGTAATATACTAATAAGAATTGTATCCCAACATTAGTAATGCCATGCAGTTGTAGGCCCAAACTAACTAATGCTGAAATCGATATATTGCCAATATAGATGAAACTCAAAAATTCATATCTTCTACCCTGATTAAAAAAACAGAATAAAACTTTCTGCAGTTGTAAATCTACCAATACTTGTTCCAATCTGTACTTTGTTGAATTTTTACCTAGTCCCCCTTTTGGTATAAAAGGGGGTCAAAAAGAGAATATTTGGTTTTTTCTTGCATTTCATGATTTTTTTCTAGCATGAAGGGACTTAAAAAACAAAATAATTGTAACGTAATAGTAATATTGAGATGTAGAGGTAATTAGAAGTGTTTTTGTTTTTTTGTTTTTTTGACCCCTTGTTGGTGAAAATAAAATTCAAAATCCCCAAAATTATCAAAATTTATAGTTCATTTTAACCCAACATTGGGCTTGACTGTTATATCAAAAGCATAAACTAATCATTTCACCTAAAGGTGCAAACATTTCTGAACATTTTACAATTTATTTGGTTTTGATATCTTGAGCGGTTAACAAATGGGAGTGGTTTCCGCAAACGTCGAACGAAGCCAAATTTGGACTTTCGGCCAAAGTTTGATGATTTATAACTTGAGAACGGTTCATCTTAAAAAAAAAGTAAGACTAGTTTTGAACTCAGGGCTGAACCAGCAATAACCAATAAAAAAATTAAAAATATTAAAAATCCATGAGCAACCACTTTTATTTAAATTGGATGTTTTCGCCCGGAATGACCCCACTTGAAATCTCAATCACAAAGATGTAAGTTATAACATGTTGAAGTTGTGATGTGGAGTGATGGGAGGGAGAATAGGCTGGTGCAACACACGTTCGCTTGTGGCACACTCGCTATGCAGATATAATGCAGACCACAAATTCGATTAAAAGCAGCTCTACGTAGGTAACTGATATAGTGTTCACTTCGTTTATTCAGGAGTCCATAGTTCAAACAATCTAGCGTAAGTTGCATCATGCCATACCATGTTGTGGTATGACATTGTCTCTGCAAATTTATGTTGCTGCTAATTTTGTCACAGATCCAAATTTATTAAGCTTGCCCACTTCATTGTGAGAAAGTAGCTGGGTATAGGTGGATCTTGCAAAGAAAAGTTTTAATTTGGTTTGTAGTCGGTACTAAACAGCGGCTGATTGCTGAGTGACGAAAGATGGCCGAGCCTCGTCCATTCTTACAAATATTTCATTTTGTGTTATTGACTTAGTACGACATATTTTTTTTTTCTAGTTGTAATTTTTTTAGTTCTAGTGAAATGTATGTTGTAATCTGTGATACGGATACATTTTAGTATGAGTTTCTCAGTTGAGTACTGGGGACTAAAAGCCATTTGTGGAAATACTTGCTATTGCAAAACAACCTGAGAAGGGCGATAGTGTGAAACTAAGGCGAGTTTCCTCTGAGTCTGACAAGGTTCAATTTATGCCATCAGAGTCAAGTTTCAAGTTTGCTATAGCAACACACAGTGCTATTGAGTCATTAACCAGTTCAGTGGCGACTTTCCCTCGCGCTTGCTGTGCGCGTAGTGGCGACTTATTTCCCCACGCAGCTCGCGGTCGGTCGGTCGCTCGTCAGTGTATCGCGCGTAAAAAACAACTCAAAATATTCAAGTGGGTCACTGGGGTCATCAATTGTAACATTGACACCAGGCAAACCAATAAAAGGGAAACGTGGTCGCAACGCCCCCACTTGGGACCAACTCCCTTGTTGAGCTATGCCAACCAACATCATCGTCACTTGAGTTGTCCGAAACCGACACATTAGACACACTGTCACTCTCTGTAACTTCCACATCTGTAGCACTTTCATATTTACTTTCACTTTAAAAATCACTCAGTTTACTACCACTTTTATCACCAATAATAATATCAATATCCTCTTCTCTAACACGTTTCTTTGCTCTCGAAGTGGACGCCATAGCTAATCACCGTCGCTAGCAAATCAGAGCGTGATTTCCTCCTTCTCTACAAACACGTGTTGCTGACTGCATTTCAATACATGTAGTCCTATATAGCGGAAAACGATTGAACTAACTTCTGTGCAGAGAGTGCGGGAAAATTTTAAAGCGAGACTCGTCACGGCTATTGTGGAGGCGATTTCAAAATACTTATGACGAGATATTACGTCCAAGGCGCTACGGGGATATAACCGGCGTGACGAAATATCTCGTCATGACCACGGAACTGGTTAAGACACTCTTATCGAAAAATATACCCAGATAATAGAGCTATGCGGGCAGAGGAGATGTACACACTCATGTTCAATTCTTGGCAGTTGATGCATGCCAGGGTTTTGCTGTGTCAATAAACGAATCTGAAGTGAATACGTTTGTTATGTTGGTTAGCAGTAGGGATGAGCATTGATATCAAATTTGGGTATCAATATAATTGATCCGCAATTATCGTTATCGATCGATAATATCGAAACAGTTTTTTTTTGTGTTTTAGGCCTAGTGCATATAAGAAAAACATTGCATGAAGGTCACTCGAGACCGTTCCAGCACCCCCGGGATGTGCATTACTCGTATTATTTATCTGCGTAACAAGGCGTTGAGTTAACATGGCGAAGTCTCTGTGTGTGGTGGGGAAAGGGGGGAAGAAGAGATACAGGCTTGTCCCAATCTGCCACTCGCTGCGTAGTAATCACGTCAATCAAGATATAAGTTGGTGGACCGTTTCAATATTATTGTTCAATAAATAAGGCCAAATATTACTTATCACATTTTAAGCTTTTTGTTGATATATTTGCATAATACATAATTGCAAGTGTTGTTAGCCTGCTGAATGCTACAACGATTTTACATATTAATAATGAACGGATGGAAGGTGACCACCTGCCGCGAATACGGACCACCTGCCGCGAATCCGTGATGAGGGACATGTCCGAATTTCAGTGAACGTTAAGTCGAGAGTTGGTGTCATCAACAATCTGTGATTGGCGTTCACCCATTGTTGATGATTTCAAATCTAGACATATCCTTACAATAGCAGTGATAAACCGAAATTCAGACACGTCCTTGAGATGGAGGGACTGAGAGAAAGTTATGTGCACATAATCATTTGGTGAATGATGGAAAGCTGCTGGCTCCGTGTTATAAGACTGCTATTAATATTGGCATGAAATCACTTTCAATTTTGTATTAAACAAAAACGCACCTGAAATCTGAATAAAATCGCAAATAAAAATAGATTTTCAGCTGTCTTAATATCCTGGTGATTCACAAAATGGAAGTGCAACATATTCGTTATTGGCATACCGATAATAGTCGAAGTCATCAATAAAGTCAATCGGTTGTTTGCCATTAAATGTTGCTAATACAAATATTTTCAAACGAATGTCGATCGATATCGATAGTTCTGCTCATCCCTAGTTGATCGTTTTCATATGCAGATGGAGGCCTAAATGGTTGTGATGATTGAAACTAGAAGTATATTTAAATGAATACAGTAGTCAGATAACTGTAATACTGTGTGTACAGAAGGGTGTGTCAGCTGACAGTTCCTTAAAAGTTGTAGATAGGTTGCCAGTAGAGACATGCAGGCCCATACAAAAGCACAAACATATACAGTATTGCTGCAATGTTTGTGTAAAATATGTGCTCAAATTACCTTATGGGCAGATGACGATGTGTTTATTACATTGTGTTTAAGTAAGATGCATGCGTGTGATGTGTAGTATTTAGCTTCTTTCCAGTCTATTCTCATTGTATATGGCTAGATACTAGCTAGTAATGTGTAGCTATTGCTGGGTATAAAAACTAAAGCACAATGTTGTGTCCTTGAGGTGAAAATCTTGTGATTTGCATGCTCCACTAGGCCTACTAGTTTAAAGATTTAATTAAATGTATGCCTTTAGCAAATAAAATTGAAAGACAAAAGTAAACTAATTAAATAGTAGACCTACGTATGTTGCTTGAGTTATTTTTTGCATGTTTTCAGTAGTATTGTTCTATGTATGAATTAACACAGTTTACATTCTTAACTTTATATAGCACTAAAAAGTAGGATTGCCGTTTGATGATCGATATATCGGTCAATACGATTTTTTTCCAAAACAATCGATATGCAATTGATTGAGTCTTCCCGGATCAATTATCGTCTATCGATAATAGAAACCTCGCCTGCCCGAGATTTCGAATTTACCACATGTTATGTCCGTGGGGCTGCGCAGCCCCGACCTTCGATCATTCCCTTCTTTCTCGTCAATGAATCTGTCCGATTATTGATCGGTATTTTTTTCAAATCGATTATCCTGATTGATAATCGATTTAACTGGCCCGATTTTTGATACTGAAATTAATATCGAACGGCAACTCTACTAAAAAGTAAATATACACTTATGTTGTTAGTATTCTGGTGGCAACAAAATTAACTAAGCAAAAGTGATGTTTAGCTGAATATTGTTTTGTAATTATTTAACTAAATATTAAAACAAAGTCGTTTTCTGTTATTTTTGTGGCTGAATGACGCTCCATTAATCTAGAATCTTGGATAGTGGGGGTTCGGTAAATCGAGGTCTTACTGTTATTTCCTTATTTGAAAAGAACCTTTAATTTTGTTATGTGGGCTTGACTGTAAAATAACTAAAATTGTCTTAATTTTGTTTAGTAGGGTAGGCTTTTTATTTTTATTTATTTTATAAGCCTTCATTAATACACATGTCTCATGTGCATTCCACATCAACATGCGAATGTTTTAGACGAAAAGAGTTGCATAGTAGAGGATTAATAAAAAAAAATATTAAATTATAGCATTAATCTTCAAAGAAAGCCATCGAAACTAGAGAGGTCAGAATCTAGGGCTGACACTTAACTTGAACAAAGCATAGAAACCTAGCTCGAAAGATGAGCCTTTTGCAATTTACTTTTCGTGTCGTATAAGTTTGCTTCGAGCTAGAAACTTTTTTCGGACTGAAGTTCGAGTTTGGTTCGAAATCACTAAACGTAAGGTTTGCTCATCCCTGTTGCCTAGTATAATGCTCTGACTAATAGTTTTCTGTAGAATGTCTAACACTGAGTAGTTAAGGTGCATCTTGACTATATTATAATGTGCAAAATACACCCATTTAAAAATGAATGAACTTCTGACCAATGCTACTATGTACTCGCAACCACAATATTTCGGTTGAACTTCATCCATTATCAGACTGATGCCGACTGGCTTCTCCCCCCCTCTGTTTCACGTAATGGTCTTTTGGGACCGCTCGAATTACGTGGACTAGTCGAGAGAGGTGCAACTTTGGGGTTTACTGTAAACGGAGGGGAGGAGAAGCCAGTCAGGATCAGCCTGATTATGGCTGAGGTTCAATCGAAATATTTTTATGTCATGTGTGTAATAGTCTTGGCTAGAAGTTTCAAATTCATTTTTAATATTGTACTGGGCAATTCACCTCTTTTATATTGAGACATACCCAATCACCCACTACGTAGTATGTTAGGCTAGAGGCTGTGCTCTACCCTATATCTCGATTTTATTTTATCGTCCTCGATTTCTTGACGCTATTATCTATTTAGTCTTTTGTCCAATTTTCTAAGTGAGATGATGCCTTGCCACCCGTGGGATCACCCTACTTCTTACCGCATGGAGTTTCAAGATGTGTAGCTGACGTGTTCTGTTCTCTTCTCTCTCTCCTGGTGGTTTGTCTGCGTACTACAACAGTTGACTCTGCTGAGCGCAGAGTAGGCAGATACCGCCTGCTGTCCGATCCCGACTTCATGCATTCAACCCAACAGCTGTATCCGTCGTGATACGCCAGCGAAGAAGGGGGGGTGGGAAGCATGTAGACAAAACTGTTTAGGAAGTACAAGATCAATGGGCTGGGAAGTTTTTATTTTAATATGTTTAAACTTTTTTATGTTGATATTGTTCGTTGTGTACAATGTGCAACATTGGATATTTTTCAATGTTTTCCGCTTAAGCTGGCGTTCCACGTAAGGCGCATTGGATCGACTTGGCAGAATAGCAAATGTGTATTATTTATTACCATAATTTAAAAGAATATTTTTTAATGTAATTTAATTATGGTTAAGAACTATAAGATTGTGTATGTACCTGTAAGATAATACAGGGCTTGCATTCTGACAGAACTATTAAAAGGAAAATTAAGTTTAGTTGTGCTTGGTGAAACTTTTGGACTGTTACCTTTTATTACACAGTTCACTTGGACAACAATTTTGTGAAATTAAATTTTGAATGTTATATGGTGGGTTAACAATTAACTATGTCACTGATGTATCTTGCCCTGTTATCGTTATGTATTCTTTTGACCCATACATGCTGTATATATTTTAACTTGCAGTGTAATACATATTGTATATAAATTTATGTAATATTTTCAATTCACCTACAAACTGTGTTATATCAATGTATTGAATTGTAAAACATGTTATCGTTGTTGCACAGCCAAGAAGTTTCAATGCCCTTAGTGACGCTTGCTTAACTGCAACAAGAAACGAGTACATTACAACCATAAAACAATACTACTCTATTGTTGTTACCATCTTTGTGAAGCACTAGTGACTACTGTATGCCAACATTTTTTTTCTAAAGTGCATTAAATGTAGTTTTCACTCCAATAACATCCAAACATCAATAAAACACCTTAATATTCATGTTGCTAAAGAGTCGGACATTGTATCAAATGTTATGAAATCTCATTATTTAGTTTGTAAGATTTTACTTACCCTGCTTGCATCATTGTCTTTGAGTGTGAATATGTTGTGGTTTGGCAAAAGTGGTTCAGGTTTTAACCCCGGTTAAGGCGTTGTAAGAAGAGAATGGACTTCGATCTCACAGTTGTAGATATATTTGTTGATGACATGATGACATGCCATATATTTTAGTAGCATTCTAAGGTTTCTGTTGAAAGACATTTTACCTTATTTACTAAGTTCATGTAGGTCACTCCTATTAGGCCATAATGTACAGTATTTCTCCTTTGTCTTGAATTGTGGTGGTCTGGGATATTTTTCACACAACACAAACAAACATCGTTGCATATTAGCACATCCTCCACATGTCTTGGTAAACAAAACATCCCGAGTTTGGCCATGCCTATAAGATAACTATGAGCACTTTTCTCGACATAATCTACTTCAGGTCAGTATACCAAAAGCTTGATATCTATTGGTTACAAAATCAAACATGGTACGCGTATGTGCTCGAGCTCGTATCTCAATCGCAGTTTTGTCTTTCATAAATCATCCTTGGTCAAACTACTCAATTAGAACTGGTTATCCAAAAATCTGGCAGTAAGGTAAAACTGAATGCAATTGAAATATTTTTACCTGTGTGTTTCTACTTTCAGTAGTTTGAGAAAATGGTACATGCAAGAAAATACCTCGATATCCTGACTGTTATCATTTGTGTTTCAGTTACATCCATTTTGAAATTTTAAGCTGCAGTTTTTATTTTTACTAAATGTGTTTATATTATTTACGGACCATCCACAGATGATCTTAAAAATCCTTTGATATCTGATTGAGTACAACTTCATTTTGCCCATCCCCCTTTTGGCCATGGAAATTTCGTTGCTTAGTACCCTGCAGCTGCTTTTGCTTTATACCACAAAAAACTTGACTTGGACATACACCTGTATGGTATTCTAAGTGTTCAGACAAAACGTTTCTTGACTAGGAGGTTGTGGAATTTTTTTCTTTGTGTTTGTTTATCGGAAGTATGAAGAGTATGGTCTCTTCTTGTAAATTATTTCTACTACAGGCAAGTCTTATTTGTTTTAACACACCCATGTGACATATTTCATGACAATTTCCTGCTCCGAGGTTCTGGCTAGCTGGCTGTTGCGTGTGTGTGTGATTGTGGCTTATTGTTTTGCAGGAGAATCTACCTATCTGTGAGTTCCTCTGTCCGCCCTGTCTCCTTTCGTCGCCCGGTGCTTGATGAATACTGTACTAACACACCTACACCTATCGCTGAGGCATGACGGAACGTCGCTCGCTCTACTGCATGTCTGCCTGCCTGCCCAAATGCCTTATTCATTCATTTTCATTTCATGTTTAGTTTTAGAACATTACAAATTACAATGTTAAGTGCATATTTATGACATTTTGAAATGCCGTTTTCATTGTTTCCATTTTATGTTTTGTACTGGATACTATATCTTTTAGCAATTTTGTTCCTTAGCATTCAAATTTTACTTTTATAATTTGTAGATGTTACGTTTTTTTTAATTGTCACGTGTCATTGCTTAATTATTAAATTTTGATAAAATTTATTTGTATAGTAAGTAGCTCAATGAATAATTTTTCAATTACATCAGCTTTATTATTTGTCATTTAATGAAAATTCTACCCCTACAAGACATGAGAGAGAGATGTCCTAGGCCTACATATCCTGATTATTTTGTTGAATAGCATTTCACAATACCTACCTTTAATTTCCATAGTTAATGTTTTTCCTTACTCCTTTTTAAATATGTTCATGGATATCCCAAAATATTACAGTGGAACCATGTAATACACTCCCTGGAGTAACATTTTCTCCTTTATAAAGGTCAAATTTGTCAAACCAATACTCACAAAGCTATGTGTTAAAAGATCCTTAGAGTAATTTAACCCTTGTACAGTTATGGTGAATTCACGACCTTGCGTTGCGCTTAGCTGAGCGTTGGACTTTGTTGCGTTGCGTTGACTTCATCATCTGTTCACGACCTTGCTTTAAACTACAGCCTTCTCGACAGGTCAAACCGCGGATTCAAGGTCTACTTGATCTCCGATCAAGTGGACCTTGCGTGGATTGAACCCAAGGTCCGTCGATCTCCTGGCGGAGGTTCGGTAAACCTCAATGTAAAAACTTGGGAGTTTGACGAGTCCCCGCCAGGGGATTTACGGACCTTGGATTGAACCGACGTTCGAGAAGGCTGTGCTTTAAACCGAGTATCCCGGATCATACATGCCGCGAGGATCAAGAAGGCTTTGCTTTGCGTTATTGCGTTGGAAAGTTGAACTAGAACAATGTTTGCAGCATCGCACAGTCGCGCACTGATGATGCTCATGATTGGTTGCTAGGACTTCGAAGTTCAAAGTTGCGTAGCGCAATGCAAGGTCGTGAATTCACCATTACCCACCCAATAACATTGGAAAAATAGGCACGGAAATACCTGCAAGTAACATTGAACTCCCATGAATCAAATTTCATACTATTTACATGCAAACAAAGTCATACTCATATTTTCCCAGTGTTGAACATGAAACTTGAAATTGACTGGGTGTCCAAAATTTGTAATTGTGGGGTGAGGTAATTTTTTAAGTTGATCTGAGGATTTTTGTACGAACTGGATTTAATTTAATTTGTATGCATTTTATTTTATACTACTGAGACTGACAGTAACCATTGATATGAGTATTACCTGCCTAACATCCAAGTATAAAACTATTGCAATTCATTGTTAGTGCTTCAAATGAAACAATCTTTATTTTTTACATGTTGAGTTGCAATACCTTCAGAGAAAAATATCAGACTGGGCAAAGAGTGAATGGAATGGGTTACTATTGATATTCAAATTTACATTGATCAAACTGAAATGAGATAACTCCACAGCTCAGTGTCGTTCTCCAATGTGTGCTGTTTAATAGTGGACAAAAAACTAAACGGACCATACGTTATTGAAATCAAATCACAATTGCAAAAAAAAAAAAACATTAATAAGCTGTGAACGTGCTACTCATTTGGATCCATGACTGGTTGTTACTTGGCATTTAATGCTTTAATCACTGGAGCAGGTAGGGTTCCCAACTCTGCAAAATAACATTCCGGGACAAGTAGCACATGCAAAGGGAATGGCTCAAGTGATACTGCCGAAGGCCCGCCCGAGACCTAATTTACGTTATAAAAACATGTTTTTACTGCTTGACGAGAAAACAAGAATTCTCCTTTTAAACAAAAATCTTTTGCAGTTAATTAGAAATTAGGAGCTCACGTGCCTGCCTGAGATTGTTATTTTATTAATTATTGTGTTGCTATAACAATATTAATAGGGTATATATATACTATATATACCTATTTTTATTGAAACATAGTGCATTTGAAAAGTCAACTTTGGAAACAATGCTCACATTAATCTATTATCCATTCTCACTGCTCGTTTCGAGCTCACGATTCGGGCGGCGCGGCGCCGCGGCAGAAGCAAGACACTTTCATGTCATTCCGGGACATTTGGCGTCCCGGAATCAGTTTAATTTCAACCAGGACAAGACCTTTAATTCCTGGTCTGTCCCGGCGAAACCGGGACGGTTGGGAACCCTAGGAGCAGGGCCTTCTGAAATTCTAGGCTCGAAGGGGCCGGCTACAGTCTGCAGCTAAGTTGTTTTCTCCATGGCAACCACCAATCAGAGTTGGCCCAGGACTAAATATGTAGCGGGTCGTTATATCCCTCCCTATTGGTGACTACAGACAATAGAGACAATACTCATGTTTAGAAAATAGCATAAATCATAATATATCATTTTTTTTAAACAAATGTTCTTCACTTGTTGAAGTTCTTTTGTGATGCGCCAGCGCCACGTTATCAAGTATTATGAAACAATGTCCATTGACTTTGTATCATATTGGCAATGATGCCAATTATGTGAAGATGAAAGAACGCTGCAAGACATATATGCCTAAGTCAGGATTAATTGTGCTTTTCGTGTTCAGTGTTCCTTTAAACTTTCCTATTAAAATATTGGATAGAGTTTGGAATTTAAAAAAATGACTAGTTACCATTGTTGCTTAGAAAAGTTGACCTGAAGCAGAGTTGCCATGCTGGCACCATTCAAGAGCTATGGGTGTATGTAGTCGATTGATGACATGCGCTCAACAGTAGAACGCCAACAGTAGATGCAAACGTGCAATTTCAAGGTAAGGTTATCAAAATGGGTGCATTCTAGAGAAGAGTGCAGCTTGGGCTTGAATTGCATGCAAAGCTGTCCCAGGCCCACAAGCCAATGAATGTAAACTTAAAACTTACATATTGGTTTAAATTATTTTCACTTAATTTAATTAATTGCCTTTTTTTTACTATTAAGTAGGGAGAATTTTCAGTAAGATGATTCATCTTGAATCTTACTCCAAATTAAAGAATGATTGTAAACTCTCACTAGACCGAAAGGAAACCTTGCTTGCGCACACTGTTCTACAATTTGCATGGCCCCTATAAGTTTGAGGAATTTTCATATAGTGGGTAGACCTACTTCCAGAGTAAAATTTCCATTTGCAATGATTGGCCAACCACTCAATTTGCTCTAGGGTAAGCAAAGGTGTTAGTAAATAAGGAAATGTTTATTGTACCTCTACCATAAAAACAACTTTTTTTTGTATCTTTTCACTATACTTCACAATTTATGTTGGTTCTGAGAAGAATCACATTTAACCTTTGGTGAGACACAAAAGTGGATACAATAAATCAATGTTTTGGAATGCTGACATTTATTCTGATGATTTTTATCGTTTGGACCAAATAATTTTTTATTTCCACTTTCTTCTCATTACAGGCAGCTTCAAACATATACAAGTAGGCTTTGCTATGACTAAAATACTGACATTGCACACTATTTTTTTGATGCTATCGAAAATAAACTTTGAATCATAAAAAAAGATTTGATGCTGACATTTGTGTTGACTGTGTAAACTATAAAAATGAACGTTTTTGAATTCATCATAGATTTTAACATCAATACATCACTGAGCAAGCATAAAAAAAATTCTCAAGGAGTTCCGTTTATGTGGCACAATAGAAACATGACAGGATGGCGAATTTGTAAACAAATTACGCCTGCACACGAGGCAGTACACACCAAATAATTATCTAACTTAAATGAGTCAAATAGGAAAAATATAATTCACACCAATGCTGGGAACTGCCGACATACACAGAGAAAGGACAAGACTCGATTGTATCAGTTAATTTAAAGCCGGGGTTTCAGTTGTGCATGTGCTCGGTCGGCACAGTGCGGCTGAAGCTTTCAGCCAATCAGTACAACTTCTAACATCTCAGCTGGGAAATATAGCACGCTGATTGACTGAAACCTTCAGTCGTGCCACGCCAAGCACCACAACTGAATTCCACGCATGTCAAAACAGTCGCAGACCCTCTAAATTATCAGCTGTAGTTGTACAGCATCATGAAGGCTCTTAACATTCATTATACATTGCAATGTTATGTTTCACAGGTACTCTGCAGTCTTCCTGTGTACTGTTACCCTTCACCCAATACGTTATTTTACCGTTACACATTTACTTAAAAATAATTTTCTTGTGTAGGCCTACACTATTTTGCACTGAAGCATTTGCTTAGTATGCACTTTGTTTGTAGCCTACGTTAACTCTTCAGCATACTTGTAAATGTGAACAGTGTCACCACAAGAAGAGCCATAGGTCCCAGTAGTATTTTAATTTTATAAATCAACACATCCAAATTCATTGTGTCTCTTCAACCTTATTTAAATGTGATACATGAATGTGATGCATGTTTTCTTAGTAGAAAACTTCCAAAACGGTATCTTTCCACTACACAAGTTTGACATATGATGCCAAATTGGAACAAAGCCAGTGCATTTGAAAAAGTTGCTTATCTACCTCTTCCGCGACCCCGCGCAAATCCCCCTCTCGAAGGGCCTCCTCTACCACGGCCCCCTGGGGCACCCTTGCCTTTCGGTGGTGGGGACTTGGGACGAAGGGCCTCGATGCGTTCGGTACATCCTGTAGTTGCCTGACCATTGATAAAATAGCTAGCATACAACTCTGCATTAAAGTTGCTATTTGTTAGTTCTGGGCCGACTGTAAGCCAGCCAGGCCGTATAGTACTGTCCCTTCCAAAAACGTGCAGACGTCTACGTCCCAAGCAGAAGTGTTCAATAATATGAAAAATTTCAACTGGTTTCTCTAGACTTCCGTATTCAGTTTCTTCAGAAATAATCAGATCAATGTCAACGTTTGCATGTATGAAGTCCCCGTCTGTAGACCGGCGAACAGTTCCCTTGATTCCCATTAGGCAGTGTTCCTTAGTTCTCTGAAATACTGCTTTCGGCTCGAGATTCTTCGAGTGACCAGGATTGTCGATGTTCGTTCGAATCCAGCAGATGTCTTCGCAACGTCTGAACCCCCACTTTCGAAGGCAGAAACGTCCCATGTCCAAACCCTCTGAAGAGCCACACCAGAGGAACACAAAACTACGGGCAGCAGCAACTTCACCAATGTCCAATTGCATTATCTATGAAGACAAACATTAAGGGTAAGTCATTGTCATTTGTAAATAGTATCTGTAATTAAAATCTTATTAATAATGCCATGAAGGCTACAATACACATCAGGCCACCTATAGGCAGTGTCACAGCCACTAAGAAGATCAGGCAGGACTGGGTAGAGAAAGGTAGAAACAAGCCATGGCAGGAATATACCATGAGTTCAAAAAGGCCCACCAACCATCTTCCACGGCAAATTGAAACGGCCCAGTTCAGGCTAAACACGCAGCACGATCTTCTAGGGAAGCATCTCCACCGAATAGGGGTGTTTGAGACGAGTACCTGCAAGCTGTGTGGAAATGGGGAGCAGGATAGGAGCCACTTGTTTGTATGTCCAAAACTGGCAGGTGAACTCACGCAATGCCGAGCGGCATGAAGAGGGTGGAGAAAGAAGCGTGTCTCTACTGGTTGACCAGATCCAGCATGATGGCATAATAGCCAAATGTGGGCATTTGAGAAGAAGACAAGCTAGCAGTTGTCGAGAGATAGAAGTACCAAACAGGATAACTCTTGGGATTTTATAATAACCCAATATGTCGGCCTATACTATAAGTACCCACTTGACCCAAGACTGCCTTTCATATGTTTTCGTCACAGGCGAGGCACTCGTAGCCAACCAGCCAACTGCCTGAGACAAGCCCGCGCAAATACCGATTGCTGATTGGCTACGAGCCCCTCGCCTGTGTAGGAAGCACCAGTAAGGTAGTCTAATACATGTGTAATTAGCATTTCAAATTGCACTCACAACTTTTGAGGGAAAAAATAACGTTTTAAGATTGTTTTAAAGACGTTTCGTGATCCTTGTAGTTGATATTGATATTTTATCATATGTTCCCCTTTGTCACTGCCAACTTGGTTGATTTTGCTTTGTTGAAAGCCATTCTTCCCATTCATCATCATCATCTGTTGCCACGTCCAACTCTGCGTTGGGTCGGCATTGAAGATAAGCTTCTCCATCTTCTTCTATTCTGCCACCACTCTTCTCCCTCAACTACATTCTTCCCATTAAAAAAAAAAACTTAATTTTAAGAATAATTTCAATCATGCTAAATGTCTAACATTCAAAAAGGTGGTATGAAACTTCAGAGATAGTCTCAGGAAGCAGTTGTTTATTTTTAATACTTTGCTAGCATTTTCTTGCATCGATGATTAGGCTACCTCTCGTGGATACTGTAAGCTTATCTGACAGCCTATAGTTAGTTGCCTACATAGAGACAAAGTAAATGTGATCACTGATGACAGGGCAAGTGCGACAATTTGAAGAGTTAAACATTTCATCCATACCCGTTCCCAGTCCCAAAACTGCATATTGGTGACACCCATTGTGCGCTGGTATTCCTCCAAAGGTGGCTCGACGAGAATAACGTCAAACTTGCTGTTCAATTCCTTCATGTCAAATGTTTCTAGGTCAGTTTTCAAATACATTGGCGGGGCAGCAGTTTCGGCAATCAAATCGTCCTTTAATTTGATAAGTTCACGTAACTTGGGATATTCCTCAAACCTGTCGGCTAGTCCAACATCCCGAATAAAATTCTGTGGCCTCTGACCAGTATCAACAAAATGTTGGCAATAGTCATTGTGTGGGTTTGACGACTGTGTGCCCTGAAACAAACCAATTTAGGAAATTCTCATTAGGTAGGCCTAGGTATTATCTCCAGTCACAATACTATAAGCTACGCCTATATTATTTTAACCTTACGAAAAAAAAAAAATATACTACCCCACACAGCAGACAGGAATTACGATAAAACGCCACTGTGACGCTCGAGAAATAGGAAAATTACTAATAATTAGTGATACTGATATGTATTTACAAGCAAGCTCAATCTGATACAGACTCGGGCCATGTTGATTAACAGTTTCGAATAGGCCTACCGATCTCGGTGTTAAAACACAAGTCCAGATAGCACACACTTAGGCCTTTGAGATCGGGATAGGCTAGTGCACATCAGGAGTGAAACTTATGCTTAAGATAACACAAGTAGCCTACACTATAAGGCTCTACCTAATATGCTAGGCATACTAAGCCTAGACGGACTTTTTTACAATCGCGAATATTGTAGGCCTACGATAGGTGTCTAAAACGTTTGGCCTAGGCTGTTTTGTTGTGTGTATCCTTGCTCTGGTAGGCCTATCTGTGGGCCAGAGGCAAGCTGTTGTTTCCACCTTTCTTTAACTTTCAATTCCCTAACCATAGGCCTACTTTCTTCCATCTCCGCCTCCTTTCGCCGAGGTCTTAAGCTCTTGTCATTCCTAGTTTGTTCCTCAACCCTAGCCTATGGAAGAAATCTTACTTTCAAGAATGTGGATGAATCTTTGTACACAAGTTCGTTCGTATTAGAACCATCAGACACCATGTTGTCTTGGAAATTATCATCATGCAATTTTGCTTCACGGCTTGGCTTCCGAGCAGGCGATTCAACCGAAGTTCCTAGGGCTTGACGTAACTCATCTGCGTTGGAAACTCCTAGCTGCAAAACAAAATTACTATGTATAAACCTGTGTAGGCCTTATCATGTTATAGGCCTACTACTTCTTATGCAGGTTTTACATGGAAAATAAGGCCTAGGCCTAGCCTAGAGCTAGGCTAGTTGTCCAAGATAGGTCTAGGCCTAGGCCTACACCTAGGGCTACCGGGCCGACTTACAGTTTGGGCAAGCAGCTTTTTGCGTTTTTGCGAACGTTCTTTCAGTTCTCGCAACATATCACACATCTTTAATTACTTTTAGATGAACTTTTGTATTAAACGGTGCATTTCCTACAACTTGTTTATTATCCGATCTTTATAACCTAACACCAGACACACACAAAACACAACAAATGTTTATCGATTTGTTTGGTTGGGATCCCTGCTCAAATGTAAAAAACAAATAACATGAGTGGCGTGGTAGACTTGATATATCTTTTCGCGCAAACTTTGAAATTCCAATTTGTCAGAACAGAGCTTTTCCTTTCTACTTTTATGGCACTCGCTTTGTTTTTAAGTTTGTTTTATTTGTATACCTCGCGATAGAGGTCAAATAGAGATTTCAAACTTGGCAATATCGGTTAATAGTTGGTACTTTAGTTACTTAGAATATATTTTTCCAAAACAAAGTTAAGGAAATGTGATGTTATATTACATTTCCGCCCCGCCATGAATATGTTAATTGTAATGCGATCAATAAATATAATAACTGTTGGGGGTAAAAATGACATTTCTAGTGTTGTCAATGAGGGAAGTAACTAGGCATATGACAAGTGAACTATAGCTGTAAATAAAGTTGTAGGGTATGACAATGCGAAAAATCTGGCTTTTGGTCAGAATGTTCGTGGACGTGAATGTGGACGGGCTCACTTATCAACGCGTCACACAGCGTTTCCCAAACAGCATTATTATTTTTGCAATCTAACCATTGTAGAAACAAGACTTTGAAACGTTAGGCTTTTATGAAGAACGAACGATATAAGCTTTGGCCGTAGGTGAACATTTACGATCGTTACATGAACGTCACGTTCCGGTATTGGGTTTGAACGGCTCCGCGAACGTTCTTAGCTATTAATTAAAGCGCCCTAAACATTACTAATCACGTAAAAGTTGATGAGTGTTCTTGAAGGACCCGGGATCGTGCCCGTGGTGTCTTTAGCAACAGAATGGGATTTAAAAAATAATATTTTGTACACGTAAATTATAGCTTTAGCGATTTGGCCGATGTATTATTGTCATTCTACAATATGTTACACGTTTTGTTGTTCAAGAACTCCCTCCCTCCCCCCCCTCTCTCTCTCTCCATCGCTCTTCTCTTCTCATCTCATCTTTGTGTTGTGTATGAATTTTTATTTTTATTATTTGTTGTTTAACGACGTTCTCGACAACTATACAGTGACAACAAGTGACAACAAGTGACAACAAGTGACAACAAGTGACAACAGGCAAGTGACAACAAGTGATAACTATATAGTGATGTCGGGTTGTGAATAAAGAAGTGAGTATTATAAAGTGTCAGTACATTTAACAACTTTGTCCAAATTATTAGCTGTAGATTATATTGCATTTATAGCATTAGACATATTTGTATGTAGACAAAAAGTTGATTGAATGAAAACCATTGCTTCTTTTTTGTAGGGTATATAATATGGTTGATATAAGTGGGAGCCCAATGTTCAAATTTAAAAAAATGACAATGCGACAAACGTTAACGTATTTCGGACCGGTAATACGAGTACTTGCGCAAGCGCACTGTCATTATCTGTACACGATATCTGATAACGTTGAGCAAGGAGAACCCTGCCAGCTATCACCGCACTTCGTCATTCACCGCAGTGTAACAGGGTCGCGCTCATGAACAGCTGACGGTTCAGATCACCAACGTCTACATTTTCGGAGACGTTCATCCACTTAAATTCTCACCAATTTCTTCAAAATTCATCCACACAATAGTTAAATATTGTGTGGATTAAAACAGCGAGATGCGTCCAGAACTGAAGCCGTTTGACACCATGTCGGAGGTTTCTGACGGGACGGCCGGGACGAGTCTGTCGGGACGAGGAAGCTATTTCGGGGACAGCCGAGAAGATCTGCGGGACCTGATAGCCAAGCTGGGGCCCGAACTGCATGAGGAACGCTTCCGAGTCGACCGCCGAAAACTGGAGGAGATGATGGCAGGTACAGACAAAACTCTCACTATAGGCCTAATGTTCGTCATAATGTTTGCACAAGTGTGATTTTTTTTTCGATTGTACTGGATTCACAAAGTAAGGTTGTGTTAAACTCGATCCACACATTCTATTCTACTTAAAATTTTGATCAACTCGTGCCCAAAGTTCTGCGTAGTTCGGTGGTCGTTGCAGTCGTTTCTATGCGGTTCTTGTATTGTATTATTGTGTTTGGGGGCGGGGCAAAAACAGACGAACGAAAATACTGCCATTAATTGGGTAGCATTGACTATATATTTTGTTACGTCCTAGTTTACCGTTAGCCGGAGATCGACCCACGAACGCAATTCCCTTGAGGTTTTAGGTTGGCTCCTGAAAAATGTAGGCGTGGCATAACGTTCCGAAGAAAACGGCCCTTCTATCTAATGATTACGACAAGAATGAAGTTAGGAAAATGGCTGCCCTCGAACACCTTGAAAAACACCTGTTGCAAACACCTTGTTATTTTGTGTGTCATGTTACTATCTTGTTTCTCCTCCCTCACGGTCCACATTTCACTCCATATAATATGTAGCTAACATCTGGTATGATCTCTTGTATTTAGGACAATGGGTATTGAAATTGAAGGGATTTTATGAGTATAGTCTACATTTTAATTATTTTCCATAATGTTTACTACAAATTAACATCTTGCGGGGTTCATGTAACGGGTTGATTTCATAAATGGAGTGAACAGCTGTTCTACTCACTAGCTAAATATGATTTCATATCACTCAATAAGAGACCCAGCCCTCGATGAAGGCACTTTTATCTACTCAGTTTTGGGGGTTCAAATCTCGTGTAACAGTTTCTCCCTACTGGCAAGCAAGTAGTGGACAGCTTGGTTGCTGCAGAAACTTGATATTGTATCCGTGGACGAACCAATCACTGGCTCCCATGCTGATAAGAACATGCTACTTGTCGATAACAAATTTCCCTGTGCGCACTTCATAAAGAATCTATTCATTAGGGAGGAATTTGGTGGAAGGGAAAAGAAAGAGAAGGAATTAGGGAAGGGAGGAATGGGCGGACCTCATTTTGTCACGTCTACAACTGGCAGAGTCCTACCCCGGGCACAGATGGAGTAAAATAACAAGTTATTCCTTTTACTTCAAGGTGCTCCAGTTTCTTCAACATAACTAAAGTCTCGTGCTTACGCAATAGCCAAATCCAATATCACCAACTTAATTTTCAACTTCTCTGGTTCCTACCATCTACTTGAAACTGGGCCATTAGGTGTAATTTATGACGTTGGGTTGGATACCTGGACATTTCTACACAGTGGGTGGGCGTGACTAATGAGACTTGTGCAATCTAACATGCGGAAGACTGTCTCAGTACGAATGTGTGAAAGAACTTCAGGAATCTGTTAATAATCGTTGAAACAGCGTGGAAGAGGCAGTAAATACGAATCTGAGGTTGGTATGGGACTAGTAACATTAGGACTAGTATTAGTTAAAATTTTGCCAAATATGAAAGTGTGCTATTTTTAGGTGCTCAAATTGTGTCTAAATCTCAATCCAATCTTTCCTCGCAACTCGCTCGCCTAAGCTCGCCTTGGACTCAAACTTCCAAACCGAACGTCGCCTAAATATTATCGACGTTGGGGGTGTCAACTAGCAAGCGCGACGCAAGTTGTTGTGTAAATGACGTTTTGAGAAGAACACGCAACGACACTCGTCCAAAGCATGTCGCTGCTTTCTTTGTTCAAGACTTGGGTCAGGTTGTTCAGCCGTGGATCCCGCCAACATACACAACACTGTTGAACCGCGTCTGAATTCAACATTCAGTTTTAGGATTATGCGATGCTTGATAATATCATCGTGTAGTTTTCAAAACAGTGTGCAAAATTGGTTGTGTCTGGAAAAATCAGACCACTTTGATAATATCTCAAAATGCCTAATTTTAAACATGACACGCCAAAACAAAATCATGACTCTTTTCATCTATAGAAAAAAATCTAGCCAGTGCATTATAAAAATATGTAATTTTTAGTTAGGAACAAAAACGTGTGTATCTTCCAAGCTATCTTCCGTTGAACGTGTAAAGTTCCTTGTATAGACAAAAAGTTTCACTTATGTCGGCACTGTTTACTTGGGGGTACGGGGGCGGGGTTACAAACTACAACCTTCAAACTGTGTTGTATTTCCTACCAACTATTCGGTATTTTTGGTTGGTGCTTCAACTTAAGGTTGGTCAAGGTTACATCACGATATAGGGGGGGGGGGGGGGGAAGAGGGGCTACAAACTACAAACTCCGTTGTTTCTTACCAACCGCTCGGCAGTTTTGGTTGGTGCGTGAACTCATGGTTGGTCACAGCTACACCAAGAAGAGATGTAAAGCAGATTATGTCAATGTGCCCTTTGTATTTGGACAAGGTGTGCTCTACATGCACTTATAGTGTGTCCGTCTCCCCTTACATTTACATCGCCTGGATTGTCATAAGATTTAGCCTAATAATAACAGTCAACATGTCGACAGAACTTTGTTGACCCGACTTGGGGATACAATACGACGTAGTTTTGTACAAAAGGTCGCACGTAGGTTGTCATGTTCCCATGAAGGAGAGGCGTGAAGGTCGTTATACGACAATTGCTTCTGAAAGTCCCGAGTTCGAACTCATGTGTCATCAATCTTGTTTTTGAATCTGGGCGTCAGCTGTGATACTTCCTGAAGTAATCATTGTATTAGCCTAGGTCATGTTATTGCAGTGTAGTTGCATAAACACAAGGGGAGTGTTTTTCTAGAAACAGAACGCAAGACTAGCGCAAAATCATAATATTATTATTATTATTATTATTATTACTATTATTATTATTATTATTATTATCATTATTATTATTATTATTATTATTATTATTATTAATTCACATTTTAAACTTTCGCGGCCCGGTAATAATGAACGTCGAGGTATGCCACCTTATCACCCACGACGCGGCGAAACATCCCGTTCTAGTTACAATTTTATTTCATTATTATTATTGTTATTTTATTGTTATTATTATTATGTAAAATAATTATTCATTCATAGAACATTATACTTTTGAGATAGGTATCTTACTTCTTTCACATACATGTAAATGCCAAAATTAATGGTGGCTTTGGAGCCGTCATATCAACGAAGCACATAAATGATTAATGTCCCCCAGTTCTTGTAAATGAGTTGATAAACAATAAATCCAAATGTATGTATTTCATTTATTATAATATACTCGCTATTTACGAATGCTACCACCGATCTTGAACGATTTGTTTTATCTAAAAATTACGCAGTATCGATGGTTATTGAATTTTGATTATTTTATTCCGTAAGTCGTGTTGAGTGATTGGGAAATGGAATGTATTTCTCCTCAAATATGGAGCGTCTCATGCTGATCTATAGTTCGATGTACAGGATAACCTTGGAATGTGTCATTGGATTTCACACCCCTCATTATTTACGTAACAATATTCTATATTATGATCTTATCCTTGTAGTCATTCAGTATATGAACAAGCTAATTCAAAGTAATGTAATGATAATAAAACCAAATAATGATGAGCGATAAAACTGATTTGCCCCTACATCGAGACACTTGTTTCCCTTTTTAAAATGTCCGTGAGATATGATAATAATTAATTTGTTATTATTTATAAAGTTGGTGGTGGGTGGTTTACCGGGAAGGAAGGAGGGGGGGGGGGGGGGGAGTCTTGTAAGTTCTACAAGACACAAATTGCGTAATTTGAATTTAATATTGATGTTATTGTTATAGTGCGTCGTACAATATCATACACTGTACTTCATATATTTTATTGCATTTTACAACAACATATTATGATGTAACCACAATAACAACAACAACAATAATCCGTGATGGAAACTTTCATGTCCTGGATTTGTTGTGGCAAACATTGTCAGGTTACAAACATTGTGGGGTTGGCAAACAATCGCGTTAATGCAATTTTTCTATTGTCAATTTATTCTTATATTTTTAGAATACATGTAAACATTGTTTTAACGGGAGGAGGGGGAGGGGGTTTGTAACTTCTAAATTATATTTTCAATCCATTTAAAATATTAATATGTTATGATTGTTGTGTATGTAAGTATGGCGGGGGGGGGGGGGGGGGGATAGTATAGATGGATCGTGTATCTCTGCGATATGGAATGAGATTAAACACTTGTACAGAGTACACGTTTGCAAGAAAATACATTCTTAAAATATTGTTACGTATTTCAGGCGAGGACGAAGCTTGTGGAACAGCCGAGGAATTTTTTAAAAAGGTAAGAAGCAGAAATAATAATAGTATTTAAATGTACAGAATAAATAGTCATATCTACTAAAGAAACCAACCTGTTTTGAAATATTTTCCCCACTGAAAATAAACTTGAAATAATCTAAGCGAAAACGTGTTGCTTCATAATTATTACTACAATTGGCGTTAGAAGGTTTTCACGTCATGCACAGCACAGGGTTCTCTCCACCACAATGTTTTATTGTTGTTCATTGTTTATTGTCATTGAGCAGCTGTAAATTACATTTTAAAACATTTAAAAACATCTAGTAAAAAATGTTTAGTAACATTAGCTTTAAAATGCTATGAGATTTGCAGCTATGAAATTTGCAGTTCAAATTGATAGCTGAACATTTTCTAAAACAGTAAAATATTTTGCATCTAGAAATTGCGAATCTTCGTTTCGTTTCAGATTCAGGAAGACACCGAGACAGTTATAATCTGGCCTTCTCGCCTGAAGATCGGGGCTAAATCCAAGAAAGGTAACTGCTTTAATTTTGTACTCTTATTCACGTTATCTGTCAAACTATTACAACAAAGTCATGACGATGATTCATGTTTTTCTTGTATTTATTATTGCATCGTGTTATTCGAGAAGATGAAGGGTGATGGATGAAGATGAAGGACAGTAGAAGAACATGCCTTATGCGGGATTCAAACTCACGTTCTTAGGTGGCGTACATTTAGAGCCTGCGTCCCAACGGACTTCACGTTCGGCAGTCCCGTGAAATCATAATAATCGTGATTTATGCAGCCGACGCCATTACAATAAATGTATACATTTCTCCTCGAAATATTGTTTTGCTGCATTATCGTCACTTCAATTTGTTAGCTTTCATTATTAGCTCCATTGTTGTCACTTAAGCAGAGCTGTAACTTGAATCGGTTAGGTCACACAGTCGAGCGCAATTATTGCTACTAGCGTCTACTCGCACTTAAAAATTAATGTTCACAAGCAAGGAATCGCGCGGAGTTTCTGGAAGACGCTGGACGCCGATTGGCTGAAATTGGCTCATTTGAGCAAAACATCTGTTTTCCTTCGCTTTTCCGGTTCCACTCATTCTGTCACACGCGCTGCTATTGGCTAATGAACGACACGTGGTAGGCCAACATGTCCCTGCATTCACAGTGTTGCCTAATGTTTCACGCACACAACGGTGTATCATTCGGCAACGGTGTTAAAGATAGAATCTACCGTTGAATTATGAACCTCGTTTCGATGCGAGTTTACGAAACCTCAAGAAGACGCATAGTTTCTCTCTTAAATGTTTCACTAGGAATGTTTGGTGCTTTCTCCCGTCAGAATGCGCGCGTGTAGTGTTAAAATACGTAATTTATTATGCAAAATTAATTCTTAACATAAATGATTTTTCGTATTAATTAATAATTACGTGTGTGTAGTGTTAAAATACGAACATTATTACGAATAATTAATTCCTAACATACATGATTTTACCGTATTAATTAATAATGGCGTGTAAAGTGTTAAAATACGAACATTTTTAGAAATAATTAATTCTTAACATACATGATTTTATTGTATTAATTAATAATTGCGTGTGTGTAGTGTTAAAATACGAACATTATTACGAATAATTAATTTATAACAGAAATGTTTTTTCGTTTTTAATTAATAATTAGTTAATCATATCATCATCATTTCAGAGTGAATTGATTAAAGAAATGACAATCGTAATAATTACAATAAATTTATCGTTTAATTGGTGCAAAACCAAATTGCTAGTTTATGAATCACTTTTTTCTCAAGAATTTTTTTTCTCTCAAATTCTCAAGAAAACACTAAAATACCGATAATTCTTTCGTTTTGCAAGGTACCGCTATCCATTGCCGTTAAATTGGTAACCTCTATCAATGACAATGAATAATAATAATACACCTTGTTTGGACTGTTTCAGATCCCCATATTCGCATCGCAGGGCGTATTGAAAAGGTGCGCATTGCCAAGCGGAGTGTGATTGACGTCTTGGATGCCCGGGTGAGTGTGGTGTTGTTCACTTCAACACTAGCTAGACGATATTATTTATGCGTGGCAGCTGTTTTACATCATTGATAGGCAGGTTTTCATGTGAACCGTAATTTAAATTTGTTCTTAATATAGCATACATAGCTTATTCGTGCATGGGTTATATAAAATTACAAGGGTTATGTTATATTTTTATCAAAATTAATTAATTAATTAATGGGCCAGATTTAGATGCTTCACCTGTGAACAATATTTTTGAAACGTTTCAAAATGCCAATTTAAAAACTAATTTAAAAATTAGTAATGTGTTCCCATTCTGCATTGAGATTGAGCTAAGAATCGATTCTAAGCCCTTTAAGTAGGAAGTTTCAATTGAATGTTTCCACCTAATTTTCGATTAGAAGTGCAGGAAACTTTGATGAAAAGAAACAAATATCACACAAATTCTTAATTTATAATAGTTTATAATTATCCCACAGGTTATATTAAATTACAAGGGTTATATTATATTTTTATCAAAATTAATCCTTATCTTTCAGAAGTACTTGAAACATGCTCACTTTATTTTTTTATGTGCCCTCTTATCTTTTATTCTATGTATATCGATTTTATTTAGGTTTTAAGTCCTTTTTATAACCCAAGTGCAATTTAAATTCGTTAAATTTGTTGTGCTTATGACCCTGTCTTTCCACAGAGCAACCGCGTAACGATGAAGCTTGATGTTAGCTACACGGATCACTCCCACATCATCGGACGCAAGGGTGAGACAATTCAGCGTGTGATGCAGGAGACTGGATGCCACATCCACTTTCCAGACTCAAACCGCAACAATTCCGCTGAGAAGAGTAACCAAGTGTCCATTGCTGGGGATATGGACGGTGTGGAGAGAGCTCGCCAGGGTGTCCGTGTAAGTTCTTAAACACTGCATTAAACACATACATAAAACGTAATGTTTTGTTCATTCATATCACCGTTTAATTTGTATAATTATTAGTTTTTATAATCATTTGTATAATTTTTACACAAAAATGTTGAATACCTTGGTTCATAGTGAAACCGATGTATTTAATGGGCTTTTGCCAATAGCCGCATTGAACCTCACTGGACTGCGCTAAGTATGCCTTTAACAATTAAACAACAATGCATAACAATATAATAGACACAACAATTTAAACTCAATGCAGCCCATGGGAAAACACAAAAAGTGGGAAAACGCAATAGGTTACAGGTACCGGTATTCATTTTTTCTTTTCCTTTTTGGATGTTTTTCCCTGTTCTCTTTTCTCAATTCCCTCGTTGCTTTTTTCTTCATTAAATGTTTTTTTTTCTATTTTAGTTTCTCTCATCCTTTGTGTTTTTTATTTTAATTTTGTGTGTGATTCTTTTCCCACTGCTGTTTATTTCTGTAATGTATATATTATTATGTAAAGCCTATGTATATTTTAATATATAATAATAATAGTCATAATAAATAAAATTTATAATAAATAATATTATATTATATATTTAATTTTCTCAATTAACTTTTAGTTTTCTTTTTCTTTTTTTCTTTCTATAGTATACTAGTTTGTCTCGTTTTTGTTTATCTTGCTATTTTACAATTTTCTCCTTATCATTTGTATAGTTATATTTATTGTCCTCATTTGCAAATCAGTTTTATAACTGACTAGGTAGACATTAAATAACTTAATAATAAATGTATAATGTTTGATTCCAGCTCCTGACACCATTGATCTTTTGCTTTGAGCTGCCAATTGTCGGTTCTCTACTGAGCATGCCGGACGCTACGACACCCGAAATGATGGAGATCCAGCAGAAGTACGGTGTGCAAGTGAGCTTCCGTACCCGCCCCAAGCTTCACGCAACGCTGGTCGTTGTCAAGGGCTTGGAGTCCGAGCTGGACCAAGTCAAGGAAGCTACACTGGTGCTCATCGGCCACATGTGCGAGAACTTTGCGGTAAGACTATTGTTTGTGGAGTCACATATCACATAAGTATAACGTGAATGTGTAAGATTGCCTAACGGCTAGGTAATTGAGCTAGGGGAGAAGGACAGCTAGGAAGGAACCAACAGCTTACCTTGTAGTAGTTGCGGCCTTCGGAGTCGATAGAAACACAAAGATATATTCACAAAACTTAGAGACAGTTTCGGCCTGACGTCGCCTTGATCACCCGACAAAGGTGGAGGAAAGACTGTTGGTTCCTTCCTGTCCTTCTCCGCTAGCTCAATAAGTACAGCAAGGGTCAGGCAGAACATATCTACTCTAATTCTCTCCTGCCCTCATCCTATTATTTATTG
The DNA here is from genome assembly GCA_945910005.1 of Isoperla grammatica. Taxonomy (NCBI): domain Eukaryota; kingdom Metazoa; phylum Arthropoda; class Insecta; order Plecoptera; family Perlodidae; genus Isoperla; species Isoperla grammatica. The sequence goes on from OX246737.1 coordinate 124,961,002, forward strand.
GCTCAGTCTAATTTACGAATCATTGGTCAATACTCAATATACGCTGATAAGAAATAACGATCATGATAACCAACCACAAGGGATAATCATATCTCTTCTACCCTATACCTACTGAGGCATATTTATTGGATAGCTAGGAAGAAAAATGATTGAAAAATCAAACTTTTGGCATAGGGGGAAAAAAAACAAAAAAAAACAGGACTTGATTTGTTAAAAATATTTAGCACTTGACCATGGGGTGAATGCTCAATTGAAAATTAACTTATTGCAAGAGAGAAACAATATTATCATTTGCAAAGTTGATCTATGCAATTCAGTCAAATACATGATTTTGATTCCAGAGCCAGGTGTTGGTCCAGATGACAATGGAGATTTCTCCACAGCATCATCCGATTGTGTTGGGTGAGAATCGTATCAATTTGAAGGTGATCATGCAGATGACTGGCTGCAAGATCATGTTTCCTGATGCAGACGATCCAAACATTCCGCTGTTGAAGAAAAGCAATGTTACGATTACGGGAGTCATTCACAATGTCTACAACGCTAGACAGATGCTTCTGGTAAGTAGAAAAATGTAATCATTTAGATTTTAGAATAATGCATAATGATTAATGATTGTGACCTTTGAATTAATATTGTTTAAATTTGAACACACATTGTTTCATTTTTTCATTTAATTTTCTTTTGCTCTTTTCTTTTTACTTGTTTTCTTTTGTATTACCTCATCCCTCATAGCTCTTCCCCTATCACTCCATCCACAATTGGATTTCCATATATATACTGTACTGAGAAAAATCTAAAGCATTTTTTGGTTTAAATTTTTAAAGCATTTTTTTTGCCTTTTTGTTTTTAAATTTATGACTTTCAGTGCATCACTGTGATAACTTGTCTACTTTTGTCTGGTAAAGTGGTGGAATCTACCCCAATCTCAAAATAATTAACACATTTTAAATGCAACTTAAGTTTCCACAATAGATAAACCTGGCTTTGATAAAAATGAACATTTCCTTGAAACCAAATCAAAACTTGTTTGAGAAATTAGTTGGAGCTACCAGTGATCCAATTTCGTCTTAATAAATTTGTCGTGTTCGTGTTGTAAAACATGTTATTAAATATGAGAATTATGTTTAATTAATTATAAAATAGATATAGGCTAAAAATCTAAAAATTGATATGTACATCAATCAGTACTTTACATAATATTTCCTACAATGGTTTTGCTTATATTTAAGGGGTCTCTTCCATTGGTTGTGATGTTCGACTTGCCCGAGTCTATCCGCGTGGACACGGAGCACGTTAGTCAGCTGATGCAAGCTTTGGGCGTGAACATCAACATCCGTAACAAGCCGAAGCAGAGCACCCTCTCGGTTGTGATCCGAGGGATAGAACGCAACGCCTCCAACATCTACGAAGCCCGTCACAGTCTGCTGCACCTGGATGGTTGTCCCATACGCGCCACAGTCCCGTCATCTTACGAAATGAGCCTTGATCTCGACATGAACCAGTTTCCATCTGTTCATACTGGCTACGGTTTCTACCCGATAACTCCTATAAATAGCCCCATGTCTCCGATACCTCCCTCGTGGGGCCAGATCCCCACTCTCCACCCAAGTCATTTCGGCCATCTTTTCCCGCCTCAACTGATGATGCACCAGTTGGCTGAGGGGTTTCTCACTCCGTACGTGACGAGCAGTCATTCTGCCAGCAGTGGCTATGGAAGCCGATCGTCTCTTATGTCGGATACCATGAAAGATTTTAATACAGGTACACCTAATAATTTATATAACGTTCCGTAACTAAGCTTTGGTAGTATAGACATGATTGTGGAACTTTGGATTTTTTTAGTGTTTGCAATAATTAGAAGAATTGCAAATGATATTTTGCAAGAAGTATTTACACCTCTCAACACAGTTTGAGAGGGGACATACCTGTCTGCCATAATTAATGTTCAAATTTGTTTGAAAAAAATATTATCACTGAAGTATCACATACTCTTAGTGTACCGTATATTAGTAGTTTGATTTATCAAATTAATAGGTTTACTTTGTACTGTATCCTCATAATATAGTAGTAGTACATCGTAATCTCATATAACATCGTACCTGTATTTCTGAAGATACCAGATTTGATAGAACCAGAACATGATAGATGGATGAGCAACGAGCTCCAATCAAAAATATTATCATTGAGTCTATTACATTATTCCCTATCAAATTCAATTATATTACCAATAAAAGTGCAGAGTAAAGAAATTTACAAAAATAATTAAGTTCAATTTATAGACAAATACAGTACAATACATATTATATTATGAATTGTGAGTTGTATTGGATCTGTATTTTTTCCAACATAACTTAAGTTATGTTGGAAAAAATACAGATCCAATACTGAATTAATCTATGATAGTGATATTCAGTATTGACTGGATCTGTATTATTGTTATTCAACTGAACGTCCACTATGGCATACATTTCTTCACACACTAACTTCACATTATACCTTGTGATTATATATATATGTTGATCATTCCTTGTTTTAACTTTATTGAACCATTTTCAGCTTTCTCATCTCTAAGCAGCACCAACAGTACGTTATCAAGTCCTTCCGTTAGCCCGAGGAACGTTTCTCCAATGGGGCCCTACACAGACAATAATATGACAGGTATGACTCTTGCAGGTATTCCTAGTTTTTATGCTTTAAAATTGCATGATCTGAAATTTATGGGAACAAACAGATATGCACGGGAATGGTATGAAGAACATTGGTTTAACTTGCTAAGAATTCATTTAGGCAGTAGAAGTTTTAGTTGAAATTTGAAGGTGTCAAGTGAGAGGATTTAGATTTTAGATTTCATTTGATTTATTGCATACCATCATACGATCCAAGTAAAAATTTTCATGTTGGCTGAGGACGTTCCTTTTCATCCATCATTCCTCTCGTAGGTAATCACTCCTCACTCACCATATCTATACAGGTGTAGTAACTCTTTAAAATGCAGAAACTCTAATCTAGGATATTCATTTATGTAGGGTCTACACATATTTTTGATATTGTACCAATTTCAGGTTTAGGACAATTGTATCCGGAGTACATTGCACTATCGGACAAGATGTGCCAGCGAGATGAAACGAAACCGAAGGGTTTGGCTTCATACGACTACGATCAGAAGAAGGTCAAGGCCGCCAAGGCGAGACAGCAACAGCCAATACCGGGGGAGTTTCGAACACCTACCAACCTGTGGGCAGGTAGTGGCTTGAGCCAGTCAACAAACTCAAGCATGCCAATGTATGATGATGTGAGTATGAATATGAGTCGAGTAGTAACAAAATGAATTAAATTAAGTGAAAAACTGTAGAAAATAATTTTGTATTCAAAATTTCCAAAATTTGGTGGAAGTGCCGGGTTAGATCAGAATATTATTAATATTATTATGTTTTGTTTTATTTTGTACTAAAGTGCATGAGTAGAAAAGTAAATTGACTTACCTTACTTAAATGAAGTTTCATGCATTACTTTTGTAGATGATAGATATTTAATTACTGTATTTGCATTTTCATGCAATCTATATTCCAAAGTAAGTGAAGTATTCTTTATTCAGCTTATTATGTTGATGAGTAGAGTACATAAAATATTCTATTTAGGCCTATAATTTAAGATAATCATTGTAAAATCACCAACGAATTAAAATATGAAAGAAATTTTATATTACGATTCCCCACCAATAATATTTTTTGATTTGATGAAGACACTGATTTCAGCCTTGTGTAATTGTTTAAACTTATGCCCATAAATGCTACCATGTATTAATTTTGAATTACTTATTTCCATTATCTGTGTGTTATCCAGTCAAGCATGAAGACTGATCCGTGGCAAAGCTCAGTGGGCCCATCGTTCAGTGTGACTGACTACGGTGGAACGGAGAACGCATGTCCTCTTTCAGCGAGCAACCCTCTTGATGGCACTTCTCCCTCCATGTTCCAGCGCATACGCAACACGAAGGGCCAGGACATTACTACTCATCTTACTCTGCTAAGACTGGACAAGTATATAGGTAATGACATTCATTTCTGGGCCCCAATTCTCGAACGTATACAAGTCAACTCGCGTGCGGAATGACGGTTTTAATTAATTGTTATCGATACTTTTTGACAATCGGGTATTAAAGTGTGGTATAATTTGATATGTTATCAATTTGGTACAATTTGGTATAATTTGGTATAATTTTGTATATATGTTATCGAAAACAGTACTTTGAAAGTCATTCCACATGCGAGTTGGATGCTAGAGAACTGGCTCCCAGTAAACCTACTACTATAAACACATTTTATTGGTACATTCAGGTTTTGAAATTTTGTTGAACCTTAACCTTTTAGTAATTTTGATGATTTTCTTTAAATCAAGTAGGTTTAAAAAGGGCATCAAGCATAGCAATTCTTTTGTGCATTTTTATATTTTTTATGTCAGACTTAATAAATAAAAGAAATCCCTGATGACTGAACGGAAATAAGTAACAACCTTTGTCCGTTTGAGAATGGTGTGGACTGTGGATCATTCCAATTAAGTTTTCAGCTCAAACCACTTTCAGAATAGTTTCTAGTTTGGTTTTTGGTATAAGCTTTCATTTCAAACCAGTTTGCCTGCCTCATTCTTGACCTTGCATGTGGTTTTGTTGTGAAGGCAAATTTTTCTTTTTAACCATAACTTTTCAGAAGTACTTTTCTTCTTCACAAAACCCTTAAAATTGTTCTTCGTCTGTTCTAGATTTGTTCCTGAAACACGAAATCGATATGACCATGTTTTGTACCCTGAATGACGTCGATCTACGCGAGATCGGGGTAACTGCTCTGGGTGCTCGCCGCAAGATGTTGATGTCCATTTCAGGTGAGCTGTTTGCAAACTATTAGTAGGAACTGTTTTGTATGTGATATATGGAGAAATGGTCAGGTTTAGTTTTGGTAAGACTGCCATGCAACAAATTCAAGGTTATCCTTATTCGCCTTTAAACCAAGATGTAGGCGCGCCACTTTCGCGACCATCATGGCCGTCCAAGCCGGGATAAACAAAGCACGGCTTAAGCCCATATCACACTACGATTGGAATCGTAGGTTGTAGTCGCCAATTGCAATCGCATTCTACTATCCTCCAATCACACTTGAGCAGCTGAAAATCCTAAAATCGTGCAACTAGGAAATATATTCAATAATAATAACTAATAAAACAAGCCTTAATCACAAATAAATATACATATAATTCAAGTTATTGGCTCTTTGTTTACGATTGCAATTGTCAGTTTGGAACCTATAATGTGTTAATGGCCTAATCCCGGTTGTACTGTTTCTCGATTTGTCCGCCAGAGTTCAGCCACTTTGGATTTAAACGCGATAACAGTGTATTTTTCCATTTTGTGTTCATCTGATATCAATTATTGATCTATATGATTGATCCTGTACATCCAATCAAGTGGTGTTAATTCCGTGCATTTTTTATAACATACTGCGGACTGCCACACGTTTATGCTGTATGATAGGTTTTGATTTTTGATAGATTTTGTATTTTGATTTTATATTGAAATTTACAATACACAATTATTTACAGTGTGATAGATTTTTAGTTTTGATAGATTTTGCAGTAAAATTCACAATACAAAATGACTTACACCACCACTTTTTCAAAACTGTATCAATTCCAAGTGGTAGTCACCTCACAAACAAGTCCTCACCTCTAGATATTGTTATCATGTTTACTCATATTTTTCACACCTTTCTTTCAGTCTATCTACTCTCTTCATGCAGTTTACCTACTGACTTACTACACAATATTATAGAACCCTAAACATCTGTGATGCACTTTCTCAGTCAAATTGGACCAAAGCTGCTAAGTACCCATTTCACAATGATATTCAATGGCATTCCCCTGTAGCATAACCCGTGTTACTAGTCATGTACGCACAAGTTCTATTGCGCATTGAAAGCCATTCCTATTATTGTTTTTGTAATGGACACTCTTATGACACACTCAGATTATATATAGCTATGTTAACTTCTTTTGATAACATGTTGTTGTTATCATTATCAACCCTCTCTTTTTTGTCTAAGCACAATATTTCTGCCCAAGTGATAAAAATGAATACTTTAATGTTTACAGAATTGAAAGGAGGAAGTAAGATCTTCAATGCCAGGCTTGCACCTGGGGCGGAGCGTAAATCGATGGATACTGACCACAAAACTGCAACCAATCGTAATTGGTAAACACTAAGAGTGTTTCCCCGTTCCAGTTCGAAATACTCGCTCTTAAGATTTGTGAATTTAATCACATTTCAGTTCAGGAGTTTATAACATCATAGATGTATGTATTCATTGCTAATGACTTGCTACTTACATAATGTGTGACCTGGAAATGGCTGCTGATTAAACATAAATATACCTGTATCAAAGTATTTAATGCTGATACACTCATAAGTTAATACATGGAGTATAGGGTTCCCAACCGTCCCGGTTTCGCCGGGACAGACCAGGAATTAAAGATCTTGTCCTGGTTGAAATGAAACTGATTCCGGGACGGCAAATGTCCCGGAATTACATGAAAGTGTCTTACTTCTACCCGCCAACCCGCGCCGCCCGAAACGTGAGCTCGAAACGAGCAGAGAGAATGGATAATCAATTGATGTGAGCAAAGTTTCCAAAGTTGACTTTTCAAATGCACTATGTTTCAATAAAAATACTAAATAGGTACATCTTGTATTTACCCTATTACTATTAGGCTATTAATATTGTTATAGCAACACAATAATTAATAAAACAACAATCTCAGACAGGCACGTGAACTTCTAATTTCTAATTAACTGCGAAAGATTTTTGTTCAAAAGGAAAATTCTTGATTTCTCGTCAAGCAGTAAAAACATGTTATTAGAACGTAAATCATGAAAAAAAGGTCCCAAAAAATTTCGCCTTAGGCGATAGGCCTCCGGCGGGCCTTCGGCAGTATCACGTGAGCCATTCCCTTTTCATGTGCTATTTGTCCCGGAATGTTATTTTGCAGAGTTGGGAACCCTAATGGAGTATAATATGCATAGGCCTACATATTTGTTCAGTGCACGAATCATGTCTTTCTTGTGAAAGTGAGGATAGATAGGGTACAGTAAAAATTAAAAATACTCTTAAATATCACCATCATTACTAATTGGTATTTGGTAAAAATAATTTTAAGCATTATGTGTGATAAATAGAATGCATATTATGTCCCAACATGAAAATGTGATCATGTAATTTAATAATATATTTGTATAATATTCAATGCATGAAGGTTTTTGCATGGGAAGTATGTAATTAAAGTAGGTGGATTTTCTGCAAATAACAGGGTTATATTCAAAGAGTTAATTTTGAAAGGGAATATGACTTCAAAAATTGTTTGGCACATGGTACTCAGTAGTTGTTGCTAGGAACTATTTATTTGCTTGCTACAAAAGCTTGGGGCTAGTCAAAAATGCATGTTTCTGACTTGGCCTTTAATGTATTTTTTAAATCAATACTACTAATACAGTTCCAATCTTTTAAAATCACAACCGTTAACATAAACGTTGAATGAATACTGATATTTTACAGCTTGCCTAGTCATTTATTGTTGATATTTTTGTTTGTTGCATGGATTGTACGTTAATTGTTGATATTTTATCATATTCATGTTCACTACAGTAACAATATAATTATTTGCACAACTTCAATAAGAGATTTTTATTACATTTGTATAGACAATTATTATAGTATTTAATCATATTTGGTCAATTGTCATTTAATGACAATTTTCCATTGAAACAAATTATCTCTTGTCAATAAAATGATGCAAAAATGTACATTATATTATTATTTGCAACCAAAATTAAACATGGGGAGGCACAAAATAAGTATATGATGTAAAACTTCAATTCTATCAATGATTCAATACTACAACTTTGTCCATATATTTTGCCTGCTTTGCCCGCACTTCAGATAATATTAAATAGTTGCTATTGTACAAATTGACTTCCTGACAGGTAGCGCAAAGACTGAAAGTGTTATGCAACTTAATATACATGTTTCTGTTTTTTATATAATCTATTGAAAATGTAAGTAGTATAAACATGTTATAAAGTTTCACCTTGTGAGGAAAACTAGATTTTTAGAACATTTTTACACTGTGGTGAACCATCAAATCATTTTATACACACATAAGTAAGTATATAAGGTATTTATTGTATTGATCTTGAACTGATTTAGTTATTTGATTGCATGCTCAAATAATGAAATGTAGGTTAACATAAGTTAAGTATTTAACACTTCATAGTTAATTGTGTTAAAGGTTTATTTGTAAACAGGTATAGTATACTGTATTGAAATTTTGGTTATTGTGATCCATAAATAAAAAGCTAATCAGACATTTTTACAGACACCCTTTGGAAAGTATTCTATTTAAATAACTATAATGCAATGCTATATATGGCAAATATCAGGTCCTGAATTGGTTATCTGATTCTCATAACATTTCTGTCCCTCACTTCCAATTAGATTGGTTATGATCAGTTGCTGTTTACAGAGTATATTTTGAATATTAACTAATATCTGGTCCTTGAATAACATCAAATTATGTAACAAAAACTGCACTTCTTCCTATTATGTGGTTTTGAACAAAGGGACCAAGTTTATTCTGTACACGCAGTGTGGGTACCGGTAAATAAATTTATTGTTGCCATTTAAAATCAAATGTATTTTACAACTAAGATGAAAAGTAAGTACGTAGTTCAATCAGTCTAAACATGAGATTTACTGTTACAATGTGTCATGACAAGTTCTTTTCTATGATCATATTAAATTGTAATCCTTGGTATGTCTGTATTACTGGTATGTTTAGTAGTTATTCAGTAGTTACTAACAATTTTGAAATTGTTTCTCGTTTTTAGCGCTGCTGTTGGTTAAGTTATTTAGTATTCAAAATAGTTTTTTATATGAATTTCCCTACCTTACAACATTGTAATATGGTTATATAGTATATTTTGTGTAAAATTGAACTATTGCTTAAAGCAATTTGAACAAATATCTATTTAAATTTCACTAGCAAATACAAAATGTAATAAAAATAATGCAAACATTTATGTTTTACTTTCACAATCTATCAACATAAACCACTTCCCAATTGCAATTAGAGGCAAATTAACTACACACAATCCATGTTTGTAATTATTATGCCAATAACAAAATATTAAAGCCATGTGTTTGTATACTATTAAAGTTGTGTACCTGGTAGACAAAATTAATTAGTTACAACTTGTGACAAATGATTGAAATGTTCTGAATTTTATCTTTAAACCAAATTTCAAATGATAAATTATTCTTTTTCCAAGTTGTAAATTCTTAATAGTTGAGTAAAATAAGTTGATAAGTAAATACGAAATGAGAAAATTTGTTAAATTGAAATAGAAATTCAATTGACCAAACCTCAATTCAAACTTTAAAAATGAGTGATTATTAATTTTTAAAATTATTGGTCGGTATTTTTTTGCAAATGTTTAAAATTGTAAACAGTTCATATTCATGTTATTTGAACTTATCAAAGGTACGACGATACAAATTAATAATTTGTTCATATCATCCACGTGCTTCGATTATGACATCGGTATTGGCAAATACTGGAAACTCTTATAATGGAAAGCAAAATTGGCATAATGTTACTCCATGTGGTAATGTTCGTTATTGTGAGTCCTTCCCTGGGGCCTTCTTATTAAATCATCAACATCGATTGGGTGTCGATGTTGAGTGAGTCATATTATTTGATCGGGCAACAACCCCGCCGGGGTTGTCGGGACTGCTTGGTCGGGAGTTCAGAATGACCTATCGCTTTATCTTTTATCGGAACTCCGCGCTCTCGTGGCGAAATGACTTGATGAATAGACTCCAGTATGTACAAAATAGCGGACTTATCGCTAAATTGTCGGTCCTTCCCTTTTCAGGTCTACCACTAGCATCGTGCTCATATTGCAATTTAAATCATGCGCTCAATAGCGGACACGTTCAGAACACACTTGCACAAGTTAATATCAGTGTAGCCAATAGTGTAGAGCCAACTGTGAATGAATCCCACTGATAATAGTGGATTTTTTAAAGGAAATTTTAGGTGCTTCATTTATTACCAATAAATAAAATGCACTTATTTTGTTCATTGTATTTATTTCAAGCGAAGTAATAGGCTATAAAAATATTGAGTTCACACATGTGACTTGTTCACATCTTGAATGTTGTCAGCCTGTCTAGCGCTCTGAGCAAGTGTTACGATGCAAGGAAAGTGCCCTGATTATTGACGTCATTACGTCATATAATGTTTCTGTAAACTCTGAAGTGAGCTTTTAATTCATGTTTTGGTGAGAAAATGGACTGCAAACGACATTAGCGTGATATTTCCACTTGGCCAGGGTGTGCTGTACTATCCATTTATCAGGTGAGTTCTGATTTGATCTTCAGTTTGCAAGAATATTGGTTTACATTGTCATCTGATTGGTGTAGGCTGCAGATTTTAGGCCTGCCTAGGCCTAGGCCTAGGCTAGTAGGCCTATTTTCGACTGGGATGACACATGACGGCATTTGAAACTTCACTGCAATTTTACCAATCATAACGAACACTTCCTTTGAATTATTGGCAGATTGCAGTACAAATTGTTGACGCCAAGGGTTGGCCTAGTTAGTTTCTTTATTTATGCTATTTGCCTAGGGCCTAGGCCAGGCCTACGGCCTTAGCCTAGGGTTAGGCCTATGATTGTGGAAGCAACTTCACCAATTTGTGCTCGTCAAATCGTAGGTATGCCCTAGGCCTACATATGACTACGCCGAGGCCCTAGGCCTTAACGCTACTAGGGCCTAGAGTATGCCTAGCCTAGGCCCTAGGCCTATTTTATTCGAGCCCCTGTGTAGGCCTAGGCCCTAGACTCTAGTTAAATTCTTAAAGCAGAAAAGTTGTAGGTCTAGGCCTAAGCCCATGTTGTTGCTCAATAGCCTGGTAAGATACTCCCAACTAGCCTAGGCCTATCCGATAATTATCGAAATGGTGGCCATGCTGACGGAAACATTTTTCGGACACTGAACGGAAAAGTGTACTAGCCTAGGCCTAGGCATCACACTGTCTAGGAAATGATGCTCATTCCTGTACTGTCAGGTGTTTGTTTTTGCTATAAACGTCTCTAAAAAATGGGTGTATTTTAAATTTCATTTTAAAGCAATTAGACGTACCTAGGCCCTAGGCCTAGTAAAGGCGTATAGTGGTATGGCTTACCAAATGTGACAAAATCCATATTTTGTACCCTCTGTAAGTCAGAGGTTGAATGAAGAACGTGAACTTGAAAATGTGATGAAGGTCTAACCTTTAAGGTCACTTGAGGATCTAGGCATGCATCTTTATGTCAATGTCGATGTTTCACAGGTACAGCACGTGTGTTTTTGTTTTTTCTGTCCGCATAGCCTAGCTTGTCTAAGGATTCTAAGGAAAATTAGCAATTTATAGATTCCTAATTTTGATTAGAGTAGTAAACAAAGTTACGTGACGTAATGCATTTTAAATAGGCTAACCTATAAACCGGCCACTAAACGTTGAGACCTAACTGCCCCACACACATGGCCAAGTTAAGAGTTTCAGCATACAAGCTCTTAAGTTGATTCTCGACCGTGGAAGCAGTGGGTGCCAGTCCATTGCGGGGGCAATCCCAAAGTATATAATGTCAATGTAGGATTTTCCATGCATGCACGATATCAATTCTTCTGGAATGGAAGAAAGACATTTCCAATGTGACGGTTTTCACAGTATTTGTTTATTAATTAATTTGTTATGGTAACAGGCCTTTCAAGCTTATGAATTTTTAATTTGGCTTCAAGGGTCATGTATGGTTAATATTATGTTCTATAAACCAATAAAGGTTGTAATTCAAGAAACATTTCAGGACTTGGGGCCTGTTCGAATTCTACCAAAAACGTTCTGGTTCTTTGTCTTGGTTTGTCGTCATCATCAACAACTACTGATTGTTGATGACAGCAAGAACGTTTCTGTGTTCAGTAGAATTCCGACAGGCCCTTGGGAATTCAAACTGAAGAATTCAAATTCATCAGCCAAGATTTTAATTATAGGCTAAATGGTGTCTTCAGTGCTCGAAATTAGGAATTATAGACAGCAGTCCTTCGGGGTACTGTCTTATAGTTTTTGGCAGCCCAGTTAAGAATTGGATAGCCCGATTTTTTTTATTAATATTTTCGTTTTATTACATAATTACCATTTGAAATCACTTTTTTGTTTTTTAATTATTGTGGAGAAATTGTTGACTAGTTGACTAGTCTAGTGCATTCGTCGGCCGCGAGCGCGGTGGCGCATGTTTGTAGGCTAGGCGGGCAGCGGACAGCACGAAAAATATGTATTCAAATGTTTCTCACGTTCTATTCTCATAAGAATAAGATTACTGGTTTGGTACATTAAAAACTGTGACAATTTGTTAATATAATACAGTGTGTTGTGCAAACACATGCCACTTTTGATTTTAGAAAAAGCACTATTTAATAATGTGTTTGTATGTGAAATTTAAAGCAGCCCGTTGGGCTGCCTAGGTATATGTAAGTGGCAGCCCGAGTACGTTTTGGGCAGCCTCGGGCTGCCGTTAATTTCGAGCACTGGGTGTATTTATTTTGTTTTTCCCACCTCGAAATGTTGCAATAAATAAATAAATAAATTAATTAATTTTATTTATTTTTTTATTTAATGTCTATCCTATTCAGTTATAAAAGCTGATTTACAAAGCAGGACCTTAAATAAAGTTCTAGCCTATGCAAACAATAAATAATAATTAAATCATAGATAACAGTAACAACAAAAACAAAACAAACTACTGTACTATACAAAAAAAAAATCAAAAACAATAAAAAAAATTGAGAAATGAAATAAAATAAAATCAAGTGGAAATGCATTATATTAAACAATGAAAATAAAAGTATATAAATAAGAAAGAACACGAAGAAAATAATGTGGAAAAAAATAAATATATATAGGCCTATAAAAGTGAGAAAAGAAAAAAAAAAAAAAAAATTAATTTTGTAATAGTTATAAATTTATTAGTTATTATGTAATAGGCCTATAAACATTTATATATTTGTTTATTTCAGTAATTTATTACCATAGTTTAATCGATTGTGAACAAATTAATAATGGGGATGGCCACAATTTCATATATCACCACTTTAAATGCTGGACTTCTTTTGAAATGGGCGTTTTTATAAGTGTGCCCTTTTATGTTTTTTTGTTTGTTTGTTGATCTTCTACTGTTAGGGCTTGGCCGTTTTTTTGCACATTTTTGTTTTATTTTCTTTGTATGAATGCATAAAAACCTCCTTCATTTTACCATACTGAATTTTGATTTATGTTCCCTTTTGGCCACTATATGTTCACATTTATTTGAAAATTGTCATGTACCGATACCGTACAGTTATTTTATGTGCAAAATAAGAAGTAGGCCTACCTAGCCTAAATAATTGTTGTACTTTTGAAACCTCAAGATCGGTTTACGGTAAAAGAAATCGTGTCCGTCGCAGTTATCAATTTGGCATCGTATTCTTTTATAATTATTACGATCCAAGGGTTTTATTATTAACTGTTATTGCGTCTATAACTCAGCTATAATCCCGGCAACAACACTGGCATCTATCTATATAATATTTTTTATGGTTTCGTGTGTGGGCTTTTCTTTGAGGCAAGAGACACTAACATTTAATATAAATTTATGAGTGACATATTTATTTTTAAGTAGGTAGGTAGCTAGATGTTTCAAGCAATCCTCATTTAGTATCGTGTTTCGCATTTTCGTGGTCACCCCGTGAATGAAGTGACGTGCTACATTAATTCTATCGAACTGTTTTCCTGGATCAAAGCTGTCTGGTCAATAACAGTTTGGTTATTTAAAAATAGAATACTCATCTATTAAATTAGTGCTGACCCGTCTGAAGTGGACAGTCACGTTTTGGGCGACCGTCGATCGTACGCTATAATTTGAGCACACTTCCACTTTCACGTTACCTACCTAAATGAATTGGAAACAACTTTATGTAAGGCCTACCACTATAGTCCTCCCAACGAATCTATCCTCATGCTTTCGTCATAACCCCTGAGGCCTCGAAGTAAACATCCGCGGACGGTTTACTGCCTGTGTTCATGCGCGCACTATTGCCGAATACTAAGATGGCGCACGACGAAATTAGCAGCTCCCGCACTGCAATCATGTAACTTTGATCACTAACGTTGAAATCTACTTGATCTCCGCCTGGCGGAGGGTCGTCGAACTGGGAGTTCGACGAGCCTCCGCTAGGTGGAGATCAAGTAGACCTTGTTGTGTACCCAATGAGAGTTCGAGAATTCGAAGAAGTTCACAGGAACTATCAAAATCCAGCAAGCTGTGGGCAACATTGGTAGTCTTTTGTTTTTATTGAAAGCCTGTCAAAATGTATACAAATTCACACTTTACAGTATGATCCATAGAAAAACTACTCGCAGCAAGTATTTATTCTAATATTCCACTGTGTTCTAGAGGTAGGTCTAAACTGTAAAGGTATAGTCCGTCCTACTTTAGTTTTATGAAATAAAGTCGTTTAAACACCGGCGTTTCCGCCATTTCTTGGTATCGAAAGCTGTGAATGGCTGGGTGCCCGGGATCTATCTTCAATCATCATTTCTCTTCAAACATGACTTATTGGTTTTGTTACTACAAACTTATATTTGTATTTAATTTTTAAAAATATTCATCGTGTAATAATATTAATAGCAACTTACACAAATGAGAGAATTACCATTTATCAACATCGGACAAGTTGGCCAACTCACGAACTGAGAACAATCCGACGCAATCTTCCATCAAGCACACGGAGGAATGACAAGTTAAGTTGCCATTCTGGACATGGCCTGTGAATGTGATGAAAGCATGAGAATAGATTCGTTGGGAGGACTATAATACCTACAGCGAATGTTTGCACAAATTTGAACAAGTTTAGCGGGCCCGTATTAAAATGTACTCATTCAACAATAGCCTAATATTCGTATAATTTCGTGATAGAAGCCGAACCAACCAACTCTCGTTACGCTATCAATTAAGTAGCCCAGTACATTTTAGCGTCTTTGGCCTTTCAGTTTATCGCTTTTCGCTCAATAATTTATAAATTACAAATGCGTGACGAGTGCGAGTTGTCCTCGACCTACGACCACTTCTTTCGTCGCGCTTCTATCGATCGAATTACATTTTATTTGTGTGCACACTTTTAGCATTATCTTCTTAGGTGGTCCGTCTCAGGTGGTGACACTGTCATCTCGCTGTTGACACCGGTGGAGCCTGGTGCGCGTGCGCGAATCGTGCTCAGTCCCCCCCCCCCCCCCACCCAAGGAACAAACACAATGTTCGCCGTGGGGTCGCGATTTGCATAAAATGATAGGATGGATGGATGGAGGATGGAGCTAACAATAACTGACATTGTTTACATAGTTTCTAGGATTTTGAAAACGCGCCTGTCATTTATGACGCTGCAGAAACTCGGATCAATTAATATTGTGGTGTATGTATTGTATAGGCCTACTTGTTTGTGCTGTGTTACGTACTTTATAACGTACATACCGCACCTTGTTTGTATTAATTATATAATTTGTCACGCGTGGCTTGTAAATGAAGCACGTTTAGTGATTGTGATTGGTATTCGCTGTCACTTACATCAGGATAACGATTGTGATTGTTATATAATTACAAAATAATTAAGAAATGCAATACAACAATGATGATGTTCAGATATGGTATCAACACGTAGAAATTGTTAAAACCCGTTTGTATGTATTATATTATGTATTTTTTGGTTTTTAAATTATTTAATTAGTGCACTGGATCCTTGTGGTTACCTGATGTACATTAGACGGCTGATAATAAATGGTTATTCTCTCTCAAACAATTGCCACTTTGAAACATGACATTGATCGCGTCACGCCCACATTTCATGCATAAATCCCCCCCTTCCCCCCCCCCCCACTAGTTTCCGTATTATTCCACCCTGCCAACAAACAAGGCCGATACACAACTATAGGCGTTTGTTGTTGTTGCCACTTGCCAGTGGATTCGACACATGTGCCCAGGCTCAGTGCTCCATTGGGAAAACCAATTGGAATTGATGAAGTTGAAAGCTCTCTTGTATGTACGATCGTACAGTCGCCGTCAAAAGTAGGTTGTACATGCAGCATCCCAAAACCGAGACATAGCTAAGTTCATGATTCAGCAAACTCACCTCGATACGTGGACGTTGCCGGAACATTTTTTCCTAGGGGGGGGGGGGGGGGGGGGGGAGGAGGGGGGCAAGACGGAACAATAATAATAATCTTTATTTCACATTGATCTTGTACATGGCACATAAATAGCTTCTCCAAGGAGAGAGTGTGAAATAGCACTATTCTACTCTACACAGTAATGTATAGAAAACTAAGACTAAAACTAAAAGTTAAATTTAAATTTAAATTTAAATTAACCACGCCATTTGATACAGTAGAAGCATTCGCTATTCATTCTGGTGCTAGTGGAGTATGTAGGGAGATAAACCTCCCAGGGTTAACCCCGTAGGGCATTCTTTAGATTTCAAACACTTTTTAACCGATTTTGCGACTTAAAATAAGTATAAATGAAATTAATTGAACCATGCATAGGCTTTTTGTGTTATCCGGTTTTATTAAAATAATCCTGAAATCAAGAGCGGGGGGGGGGGGGGTTACACCTCTTCCCCCTTCTCATGAATTAGTATATGTATATCATTATTATGTTATCATGCTGTGAAGGTCTGCCCCTTGGTGGTTTGTTGGTTGTAGTTTTATTAACATCACCATATTCTATCGATTGTATTCGCGGAATAGATCAAAGTGTTGCCGCTCTGTTGCTCTGAATGATTTCTTTGTGGGTTCAAAGTAAAACAATTCTGTGTTAGAAACGCCAACGCGCCATGGCCGAACATGTTTTCGTCCGGCCGGGCTCGGGGAATTTCTGATAAATGCCGGAATCTGTTCTGATCAATATTTAGGTCCGCCGAAAAGAAAGGCTGGGTAAATGCTTCAATCAATTTGGTTGACGCTACTAAAATATGGTGAAGAGCGACATAGCCCCCGTGTCCCGTTCACGTTGTTTAGACTCGTAACCATGCGAAATTAACCACAATTGTCGGCATCGTGATCGTAATCGAGATCGGGATCATTATCGTACATTTTCTCATGCTAAATCATTACGACATTACGATTTTATTGTGAACAGCGCCTTAAGAACTGTAAGTTAACTTTTCCACGATATCCGAATTGCGATTGCGATCCCGATGTACCGACAGTTTTGGTTGGGACGTAAGCATTCTACAAACAAAAACATACTCGTATAAAGAAAAAACATCTTTATGTCTATTTTTACAAGTTAGGACTTGGCTATCAAAATGAAGGAAGTAGCTTTACGGAACTTTTTATGTTGTGTACTGAGTTTCATAATGCCAACAAGATTATTCTGATGTGAAGTAATTCTATAGATATGGAGATATGGGCTTGCCGGCGTTCAGATGTATATTTGGCGTCGGGTTTTTAATTTATTTCGTAAGAAAACGCTTCCAGGAATGGTATCTTTTTATAGATCGCGTGGTTGATTCGTGTACCACGGAACAATCAATTTTGTATCCTTCAATCTATTTTTGAATGGTTTGCTCCAATGACTTCCGAATCTCTATTAATTGTGAGTGCAGAACTATTTGATTGGGTTAAGTATTTAGAACGAAAGCTGACACACACACATGCACTAAATGTCACGTAAACAATAAACAATAGTTTCAACTAGTTTTATTTCTACGTGTTGTGTACGTTCGTTTATCATTTTCATTGACATCGGGGATCTCGTAAAAAATCACTGAAAGGATATATAGCCTTATTATGCCCTGCATCGTATGGCCTACTTCGACTCGTGCACGGATGATGTTTGTTCATCTGGCGGAATATACACATCTTATTCCGCACAATTCCAATCGAGGTGCTCTAAATCGATAACCGAACAAACATCGTCCGCGTGCAATGTTTTCATTACAACAACGTACATATGACCTCTTCGAATAGACCATTTGTCACAGTCGCACCAGCAGAGTAATTATGATAGATACAGCCTTCAACCTCATTATACTTACTTCCGCGCATTTGTGTATTAGTGAATTGAACCATATATAGGCTAATAACTTAGTTTACATTTTGTGGTGAAACATTTTTTGGCGTTTGGATTGCAGATGTGAAATATATATATATATAGTTGGAATTGGAAAGTTATATATGATAACAAAAAAGTCTTTTCTTGAGAGTATGTATAGTTTACACTTTCAGTGTAGGCCTACTTCAGATTCGAAACGCCCGCTCCATACAGCCACATTGGTTGGCTTCCTATGATGGAATCGTGTACCTCTATTGCTCCAACCTATAGGGATGGGAGAAAACGTTTAGTATTCTAAACGTCCAAGCTTCTCATTAAACGAATTTACACACACCGAGAATTTCAATTGAATTGGAAATTTAATGCGACGGGTCATTGATGGGTAGGGAGGGGGTGGGTACACACATCAATCAATCAATATGATTAATTAGCGGGGCTCGATACGTGAACTCCGAAAACAAGAACGAGATCAACAGCTGAAGCTGTATTTCTCTCCCTTTGGTAAAACCAATCCCTATTTCTTCTATCTCACCAGCCCCTGTACCATACGTGAATTTACCTTTTTTTAAAAATAATTTTTCACAACGCAACGTCGAATCAGTGAGAACATATTATTATTATCTTATTTGCTTTCGTCAAAAGCAGGCTTCATACTATGATCTACTTGAGAATCAATATTTTCTATAAGTTGTAGGGTTATTTTTTAAATTAACTTTTTTCCAAGGTAATTGTAAAATAACAACCAATATTAGAAATGTTGTTTATCCGGGTGTTCGTTGTTTTAAAACCACATCCAGCTAGGTTCTCACTTTCCAATATTGTGTAAAGCGTTCTTGAAAATCGGTTATTTCCGCGCGCTTTTAATATTGCAGCTACCCTCTTCCGTTAATATAGGGATTGGAATGTCGTTAGCGTTGGCGTCGGACGTTCCACACAACAACTTTCTATACGGAATGTACAATACCGTCGTCGATTACCACCGACATTCCACCTGATGACGTGTTGCTCATACCAAAGTAGTCGCGGCAATTCGCGTACATAACTCGTCACGTGATATAGAATAGCGTGACATGACGTGACATTCAGAGCTTCACTAATCAATGTGGGCCGCCATTGAAATGTGTGTTATGGGCCGTTTACATAAGTGACTAGTGATTATTGACTAACCCCCGTGTCTAAGCCACAGGCTTCTTTCATTGGCTATGAGTGAGAATACTGCGCTCTGATTGGCTGTGACTAAGATTTCTTTTGACTTGTCAAGTCAAGTCAAAAGAAATCTTAGTGACAGCCAATCAGAGCGCAGTATTCTCACTCATAGTCAATAAAAGAAGCCTGTGGCTTAGTCATGCGGGCTAGTCACTAATCACTAGTCATTTATGTAAACGGCCCATTATAGTCGCGTCGCGTTAACTTGCAAGGTGTTGTCGTCAAGGATTATGTAATAGTGAAGTGACGCGTGTGACAACTACCAACCTAATGCCCCTAATTTCAATGTCCAGTTAAAGTGTTAAGTAAATTTAACTGTCAGGTAAGCCCAGTTTGGTGTATTTCTATTGGCCGTTGTCATGGGAAAAACAATTTAACTGAAAAGTAGATTATGTAGTGATAATATCGCTCGCATGTTGTCAGACGTGGTGGGGTCGCATTCCATTCACGGTTGTTGCAGTCGATACAGTGGGCAATAACAATGCAGCTATCGGGCAATGTCGAGTTGAATACCGTTGAAATAGACCTTGTGGAGCGACCGTCTCTTCTCAGAATGTTAGGGGACACCTTGTTCCTTATCGGCGTCGCCAGTATAGCTCCGTGTGACGTGTTTTTCAAGTGTCCGACTTCTTTGGCCCAGCTATATTGTATAATCGGCGTTGTTGATGACGTCAGGCGCCAGCGATCAATGAATCTTGCGGATCCGAGTCGCGCGATATGGTGCCCGCTCGGCTCGGCTTGGCTTGGTGCATGAGCCCGCCCGCGCCAATACCGTACCAGAGAATTCCAATAGAGCGACGGAAAATAGCATAGGTGATAAACACGTCAATGATGGAGGCGCCCATGAAATCTCTCGCACGCCCGTTTTCGCTATAATGAAAGAATTTCTTTCTCTCGCACTCGAGAGAGGGTTTGCCGGTGTGGATATGTAATTTTCAACGGCCGCCCCCCCTCTTCCCCCCCCCTTCCCCCCCTTTAGGTCGTCCGGGAAGTTTACTCCTCTGATTCTTCTTCCCCTAGCTTCGATTTCCGCAGATCTATATCACATAAAAAAATTCATCTCGCTAATGAACTTTCTCAAGGTTGTGGTTTTGTCGTAAGTTCCGTGATTAAGTGTACCTGCGTTATGACTTATGAGTTTGTTGGGATGGATATAAGGAACTAACTCGTGTTCTCGTTCGTCTCAAGAGGAGACGCGCTACGCATCTACATATAGCTTTAACGTTAGAACAATAGCACAGGCCATGTTGTGAAGAGCAATCCCGACCATTTCGCTAATTCTGTATTGAGCTATCTATACCTGTCTATGTTGTCAGTCGTGGTCCGTGAAAATAGTTTCATTTTACAGTAAATTTCGTTTTTGAATTAAAACATTTCGGTTGAGTATAAATTAAAAGCTGTACAGATAGATATTCTATTCGCGACTTGCTGTTTGTACAATTTGTATTACATGTTAACCGCTTGAATACGCTCTAACACTTTTGAGAGACTATTTCAAGATCAAGATTTTGTCTCAATTGAGATTGAATCAGTTATATGAGGACATTTTGGGTCACAAAGGCCAAATAAAAAAAAAACGATTTCTAGTGCGTCTCGCCATTAAAAACACGAATAGAACAATATTAATTGCCTTGTTATTCGAGCTCTTTCGGTGTTTATCGGAGCCTCAGTTTTGGCAGTTTCTGATTTAAAATCTGTCAGTAAAATAAAGTAATTGATATTCCAGTGTTATCGTCATTCTCGCGAAATTTACGCGAGTCTCCAGTCATCAGTCAACAGTTAGTTATTTCTGCACTCATTTCTTATTTAGCCTGCATTGTTTGTCGTTTCGTGAAACACAAAATGGCCGACCACTTAACACATTGTGCTTTTTTGTGAATGAGTGGCCTATAATAGTCGTCGTGGGCATCAAGGGAATGTGGTTCCATTAGACACTGTAGTAGGAAGGACTTGTCAAAGTGTAGGCTAAGAGTTCTGAAAGGTTCGCGTATCACTCGTTCATGCCTGTTATTAGTTCTCTGAGCTAAGCACCGGGCCAGTAAAGCCGAGTTGGGAAGGCTTAAATAAGTCTCTAAGTATTTGCATACAATTTATATTTGTGCCCACACATATATATTATTATTCTGTGGGCATTATAGCTGCTATACAAAAATAGCAGAAGTGTTGGGGACGGGATTTGATTTCAATTTATTTCGAACCTGACACGAACTCTGATGTTAAAACTTGAAATTCGTATCGCCTCAGGTCATGTCCTCTCTTCATGGGTGTCTTGTCATAAAACAAACTATTGGCTAGGTTAACAGGTAACACTGATCTACAGTATGGGCATGTATTTACGTTTATGATTTACCTTTAATAATAGCCTAATGTCAGGTTTGAAACGACATATCGAACGCTACTGTTTGTCGTCGGTTGTGAACAGTTGGGCTGGATTCACAGATGCATGCAACTCCTAAGTTGTTTCCTTTACTCAGACAACTTACAACAACAACAACACAACATCAGATATACATGGTTCTTCTGCGATTAACTTCCTCGTTGTTTGTAAAAGCTTTCCTTTTGTGAACACTGTTACGTAAGCTTCTATTTTAGATAATCTATGCACGAATATTAATGTTTTAATTACAGATTTACTCACCGTATTCAAATTAATCAAATGGTGAGATTTTTCCGCTTCACTTTATAAAGTGCAAGAGTTATTCAACCAGTGATATATAGTATAATAAAAATACACTCGGCAAATTCCTGTAACGATACTTGCGTAGTAGGTAGATGCAAGTGCCAAATGTGCACGGAACGCAGTCATGTTATTTCAATTCCACTTACTAAAAGGTGATATAAATTTTACCACCCAAGTCCTCTGGCTAATTAAAATTTCTCAATTTTTCAAAGTTCACGCCGTTTGTCTCCGTTTAAATTTAGTCACGAATCACGAATTGCATAAATTAATGATCCAGCGAGGTGCTTTAGAAACGGTTCCACCGGGAGAATATTGTCCTGTCTGTCTGTCTGCTTCGTTTACAATTTATAGGGTTGACGAAACCATATTTAAAATTAATAATTTCTCTTATCCGTGTATACCTACGTGTATTAAATATGTTTTGATGTGAACTAATTTTAACATGTGTTGGCTGTCGTACAACAGCCAAGCGCATGCCAAATTGCATTGGAATGGCTTTCTTCAAGTCAACATCTCTTCATGAAAACAACCAGTGAACCCGTATGCAGGTTATAAAATACAGTACAGTATAGTCTTGTTTTTCTGTGGCAACTGGACTGTAGTTCACTGGTGAAAATCAACTACTTGCTTTGGTACTTGCATACACGACTGGTTCACTGTATAGTTTGATTCGTCTGTATCAAGGTGCTTGAAAGTTTTGCAGTTCATATTTGATGAAGTGTGTGTAGACACCCTGTAAATGGCAAAGTTAGGCTATACTTGCTGTATATTTTAAATAATTTTCTTCCGGTAGAAGAAACATCCGCGAAATGGCTGATTAGCTGCGTCTTAGAGCAGAAGTTGATTAAAAGTACGGCTAGAGATTGCGCAGGTGGCAGCCATTTTTCTGCTTGGAAGATTATTACGTGGAGATCATTAGCAGTGGGTCTAGTTGACAGCCTGAACTGTATTAGTTTGTAGCTGCATGGATGCGTCTCATAATAGGGGTTATATAGATAATAAGAGGAGTCAGATGAGCAATTACGGCCCACGGAAACCGGGGAGCTCCGGAGCTTGCTCGTGTTTAAGGGGGGTGGTCTATCGGCCCCCGGGGGTGGCGAACCATGGCACACGGAGGCCTGCCATGTAAGATCTATCTGCCGAGGAAACAACCGTTTCTATACGAATATTATTTGCTGGGTTCATAGAACGAGTTATAATGGTGAACAAATATCCGACCGTACGATCTGTGCGCGCCACTTACATAACTTTCATCTTATTTCCCGTTTAATTGGATAATACTCGGTCAGAGTGTCTAGCCAAACATTTTTGGTGAGGCTATAATCATGTGTTTAAAAAGATAGTCAGTTTCTCGTTTTTAAGTACATATTTGCAAATTGTATTGTTAGATTTTTTCTTTTGTATGGAATGATAATATGACAGTCTGGCCCCCAAGACGCGACGTCTATGTTAGGTTATGTGATGCGTTCAATGTCTGACGTTGTTAGAAGCAAACCGTGTAAATACCATCACTTCCTTGTATCCCTCCATCCACTCGGCAAGATCTTCCACAAGTTTGAATGTGTGTATCAAGCAAACCGTGTAAATACCATCACTTCCTTGTATCCCTCCATCCACTCGGCAAGATCTTCCACAGGTTTGCCTGTGTGTATCAGGCAAACCGTGTAAATACCATATCACTTCCTTGTATCCCTCCATCCACTCGGCAAGATCTTCCACAAGTTTGCCTGTGTGTATCAGGCAAACCGTGTAAATACCATCACTTCCTTGTATCCCTCCATCCACTCGGCAAGATCTTCCACAGGTTTGCCTGTGTGTATCAGGCAAACCGTGTAAATACCATATCACTTCCTTGTATCCCTCCATCCACTCGGCAAGATCTTCCACAAGTTTGCCTGTGTGTATCAGGTGTCTCGTTCGCGGTCCCCGATACGAAATTATGTGAACCACTGCACAGCAAGCGTCTCCTTGGTTACACCATCCAATAGGCCATTTGCTCAGAGTAAACAGTTTGGTACCGTTAACAGCCGGCGCCGAGCGCGTTGTGCGCCATCCTCTGCCCCGCGCTCCTACCCCCTTTGTGTTGCCACGACGAGAAAAGTTACACCGACGAAAGTATCGTGTAATTCGATTATAAACCAACGTTTTCTTATATTGCGTGGGATGCTGAGCTGTTATCAACATGCAAACGGCGGCGTATCATTTTGACTTACTGTATATTATCCTTTTTGTAACATGTTTTTTTCCGAGCCGAGTCGGCGTCTCGTGGCTGCATTGTGGGGTGGGTGGCACCCCCCCCCCCCTAGGTTCTGCACAACAGTCTTATTGAACCAACCTCTTTAGCGCAAAACACTTTAGTGGGAATGTTTCAATTTGCATAGGATCCATTTTCACCGCGGAATACTAAAATTGTGTTTTTATAATGTTTGTCATATGATCTATAGGCCTGCTTATACTGTCCAATTTCGACGCATTGTTAATAAAGTGAAAACAAATTTAATCGTGTTCACATCGCATAATAACATCTTTTTCATGCCAAGATACGTTGCTTGATATATTCTCAGGTCCAGTCTTAAAATGTTCCAATAACTACTTATTTGTC
The DNA here is from genome assembly GCA_945910005.1 of Isoperla grammatica. Classification (NCBI taxonomy): domain Eukaryota; kingdom Metazoa; phylum Arthropoda; class Insecta; order Plecoptera; family Perlodidae; genus Isoperla; species Isoperla grammatica. The sequence continues at coordinate 124,985,719 of OX246737.1, forward strand.
GAATAGCTTGTTGTCTCCTTGGCAACCACCAATCAAAACTCTTGAAATCCTCCAAATAGCTTAATTGCTACAAATAACTTTCCTATTAGGAGATTGTAAGACTGGCCCTCAGTCTCGTAATACCCAGGGCCCGGATCCACAAGAGGTCCTAAGTCTTATTTTGGTCTCAACTCTAACTTTGAACCTTGTGTGAATCCAGAGCCATGTCCTGTGAAGAAGTTACTCATTCCTGGTCGAAACAAAGATGCAATGAACATTCCAATAACATGTTTTACAATTCGTTCTCAGACATGGGACTGGCTGGATTCACAAGAGAGTTAGGTCGGTCTTAGAGTTAAGACCGAAAAAAGACCTTGTGAATCCGGGCCCTGGAGATTGAATAATCCGTGGCCAATGATTGGCGGATATAAAACCAGTCCAATATCCAATATCAAGTTATACTCCCCAATTTGATGTAGTCTGTCATGTGTATTGAATATGACGTATCGAATCATTCCGTCTGCTTCGTGTTGCAATCAGTGAGTGCGGCGTCTTGTTATTTATATTGGGCCATGTTCACTTCACCGTCCAATCAACTTGTACTACCACCCGTATCAATCATCGTTTCGTCCTCCCTGGGCACGCCGGGGTTTGCAGGCAGACTCTTGATATACCTATCACCACCTCACACACGTAGTTTAACCTACTTCATTCGATCTAAATAGTAAATATAGATTTTGTTATACAAACCTGTACTGTAATTGCATTAGTTTTAGTTTTAGTTTTAGAATAATTGTTAATTGCCGTCTCTCTCTCTCCAGAGGCAGAGGAGCCGGTTATACTTTTACAATGTATGGGTCACATGAATAAAGATGAATACATGTGCGCCTCCTATCTATCTATACGCCTTGTTGTCCGTTTGTCTACAATGTAATGGCTTCGATTGAATATTATTTATTGATTTAAATGTTTAGTGTGGTTTATAATTAATTAATAAGTTATTATTTTAAATTATATTTATAAGTTTAATTAATAAGTATCTCCACCAGAAAGAAGGTTGTTTGTTGTATCCGTTAGTCTACAAGGTTTGGCTTCAATTGAAAGGGTCTCTAGATATAATTTATTGATTTAAATTAAATGTTCAGTGTGCATGGTTTAATTAATAAGTTTTATAATGTAGAGAAGTATTAAACTAAAGAGCTTTGACGTATTTGTGTTGTGTTTACAGACGACTTGTTAGCGAGAAATGGTGGAAGAAAAGTCGTGATGTAACGCTTCATTACGGCAGCATTGTTTCTAGAACATATTGTTATTAGGGGAATTTATAACGTTCGTGTTGCCTGTAGTAGTTATGGAAGTACGTAAATCAAAAGTTGGAACATTATTTACATCGCCAGAAATAGTGCTCCTTTGCATCAACCGCCTTTGTAGCGGTGTGCAAAATAGTTGTTCGGAAAATTGAAGTATTACGGACCGAAAATGGAAACAGTTACGTGAACCACGCGAATCTGTTTCAATCACGTGTTTTGACGCTGAGAAAGGAGTCTGATCATAGTTTACAATGCACGTTGGTGGAGGAGCCGGGTTGTCACTGTTCCGGGGCTGGGCAGCGAGCCTATGTACGGATCACATACAACGAGTGAGTAGAGAAGAGCATATTTGTAATCGGTCTCTCGTAGTATACGGATAAAATGAGCTGCATTCATTGCTATATGGTCACCGTGGGACAAAGTTACTGCACGATCGGCGTTTGATGTAACGTATATAGCTGGTTTTCTTTTCGCTGTTAGGATCATTAATTAGGCTACTTATGATGAATTAATCAGAAACTCTTTACGATTAATCAGCATGGTCATTGGTGTATTTCGAACAACTTAGTTATCTTATCAGGTTTTGTATTCGAGAAATATAATTAAAACATACGGATAAGAGGACGAAGGAAAATACTTAAGAACAAAACAACGTGATTTCACTGAAATAAATGATTTCAGCTGCCAATGGTAGTTATTAACGAAATGTATAATGTATTTTCTGTGCATGTACTCCGTTACAAGAACTGGGTATCAGTGGGAGACATTATATCATTTATTATGTGTTTCGTTGACTTCAAAGTCATGTATATTTCAGGAGGATATAGATATAGATTTGTCAATTTAAAAATTTACAAACAAACGCAGCCCGAACTCGGGAATCGTATACTCTGGACCTTCTGCATTGGCAGCAGGAATATACACACTAATAATATCTCTGTGTAATACAATGATTCTATGTTCATTTCTTATCAAAGTTTATACAGCCCCTACCTCCTTTAATGTACTAATTTACGGTGTTAGCTAATTTATGTGCTGATATGTGGTATTTGCTAATTTATACTCTACACACGTGATTGCATGAAATATGTTCTTAGTGCTTCTGGCATTCTCGCGTCTCGACGTGGCGGTGGGTCCTGTTTATAGCCATGACCTCGACATGAATCATCCCTAGACTTGCTTAAACATACGACGAGTACGTATAGAGTAAGCAGCTCCTGTGGTTTCAATTAACTTAAGACACACATTCAATAACCGTCTGGAGTATTCGAGCGGGGTCGACATTTGCATTTGCTTGGAGAAGGTTTTGTGAAGGAACGCGAGACCCAGAGCGTAGTCGGCATAATTGAATACATGCACGATGAATTAGTTTGATGACGCGTCAATTAGTTGAGTTAGTTCGATCCGGCTCGTTTCTACCCTCGGAGATGGGTCGCGCGGGGGGTCGGGGCGCGGGGTTGGAGCCGGCTCGTTTCTACCCTCGGAGATGGGTCGCGCGGGGGGTCGGGGCGCGGGGTTGGAGCCGGCTCGTTTCTACCCTCGGAGATGGGTCGCGCGGGGGGTCGGGGCGCGAGGTTGGAGCCGGCTCGTTTCTACCCTCGGAGATGGGGCGCGCGGGGGGTCGGAGCGTTGGGGTCGCACTGAGCGTTGAGATGTGACGTATATCGATGGCCGCCACTTTCAATCGGATCATGTAAACTCTTGGTATCGACATGTTAACATCTGCACTCTGGTGGTGATGCCTGTAAGATCGGCAAAGAGTATTTAATTGACAATTATTGTCATATTGCATTTAGAGCACATACGCCAACGTGCAGCGTCACTGATTGTTTATACAATTTGTGTTCAATTACAATTTTCCTTGATTATGGTCTTTACTTGTTAAGTTTCGTGACTTTACCCCATAAGTTAAACATTCAAATTATTGTGGCGTTGGAGGAGCCCGCCCCAGGTGTTTTTTGCAGAACCTTGACTTTTTATGTATAAGTAACCTAACTTTATTTATTAAATTTCAATGGCTTGTTTTGTGTGTTGGTTTTAGCCGATTAAGTGAAAGCCTTAGCGAGTTTGCTTGCAAGAGACACACGAATTCATTATTTCCTTCCAACTATATTAATTAATGTTAGCATCTTATTATCGGTTCGTCGTCTTTTTTGTGTGAATATCGTCAACTTTTTCCTGATACGCGATGACTTGATTCGTCACGCATAGCAAGTTCGCATCTCCTTTGTTCTGTCGCTCTCCGCTCGAGCGCTAACCTCGTTGAGAGTTCTACGCCCATGCACAGTGGTCCCTCGCGCCGCTTGTCCACCGATGCCATTTCTGATGTAGGCACTGTACCAAACTCACTCGCGCCCTCACTTAAAAGATCGATCATCATCGTTAGGACTTCAAACTTGTAAAACATGAATATAACACGGTGCTTACGTCACTGTTCTAATGAACCGAACCAGCTCATTACGGGACGAGTCTAAGGAAAGCGTTGAATGTTTCGGAAGTTTACAAGTCAAGCTTCAGTTGGACTCGCCCATTGATTAGACACGTTTACATAACGTCTTGTTTATTTCATCGAATAGAGATGGAGACAAATTAATTATATACACCCTTTGACTGAAATTAATTTCGTAAAGGAACGTAATCCTATATACAGCACGAGGACACTGGACTCTCTGAAGTAACAGTTAGGCTAAAATGCATAGTCGTTCCTCACGTACTCCTCAACTCAGCCTTGCCTCAGACTCGCCCAACCACCAATCACAGAGCAGCATTGCCATGTGGACTGCACTGTGATTGGTGGTTGGGCTAGTCTGAGAAGAGGCTGAGTTGAGGAGCACGTGAGGAACGACTTAGCATTTTACTCTTAGTGTGGTTATACAGTTCGCGTCGCATCGAGACATGGCGCGCTATAGCCACAGTGGGTGTCGGCGCAGTAGACGGCCTTTTTGTCCGCTCAACTCTTCTGTTTGACTGCACGCCACTAAATTATGCAGACCTGTATGATTGCACACACGTTATTATTACCCTGGCAGCTGGTATCGGTACTCGAGGCCTAGACTGCACCAACTAACACACATAACTAACGCACTGACATGAAATCTGGAAACAACATATTTATTATTTGAATATGTCATCACGCCATATTCATAATACCGTAATGGTATTTGATGATGTGCCTTTGGCGTGGGGCCACGGTAAACGTAGACGTTATTATTCATAAATCGTGTACTTTGCGTTGCAGCGCGAATGATTTGTGGCCGTGCGAACTCATTTTTCTTTTAATCTTTATCTAGTTATTATTTATGTTGTGTGTAGTCGTGGAACTACGGTTCCTACGCGTGCAATGCGAGATGCGTTCATCATGTACACTGTACAGTAGCCACGTAGACATCCCCTGTACACTACACTTACACTAATGATCTCCAAAATAGCTAGTGTGAAATAAAAACTTGTACATCAGTTCGGTAATATTGTCATTATTACCGTATTGTGCCATTGTAGTGTAGAATGACTAGCCACAAGAGGTACCGTGACGCTACGTATGATATACACATATCGTGGGTGTTGTTCAGATAATAATTATAATAATTTTTCGTAGGAATGTGCGCACCAGCTGATGTGCCCCTCTTCAGGTGACTAACTAGGTATATTAGGGTGTTTTGGATAATTGCGAAGGAATGTCTGAGAACTGATAGTATGACTGACTCAATCCCAGCATTCGCCTTAACGACTGAGGAAAACCTCGGAAAACCTTCATTCAGGACTGCCGGTGGCCGGAATCGAACCGGCGACCTCCCGAATTAGAGTATCGCGTCTTACCGCTGAGCTATCGGACATGTTCAGATGAATTAAAACTTCTTGAATCGCAGTTTATTCCACGACCCCGTTTCGCGAGTCGGGACCATGCTCTATAGGTCGATTCACAATTGAAATAAGAATTGCAATAAGAAAAAGTGAAATAGTGAAATAACAAGCAACTGGTTCACAACCGACGACTACATAGTTGCTTATTTCAGTAGTCAAAGCAGCGTCTTAATTGTGTACTTACTATCATTGACTATAACAGCAAAATATCCGGTACCACTGTTTTTGTTTTGATTTCCGTAGTTGACCTTCTAGTATGGCTCTTCTGTGTTCTGATTGGTTCGTCATAAGACGTGCATCATGGGAAGTTGAAATAAGAAATGAAATTGATTCATTTCTTATGACTATTTCAATCCACTGTGACGGATGTGAACCACAGCATTTTGTTATTGTATGTTCCAATTCGCTTAAACCTTATTGCTATTTCACTAAACCAACTCTTATTTCAATACTAAGACGTCGCATCTTCGCGGAAGCAACGTTTGTTGCTCGCATGCAGCCTACTCTCTTATTCTGCACACTATTTTTGGCAAATCGAATCCGATGTTGTGGGTGACATTTAACCCGTCGAAGTTATTTGCAATATCTCATTCCCGTCGTCTGTCTGTTTGTGACACATGCACGACTGTCCCTCGTATGCTCGTCGCGTTGTGGCTGCAATTCGGTTGTCGACTAGGTAAACAGAATTGTTAGGAATTCTCAATCCGCTGTGTTTACGTTTACGTCAAATAGCGCAATTAAATTCACGTTACCCGAAATGAGAAACGAATCATACAATATGTGTTATATAGCTATAGCCGCCGACATACCAAAATTAAGGGTAGTACATACACATTTTTTACCCTTGTGCAATGAGCTTGTCGTTTTTACTCTCAAATCAATTTATTAATCATTTTCAAATTCTGTTGACCTCCATACGAGTAAAACTAACATTTTTCAAACTTTTTTTATTGTTTATCCTGAAATGTAATAAGTGCTCGAATTTGAACTTTCTCGTGCTATATTACATTGCATTCAACACAACATATTCGAATTCCAGCAGAATTCATTTCAAGATGTACAATATGAAGTTACGGAATACAACTCCGCTAAAGCAAGATATGTGCCGAATCGTTTAAATTAAGGAAGGTTTCTTCATACTCTTGATTTACTTTAAATCACGCCTGGTGTATGTATTTTCTGTCGCAACAGAATAATGGTATAGTCATACTCAATTTTAGTTTGTTACTCCCGCCCACGTGTGTTTTGTTTGTATCTCCGTAGTTGAACCAACTGTTGTTGTTGAAGTTCAATGTTTACTAAAGTTGGTAGACAAGGTCCGTCCGACTCCAGAGTAGCAGAGCTTTGCTGATATCCATATTGTTTGTGTGAGTTCGTCTTTCCGGTTGGTTAATTTCATTCCCATTTTCTACCACGTTATACTCTCACACTGCTCATCGTCTCGATTACAGTCATCACATAAAAATTAAAGGTCAAGCCTCAATATCAAATCAAACGGAGCTCGTTTCGTTTCGTATTGATTCAGTTGAATAAGATGATTTTGTCTTGGAAACATGAACACGCGCGGTAGAAAAATAGTCGCGAATAAATAATTCATATACCAGTATATTTACTTGAAGAAATCCGACGACGGCTTTTCGTTCTAATTTAACTTGGTAATTTGGTAAACAAAGTAATTAACAACGTAGTTACGAGCTGGAACCATCAGCTCAGACTCCATCGTAGAACCCAATATTGTCGAACGGCCTTTGTTTCATTCCGTGCCAAGGCTTAAAGCACTCATTGTGCGTTCATTGTGGCACAGTTTTATATCTGCAACATTATTGTTTTACTCTAGGGCACTTACACAGTGGAAATACAACAGGTAGGTACGTCGTAGTGTTTGAAACATTGGGATGCTTTAAGAGGACGTAGGCGTTACTCGCTCCGCGCGACTCCCCCCAGAGATCGCGCCACAGTGGAACGGAACATTGGAGGTTGTGGGTGCGATGCGGAGAGGCGCGGGGTACGGTAAAGCGCTCGAGGGGTGGCGAGGCGGCGTAGTGGGAGGCATTAGTCCCGTGTCCGGGCGGCGGTGCGCAGTATTGGACATTTATTTTGAACAAATAGTTTCGATCATGGGGCATACGTATTTGCACAGAGTCTCTCAATTCTAAAACGACCCATGTAGAGAGAGCCACTATTGTTTTAGGGCATTCATAACATTATCATTAGGATTTAAGATAACGAATAGTAACTGTTTGGATTCGAACCGGATAATATTTCTCTGTGTGGACGGTTACTCGACTGGGTTGGTTGGGTAGATATTATCTGAGATGGCTATTTCCACTCTCTTGTGCAGCGTAGCGTATTAGTGTGACCTTACGGTGTACTTTGACACGCAGACACGTGTGCGGGATTGCGGTAAAAGTATTTTAATTTGTATTAGTGAACTTAAACACTGGTGTGGCCCATATTAAAGTATCTAGAAACATATAACTAAAAGTAAGAATTAATTGGAGGGAACGTATCGCACCAACTTATGTATAAGCAAGTATATACAAACTTGTCCGTCATGATTCAGTGATGAAATCTCGACGTTTAGAGCGAATCTCTTGCACGTATGCAAACGTATCCAGGGATTGATCATATCGAGCTTAATGTTCGTATAACCGCAAAGCCAGGCCTATAATCCGGGCATAAATGATAACGACAACCAACTCAATCAATCAATCAATCAATCACCGTTTGGTTGAGTACCAGGTGGCGGTGCGGTTTGCAGGCAGGCAGGCAAGTGAAGACCACGCGACTAATGAGCTGTATAATCGTCTATGTTGACCTCATTGCGTTAAGTAACATGGAATCCGGCATCAATCAAAGTAGGGGTACATTATATTTTGGACCACATTTTAGTTGACGTTATTTTACTTCGTTACTTTAGTTGTTGTAGTGTTCGTAGTGTCAATACTAATTAAATCGTTCTTAAAAATGTATGTATACGGTACATGTTTTGTGTCTTAGGCCAGGTATTATTTACAGCTAATAAAAATTTAATGGGAGCTATTAGGTGGATTTTAAGGCTTCTGATTGGATGGTTGCCACGGTGAAAACAAGTTATTAGCTACTAACTTTTTAATAGCTGTTCATAATAGTACCTCACTAACCACTGGATGGATGTAGGCCCGCATGACTTGTGTATAATATGCCTGATACGCGGTTCCGTTTTCTCTTATTCATCCCTTTGTCTGCTAGGAGATTTTTGCTTTTGTGTTAGAAATTTTCCACGAAAGCGTGCTATGAATAAGCATGTTTTAGTGCAGATCTATGTATTTTCCAAAATACCTATTGTAGAGACCGACATTAACGGTCACATCACTGTCCTATACTGTAACTATTGACAGACACAGGTTACATAAAATTGCTTGATGATTCTACCCGTTTCCCGATTCCCCTTTGCCCCTTTGAATACAATTTACCCTCTTAGTTTTAACAGTTTGTCTTCCAATAACTCCCCGACATTATGTGACCTAGTTGTCGAGTACGTCGTAATACCTCACATAATAACAATAATCCCCACGTATATTGTTCAGTCATGTTTCGAAGCAATAAGTGTAGCTAAACCTGTAAACAATATAGTAATTAGTCAAGTCGACACTTTTATCTCTTCTTGTATACACATAGACCGTGATGCTATCAGCCACCATTCTGTGTAGCGCTAAGTCAGGTACTTATCCCTCTCTCCACACTATCATTGATGTACGATAGCGCGTGATTTGCTGACGTCCGCCCAATATTGCTCGGTCGCGCTCGCGTATAAGCCGAGATAAACCGAAGTTACAGCGAGGTCTTTAGAAGAACAATATATATATCAGCCACAGCGCTTAATACCATAAGCTATTAATAAATCAGGCTCAGGACGACTATACGGTGCATGCCTACAATTATGGATAGTTTACCCCCCCCCCCCTCCCCAATGGTCGGACATTAAACTTCAGGATGAATTGGGTGGGGAGGGATCCGCTTCGTACTTGCACGAATGCTTGTCGGATTCACTTTTCGAATAGGCCTATAAAAGATAGGCCTGTGTTCATTAGTAAAGTGCAATAGAGCCACTATATAGATTAAGATGATGCATAACACTCGATATAGTTATTTATACATTCAATGCATGTTATTAAATCTAAAAGAAATTCGAGCATTCAATACGTATTATTATTATGATAGTATAGGCCTATACCTGAGCAGTGGGAGTATTGAATGCTGCAATTTTAATTTCGAATGACACAATATTTCAACTCACGCGAGGGTTGTAGACTCGTTTGAAACGATCGAGATTAAAAATCATATAAAACATTATTCTAGATTCACAATTCGTTATTGATTAGAGACTTGACTGATTTTCCGTGGGGAGCGCTGTACATTGAATATTGCGGTTTTAATGACGTCTCGTGATTGCTACATTTTAGCTCGCGTGAAGGTTTTAGAATCGTGCACGTGAAACGAACGATGGGAATACAAATTACAACATGTGAAACGTTTTATTCTCTCTCGAGACTTGATTGTATAGTCATGTCGTCGAACAATTAGCGCCGCTGTTGGGAAGGGTGAGTGGCGTGATGCGGGAAAATGGGTAAAAATCAGCCAACATGTGGTCGCGGTCTGCTCTTGGTGCATAGCCTACCATTCAGGTCCGAATTCACCAAACTTTGTTATCATCTACGATTAGTAATAATAATAATGCCTTTATTTGCAAACAGGATATCAAAATCCCACTAGTGCAAACATAATACAATACAATAATACACATAGAAGACAGTAGTAAGTAATAATAGTTACAATAAAATATAATACATACTACATAAGCAAGTATACGAAAACAACAACGAAAAAAATACATAATTAAAAAAAAAAAACATGCCATAGCATGGTTGCAAAACCGTAACCATGGTTTCAACACACAAAATGTATGGTGTCTTCTATCAAACACGCCGTCTTGGCCCGGGGTAGATTTTGACCATGGACGACTCTGCCAATCGTATGAGGCGACGAAATGAGGGCCTCCAATTTCCCCATTCCACCAATTAACCCCTTTGAATCTACACTTTTCCCGCCTAAGTGTCCCTACCCTTCAAATCTCCTCTTACGTCACATGACCTAGTTGTCGAGTACGTCGTTAAACGCCAAATAATGAAATGAAATTCTACCAGATGTCGTGCTGCTTGTTCGGAGCAAATCGCCGATAAACGGCGAATCTTGGTACTATAAAAGTTTGGCGGAACTGCGATGGGCCTCAATCGTTCAGTTCTATACCTGAAGGACTTGACGAGTTAACACTGTAACCAAAATTGATGGCAGCTTTTGTTCACAAGCCAGTGAAGCAAACACTTGTAATCCCAACGCGTAACCTGTAAAAACTCGTTACAAATGTAATGACGCAATGAAACTAGAAGCCGTGTGTGTATGTATATAGAGTTTAGGTAAATATAGATATTTGTTTAGTTATCGGTCACTCGTCGATAGTCTATTTGGAGCGCCTACAGGGTTGGTTTAGTCGCTTTAAAAATTAAAGTTCTACACTGAAAATCAGTGAATCTATAACTCTATAAATACGAATTTATTTATTTATAATTTATATTTAATATGCGTACACACATTTATTAATTTGCTAGTTAATCGCAGGTTAATGTAATTACTCTAAGTATTACAGTATAGATAGCAAGTATGATCATGAGCTAATGACGTAAGAAGTCATGTCAACACGCACTGATCAGATCATTCCCTAAGTCTTTTGTGCGTGCAACAATTCCACTCTCAACGAGGTGTCTTGGCTTCCTATCACTATACTAGACGGTTATGCACTTCTTAAACATTGGTCTTAAACTAACTGTGGGTTTATGACCTTACGAATAGTCTAGTGTCATGTATGGGATGCTTTGAAACGTACGCTGAAAATGTTGTGAACCTGTATAGTAACTGCTATACTGTTTGATGTCCAAGCTTTTCCCTTATGCATGTTGTGTCTGTATTTTTTTATATAACATAGGCCTATACAGTTTCGAAAAAGGTATCGACTGAAGTTAATTACACATGCAATGCACTTCTTAAACATGGGTCGTAAACTAACTGTGGGTTTATGACCTTACAAACAGTCTAGTGTCATGTATGGGATGCTTTGATATGTACGCTGAAAATGTTGTGAACTTAACTGCTATACTGTTTGATGTCCTAGCTTTTCCCTTTTGCATGTCGTGTGTGTATTATATAACATAAGCCTATACAGTTTCGAAAAAGGTATCGACTGAAGTTGGCTTTTACGAAGTCGCGTGTTGTCACCGTGTAAATAAGCCACCCGCTTCTATTGTTCTTCAAACATTGTGATACATATAACGCGCGTATACTTATACAACAAAGAGATGTGCTATCTTTTTGTTAGTCAGCGTTGTGTTATACAGAGAATGTGCGTATTGCTCACCAAGTAATTGCTTTCGTTTAATCATTGTCTACAGTGCAGCGTACACAGTTTCGAGCAGTTTTCTAGCAGAATGAAAGCATGCGATGTTTCAGGAACGATGAGGGGGTGGGGGTAGGTAAAAAGTTCTCATCGGGCTGTGCTTGTTGGTTCATTAACTATTTACCAAGTAATCTATGCCGCCGTTATCTGTTTCCTATCCTCGTTCAAATCTGTGCATCAGCTATCCACCCACCTGCAGCCTGTCTCATATTTCGACGTCTTTCATCGGATGTTGTGTCTCTGAACATGAATCACAATTAGTCGTAATCGCTTCGTTTCGCGGTGTTGCCAAGTGTAGGTAGACGCGGTGTCAAACAGGCATGAGCGTGAATGTTTAAGGTTTGGAACGCTCGGCCTAGCGGATAAAGAAAACAATAAATTGTATTTATTGTCTATAGCCACTCAGTTACACCATTATTATGTACCTCTTTGCTTTGACGGCTCTGCAGAGTCACAGTTTACATATATACAGATGTATCATAATCGTGTTGATAGATTAAAGTCGATTTCAAATGTAAAACAAAAAAAACAAAAAAAAAACACCCCAGCCCGAAACGGGAATCGAAACCTAGATCTTCTGCATTTGAAGCTGTAATACACCCTTGCCATTGAGAATCAGTGTGTATGCTAATTTACGGCATATGATTTTATTGGCTATATAATTGTAGTTAAATGATTATGAATTGCATCAATGCTATTAGGAATTGTGTAAAAAGTATGCTAAATGTTCTTATGCCGACATTACACGACTCAATACTTTCGTCAAACTTATTGAATTCAAGAACAAAAGCCAATCAAAAACAGTTTGGTAAAAAATTGCATCAATATAGCTTCTATTAATTGATGCTTTTTTGTCCTTGAATTCAATAAGCCGGCGCAGTTGGCCGAGGTCGATTAGGCGTTGGTCTAGTAAATCGCGGTCTCTGCGTTCCAGGTTCGAATCCTGGCTTGGGCATGGATGTCATGTGGCGTTTTTTCATCCTCATAATCACCCACTCACCGTCTCGATTAGCCTCGTTGCAAAAATATGGGACGTAAAACCTCAAATATCATCATCATTGAATTCAATAAGTTTGACGAAAGTGTTGTGGGTATTATACGATATAAAATTATACCTCAAGTTTCAAGATGTCGGTAGACTTGAGTTATTACACGCTTGTGACCATATGGTGGAGGTGCCGGGTTTTCTGAAGTGTTCTATTGTACACGCTCGTATCCCATATATTTGTTTGCCTGGCTATGGCGGCATCAACGAGTTGTATAGAACATAAAGTAAACAAGGTGCCACACACGGTTATTGTATTTCTCCACGACTGTTAGGAATATTTAACATTTAAGCTTAAACCAGGATTAGTCCGCCTATTATACGTTTCTTTGAGTTGTCTTTACGTTATGTCTCAAATCATTTGAACTTTAGTTTAGCTTAAAAAGCGCATGCATGTGTATATGGTGAATGAAATGGAAAGTGTTTTTAACTGGTGTAGTGTTTATCTGTTGATGTAAGATATAGCAAGGTCATAGAATGTACAGAATAGAAAACCCAGAACGCTATTGAGTGGCTCAAGGAACTGTCAAGTTTGCAAACAATGGCACTGTCACATCTTCACATCGTAAGAATACGATACGTGTTTTGCTTTAACTATGGCAATATGAACAACTGTTTCATTTAATTGTTCCAACTATTGGAAATATAAATATGATTACTAATTAGTCATTCTAGTGTAGATAACATGGGCTGAGTGTCACATCAACAGAGTGATACGGGAATTACTTAGACGATATTTTTGTTTAGAAAACTTTAGTTTTTGTACTGATCATTTGTGGTTCTAGCCGTGTCAATTAGATAATGATTTTTCGCATCATGAATACACTGTTAAAGTTATACTGCACTACACTGTAAAGTAAGCACGCTACTAAAGGAAAGACACGTTCTATCACAGGAACGTGTGATAGAACGCGAGGAATGTGTTAATTTTAGTTGAACTAGCGTGCATGGAAGGGGCAGTAGATAAGGGCCTGTGGCCGATATGTGACTATTTATACATATTGTCCTGGTGAAATCACCATGGCTATGTTTAAATACTGTATACCGACGTAGACATTATACCGAGTATCATTATCTCTTGAGTATTATCTGAGGTGGAAATGTTGTTTGTATGGAGATGAGCTCGCAGCGTTTAATACACACATCCCATTGGTCGGCGAGACTGTTTATTAGACAAACATGCGGCCATGGTCTTGAAACACGAGAATAAACGACCCACAAGGCAATACGAAGGCATCTAGATACGGCTGTGGCCGGCAGGGAGTCACGTTTGCCGTTAACTTTGGTTCGTGTATGTTCTAAATCGTATGCATGTTCTCTTCATCGCGGAGGATGGTGACTTCGGACCGTTCCGCTGGCTATAAAGTTAAACTAGTTGAAAGCCTTGAACTTTTTTTATTGTTTGGCTCGGTAAACTCTTTAAAACTTAAATGAAAATGGAATGACGAGATTGTTGAATAATATAGTCTCGCGAAATTGAAATGGGGGGGGGGGGGGGGGGGGAAACAGAAGGGAGCCTTATGTCTGGTATTATGACATACCGCTAAATATTTAGCCCGCAGCTAACTTGTGTTCTCTGTCTCAACCACGCTCCGGATGGTGGTTGCCATGGAAAAAGCAAGTTAGCTGTGGGCTGAATATGCGACGGTCTGTCATAATTAGGGTTTTAAGGGGTCGCAAACCCCCCGGAAAGATCGGGAAAAAATCCCGCTTTTTTTTCTTTCGAAGGGCTAAGGAAAACTGAAACAATTTTTGATTACATTTCTGATTTATAAATGGAGTTTATACAAACTTCAAATTTCTCGTACATTTAGTACTTCTTTAACTGTTTTGTAGTTTAAGATTTACATTGCCCAACCAAGAATGGAGACGTTTTACATATATTTTTTGTTAATGGTAAGAGTACGGTACTTTACATTATGTGAAAATGAAATTCTAAATGAAACTTGGTGCATTGGCGGTTGACAATATTTTCGGTACTCTATCCACTTTCGATGTAAGATGTTCTACATATTGTTTCATCGTATCAATCCGAAGCATTGTTTGAAACAGCTCTCCATCCTTTTCTGTATTCTGCCAGTTGTTTCATTTTTACATATCCATTACAAGCTGCAACTATTTTTACACATAGGATATAAAATACATCGCCCTTTCCAAAAGTTGATACTATAAGGTAGAAAGCAGGACTGAAGAAGCGTTCGATGTTTTATTATTCAGACTAAAAGAAATATATCGGAATAAATAGAAAGTGCGTTTTCCTAGCCCGCATAACAGCAAGAGTTTAATTTAAATAACATCTACATCTGTTTTTTGTGTGTACGTGAGTGTAGTTAAGAGTTATCGTGTCTGCATGTTTCCCAGCAGCTTGGTTGGTATTATAGCTAACACGCCCACGCCCCCTTGATAAATTATCTCTCAACCCCATCATAATGTGATCTTTCTCTGGTTGTTCTAGGTGAGTGATGACTCTGATTGTTGAAGGCATAGAGAGTTCGGGGCGGAGCGTCGTGTGCAAGTAAGTACACCACGTCTAATATAAAGTTCGACTCAAACCAACATCCACGCCGGTAAAGTGGACTCCTCAATGGGAGGCTTATTTCCCGTTCACTGTGTGCGCAAGGTTGTAAACGTCAAGCTTGTCACTGGAAAAGATGCACAGCTTAACAGGGAAGGATATCTCTACGTCAAAAACTACACAACATTTTCATTTATAAATTAAATCACAAGAATGGACTTCGAAATCTAAAATCTGAATCATCAGCGCACTGTGGTTTAGTAACCCCTACATACATACTGAATGCTGTAAGTTGTGTCTTACAATGTAATCAGTATTTTTTTTAATATATAATTAATTTTATTACTAATTATCGAACTAATAATCAAAAAACCTACGCTAATGGTTATATTTCATTCAGTCTATAGGGCTTACCAAAACACAGTGCGCTGTTGATAGATTTTCGATTTCTTGTTGCAATCTTGAGATATAATTAAATAATGAAAATTTTCTGTGATTTTTGACGTAGAGACTAGAGACTACCCTTCGCTCTTAATAAAAAAGTTGCCATCGGCCAACGGATGTCCAAGGCTCCAAGCCACCATGCTTGACAATAGCAAGAGGTTCGCTATTACCCGAAGAACTGTATTTACCCTGCTAAAAGGTAAGTGATTTGCAAAGTAATGGGGATGATTGACATCTCGGTCTCCCAACAACACGAACCAATACCTTTCAGTTCGCATTTTGCCGGCGTGTATCTTGGTTTGAGACGTACTTTAGTATAGGCTACGTGCGAGAAGCGGGCGCGAGTACGAGTGCGGCGGCGGCGTTGTATAATAATTGTGTTTGCCAATATCAGATCAGTCGAGTCTGTGTATCGAGAGAGAGAAGGAGCCCAACAGTTTAATAACTCGACTATAAGCTTCACGTCATTCATTCAGGCGGCGACGCGTGTTTGCTCGCGGGTTTATCCCGATAGATGGCAGCGCTAATAACGAGGATCGTCGTCCTAGCTGTGTTGTATTGTATCTGTACACGCGGTCGCGTTTATAGGGTGGCAAACAAATGTTATGTTCTTGTTCGTTTACTGTGTATTTAGTACAGCTAAACTCGCTTTTAATATGTCCGGGTTAATCTGTATTTTTATTGTCATTGAACGACGCAATTCTCCACATATACAAGATACAGCGTTACCTGAGACATATTCTATACCCGGGCTTGACGGAGTGTAGTATATTTAGCGTGCGAGTTTGATCGTTACCAGTAAGACATCCAGGTAATTTAGCTTCTAGAATAAGAAGACTGAGGGAAGTTCTAACTATTCCGGACGATCAAGCAGCAAAGATGAAATATAGGTTTCCGATATCGTTATGATTTGTTGAGGAAAGCTGATTGGACATGTTACCAATTTCTGTAGAGATGGTCAAAATAAGCGCCTATATTTCACAAAAAGAGTGCACCTCTATACACCAGGGCCCTCATTCCAGAACAGTTTTAGGCGCGGTTGAAAAGTTTCGCCCCCTATTGCGTAACCCGGGCGTAAGTGGTTGTAACTGGTTGCATTTTGCGCCTGCCAACGTATACTGGAATGAGGGTCCAGGCAACAAAAGTGAACCAAGAGTGTGGCGTAAACCTTTATGCACATTCTTGATGTTTAATATGCATGTGCCCTATACTGTCAATGGTTAATTGTATTCACTAGTTTAGATCTGGTCTATGTAAACAATAAGCGTAGTCAGTCACATGTAAACTCTCTTGTAAAGTTGTCCCAAGACTACCTTAAACATGCTTTCGTCACAGGCGACTGGTTCGTAGCCAATCAGCGATCGGTATTGGCGCAGGTGTGTCGCGGGCGGCTCGCTGGCTGGCTACGACTGCCCCGGATGTGACGAAAGCAGGCTTGGGTCCACTATATCTATAGTCAGGGATATGTGTCCCACGCCACTGGGACATACTGATCCTCCGGTCGTGCTCAGACACTAAGCGATGTTCTTGTGTTTACGATAGAGTCGACCTCTATCTATACGGATGTTGTGAGATCGAATCCAGTCGTCGGTGCATAGAGAGATACCATGCGCGTATATATATAAAATGCTCGCTCGTGACCATGCAGCGAATATTCCGTACCAGCATGATCAAAGGCGTGTGTCTCAGTTTGCAAAGTCTTTGTCGACGTAATTCAATTGCCACGTGCACTTTTGTGTTGTTCATGTTGACCTATACTTGGGTGCCAATTAGCAGGGATGTGCTGTTTTATGTACTGCAGAATCCGGAAGTATTTTTGGTAACTACACAACGAGCGAACTCATAGGCGAAACAGAACTATGCCGTCCATAACCGTGTTTTTACTTTTTATAAAATTATTATTGTTTGTAGTTTACGTCTCTCAGTTATCAGTTAGACATGAGGGCTTCTCTCATGATTCTCAATGATCCGTGTAACCAACGAACAAAACAACGAGATAAATGAGACTATCATATTAATAAAAGGTTATCAGAATTAATGATAGTGTTTCATAATTGGCCTAATCATAGTCACACAAATCGCGCTTATAGTGTAGGGCACTCAGACAAAATGCACGTATAGTTATAAAAAAATAGTTCTTTTATTGTACACATTAGGCTCGCTAGCCTATCTTATTCGTTAATACGAAAATAAAAAATGTACGTTTTGCATGTTAGCCTCATTTCATTTCTTATAGTTTCATTGAGACTATAACTGGGAAATGAATTCGAAACCTTCTGCACCGGTAAAAGGAATTCCCTCAGGGCCAATTTGACTCCGAATTGCAATGAACTGTTTAATTTTTCGCGAATACTTGCGCGTTTATTCAAAATAGCTATTTAAATATTCAACCGCAGGAAATTTCCATTTATAGCATAAATTAAAAGCAAATCTTGTTCCAGTTTGGCTTTTACTATTACAAAAAATTATCTTTATAGTCGTTTCAATATTCTTTCTGGGAGGGATTTCGTTCTTAAGCTGTGCAGTTAAAATGCAATTTGACTTCGACCGGTAATGGCGAATGTTCCCTTCCCGTACGGACCGGATAGGCCAACCGGTGAAAACATCAATTGTCCAATCATAGCTTGTATAGCCACTACACGCAATCACTAAACTTGGCTTTCGGGTATAGCCGCGTCGATTATTGCTTAAAAGCTGACGTTTCGGGCAGGTAACACTACTCATCTTCAGAGCTAAGACCTGAAGAAGTCACAGAATGAAACTAACTTCTTCGGGTCTTAGCTCTGAAGATGGGTAGTGTAACCTGCCCGAAACGTCAGCTTTTAAGCAATAATCGACGCGGCTATACCCGAAAGTCAAGTTTAGTGATTGACTCGGGCCGCGAAAGCCTACGTGACTACACGCAATGTTTGTGTGGAGTTCTTCAACGGCTTCAACGGCTTCAACGGTTTCAGCGCCTTGCCGAGTTGCGCTCAGGTAAGTTAGAGATTGATTACGAAAGTTTGATTAAGATCCGTGGGGCTATGGGAACACCCTTAGGGAACGTAAAGGTTAGAAGTTAAGGGATCAGGTTAAGGGATTGCGTTCACAAGTTCTATTGATATTCCCTACGCTCGTCGGTCATGTGACCAACTCTATACCCACACGGAGAGATACATTACCGAGATCTCAGAACCACTTCTGACTGAGATTATTCGCTAAACTTCTCTCTACACCTCGAGATGCAGACAGCAGCACACCGACCACAGCCACTGCGTCGGGTGTAGTTCACAACCATGATGTGCAAGTTACCCCAACAATCATCAGAGATGCAAGTTCCTGTCTTCTCCCCTCGAACTGACTTATGTGCCCTTGAACTTTGAATCAAACCCTCGAGAAGAATAGAAATAGCTCATACATACTATCCATGTTTATATATTATAGAGTGAATATTAAAAAGCATTGAATTGTAATAATGTTTTGTCACATGTCATATCGACAAGCTAGAACTTCTTGGCGTTAGTGAATCCTTTTTTCCACGTGCTACGTTGTGGATCACTGTCGTAACGATAACGTTGGTCAGCTTAACCGTGTTATAGTTTTGTAAACTAAGATCAATGTTTTTGTTGTGAGTGTTTATTGCCCCTCTCATGTGTGCAGCCGCAAGACCGACACGTTGCTGTTTTCCTGGAGAACATTAGCTAGGCTCGCGTTGGTGGAGGTGCCGGGTTGGTCATTCACTCATTTGTCTACTATGTATACACTGTGTGTACACTAAGTGGTGTATTTATGAACAAATCAATTCACACTGAATCCAGTATTTATTGAAATGTGCTTGTTGCCTTGCAGAAAGAAATATTAATACTTGTAGACAAATTAGGTGTTAAATATTCAATACTGTTGATAATTCAGCATTATCACTTTTTTGTTCACATGTTTAACAGATATTTAACAGTGTCCTTTTCATGTGTGAATCATGTGTAATCATTAGGCTCTATTCGTTCCTATAATCAAATAATATATTTCAATTCAGTGATAAGAATTATTTAATTTTATTTTTGTTTTTTTTCTATTTGGTTATATAGTTGTGGTGGTAGAGATAGCATCTTAGTGCAACTGGTCGTTTGTTCGACCCTCGTGTTATGGTTTTCTTCGTCCATGTGCAATGCAGACGGAATCACGTCCCCATCTGCGGATTAGCTCCTTTAAACAACTCGCCACAAATATTTGCACGCATCGTTGTGTTCAATAGTGCGTGTCCGCGAGCGTATCTAACTGTGAGAGGTGTCATCTGGACGCATCACTACGCATTACGCAGTCAGCCACCCACGCACATGCAGCGAGCAACCACTGTTGACGTAGAGGGTCGCGCCCTGTGCGTGGCGGGGGGAGAAGACGGGGAACCACCCTCTAAGGTAAACATACACCGACTGTCTCGTGTCTCCAACTCGGCGTCGCGCTGTAGGGTAGACCGGGGTTGGGGGTGAAACATTTTTTGATATTCCTCTCTTCTTGTTTCCTGAAATTAGATCTATTCGTTAGTATATATATTAGGAATGTCTAACGATATGAAATTCTATTACGATAATCGCAACAACAATAAAAAATTATCACGATAATATCGGCGCAAAAATATCGTCTCGATATTACATTTTCAATTTTTATCGCGATATATCGCTGCAATATTATGAAATAAGCACTACTTCTATTTAACATTGCGACATATGTGGGGGGGGGGGGGGGGGGGGGAGGGTAGTGGCGAATAGTTTTCCTGCGGCTACATCGAAGAAGGACACTTGGCGGCTGGTCGGTGGTCGCTCGGCTAACGTTGAGCAGGCGCCAAATTCAAATATGAAATGAAGTCGCTGCGATATCGGGATATCGCACATAATTTAATATCGTACGAGTATCGCGATGTGCGATTATCGTTGACATTCCTAATATATATGTTTGTTATAAATTTAATACCCTGTTTATTTTTTCTTTTGAAGGATTAATGAGATTAATCTATGTCTGCTAGCAACTTTTGTTCTTTTTAAAAATTTATTTTAGGGCTTTTTAAAGAATTGCATTTATAATTGTTACATAGCACTGAATAAGCAGATCTACATATAAAATGCTTGATACCTTCTTGATCTATGTTTATCTATAAGAACTAAACTAAGCCTACAATACAGTTTGGTATTAAATATTGTCAGGATATTTATACCCAAAACACCCCAAGAAACAAACTTTTTTACAAGATTTTACAAAACAATTCTACACAGACACAGTATAGGTATATATTTCTTTGTATTGGCGTAAACTAAATTCATATTCTTGGATCACGTTAGCATAGATGGTGGGCACCTGAAACAAAAAATACTTTACAGTTGGAATATTGTGGATATTCGAGCTAACAACATTTAGAGATGATGCGCGCTTATCACATTTTAGTTAATGTAACCTCCTCTGTGAGTAATTTTAAACATAAGACAACTCGCTTTCATTCAGCCCAGTTCCGTTTTATTGGATACAGAATCAAACCCTATAATGTTCAATAATAATAAACATGATCAATTAAAAGTGTGAAATATAGACAATAAACATGACGGTAGTCAAGACGATATAAGCTCCACTTCAACATTAATCTTCGACAATATCAATTGCCCATTTAGCTGGAGAAAAGCTGCCGTAGATCATAGTTCGCCACTCAGCCACTTCGACACGTTATTGCATGATCCTCTTTGCCCCAAACACGCAGATCTAATTATGATTTATGCTGTGTGCGAGGGGCAAAACCTAATTTTTATTTGTAATGTTGTACCGGTACTAAGAATTTCTGTCGTTCGCACACCAGCATATATCATGTTATGTCAGCCCTCGTGCCCCCCCTCAACTGTGGGTGTGGGTCTTATGTTACAGGCGCGTTAACAGGGCTCGGCACTGACAACATTTCTATGAACTGTCTCTTATGTAATACTGAACTATCTACAACAACGGCTTTAGATAATTTCCAAGAATATCGTTAGGTTACACGACGATATTTTTGCTGAGGGTGGATGAATTGTTATCCGCTTCTTTGAAAGTGAAGTTTTCGCAGAATTGACATGGGTATATAAATTAATGTGGGTGTTCGGGTCGGGGTTCATCTCAACAATATCTGTCGAGGAAAATACGTTACAGACTCCAATTATAATGAAATATGCGTGCATATAATTGACCTGTTGGGAAACACAAAAACACGTATATTATATACTTTTCATTCAACTCCCTGTGTTCACGAATGTATTTTAAGACGCGCGAGGAATTGGCCCATTTAACATCTCGGTTAATTTTCTTAATCATAAACGTTAGGATAACGTTTTATATTTGGCGTATTCTCAATATGTGTCCTAGCAGAAGGAGCGCAGCACGACACGCGGACCAAAGTAGTTTCTCTCACCGTGTCAGGCGTCGGCGTCGCCGCTCTGCCGTAACCGCGAACATTCTGTCGCCTCCGTCGGGGCCAAAACAAACAGACGTAGGCTCGGAATCCGCTCCAGGTATATCGAGAACTATTCATATCGCGCGCGCATTGTTTTTATACAAGCATAACCGCCTTCCTGTCTTTGTTTAGTGGCGAACTTTGTTCGTGGGCTGTGGCTGAGACGCCACGTCTAAGTGTTGGGTAGCACACTTCGAACTGTGCTTTTGAAGAAATATTAAGCCGCGTTTACATCCACTTTACGCTCGTAGATTAACTTACGTGGCGAACGCCCACAAGTTGAGCCTTCCTACACAAATCAAATGGTACTTTTGTTAATTTGACAAAGTTGGTTAAGTGGCGCATGCGCAGAGGCAGAGCCAATTCGTCCCCCAGAAATATTCTGATTTGTTGATTGTAGTAAATTTTGTTAATTTCATAGATTGGTTGTAGACCAGCATATAAATTTGATGAAGTTTTGAAATTTGCGTATGCTAATTTACGAGCGTTAAGTGGATGTAAAAGCGGCTTTACAGTGATTCTCTGCTTTATTAAAGTATTTAAATATATTTTTTTTCAATTATTTCACTATTCGATTTCTTTCGTTCTGTGCGTTACGTATACATCCAATCGCCTCAAGTTTACGACGTACCTAGATGTACCAGGATATAAGGAAATAGGTTGTGAATGAATCCCGCACGTTAATTTTTGCCCACTAGATCCTAACCTTTGGCCTTTAAATAAAGAGAAAAGCACATAAACACATCCTAGGTGGCGGGATTCGAATCCGTAATCTCCGGAGTCTAAAGTCAAGGTGGAAGCTCTCGAATAGTTGAAGTGAAAGGAAACTCAAGATCTCTTACGGTGCGGCAACAACGTTGCCGTAAAGCCCCAACTACAATTGTCGGCATCGTGATGGTAAACTGGATCGGGATTGCAATCGTACATGTTCCATTATACGACGTTACGATCTCGTTGTGAACAGCGGCGCCAAAAGAACCAAGTATGTTAATGTTAACTTTCACGATTTCCGGATTGCGATTGCGATCCCGATACCGACAATAGTAGTGGTTAGAGCTTTACGTTCCATACATGTAATACCCGTCTCCGCCACTCTCAACCAACGACCACGCGACTAATTATTATAGGTAAACTAGTAACTATAAGAACCCGTCTCAGTCAGTCACAATGACAATAACGCGACGAGTCAGTTGTGCCTTCAAAACGGGAGGGGGTCGAACTGTATATACAGTTTTATACGAAACAATACTCGCTTCCATTGGTTTGCGACAATGACGTGCACGGCTGCAGTTGACAGCTCTGACAGATCGTATTGTGAAGCGACGTTTTAGCTTCGACGTTTTGTTGTTTTCTCGTGCACAAGATCGTGTATAAGAGGTATAACGGAAATAGGATTGAACATAATAATGAATATTGAATTGTTCTCCTATATGCACAGAGTTGCGTTTTATTACAAAACTAGATCGCTGTGTGACTGGACAATTCTGAACTGGCGGCTTTACATCTATTCTACCAGTAAGACTAGGCATCCATTTGCTGTGTGTTCTGTTCATTTGTTCTGGTGTAAATATGCCCATAGACTGGACACGAGCAAATCATTTTCCACGTTTAGGTGTTAATGCAAGCCAAACTGTCATGAGGTGGTATAACTTTTATTGGTCTATTAATTTTCCAAAGGTTGCAGTGACTGCAGCGAACGAGTCATATGTTGCTCGCTCAGTGCCCAGCTTTAGTCTACCATCCCTATTGTACACATGTACACTGTAGTACTTGTATATAGTATCTATGGTAAACGGTGACTAAAGCCGTTGTATAACAACGAAGAACACGATATATAAGTAATGTAATGTTCCCCACTACTGAAAATCAGTTATTGTAACTGAGAGGGTAGACAATACAAATTATTTGTATTTAATGTTTTATTCGTGCCCATGTAGGCCTAGCTTCGGAGCAAGTACGTAGAAAACCTGAAGGCCTATGCGTTTCACGTGTTCTAACTCTTGTTCCACTTGAACTATTGTCAATATCGCCCACCAGTCTCCATTTCCACGGCATCCCCATTCACTGCCTGGCAAAGCAGCCCCATCAAATATGCTCTTTAGAAGTTTTTAATACGTTGAGTACCTTGTTGTCAATAGTACGTTAAAACGCAACGTATCATTCATTCATGGGGGAGGAAGGGCGTGCATGCAGCAGAGTGTCTTTCAATCCAGCCCTCCAGTATTCCTCCGCCCCAAAGGTTTGATGAGAGTGCTCGCTCGTCTCGTCCGTGTGTTTCTAGATCTTGTGCTGTGCACAGTGCACACTCCCCCGCAGGCCGACTAGTTTGGCTTCGCAGAATGGAAGTGACGGTTTGCTGTATAGTGCTGGGGTGCGCGCGAGAAGAGTCATACACCAGGAAAATCCATACCCCTTGCTGTGTGTGTGTGTGCGGGCAGGGGATGGCGCATGCGCACTCTACTTCCTTCCACCCGCACCCCTCCGCGTCGTACTGCGCCTGTCCGCCATCCTGCTCCCTCGACAATAGATGTTTCCGATGGATGCGGGATTCGCTTATCACATGTATGCATTCCTCCAACACTGTGGGCATGTATCGTGATTTATTGGTAGGTATACAATACGTGTATGAGCTCTATTCATTCATACAGTTGGCAACGCTTCTCAAGAGAGTCTTCTTGCATGGCAGAAGTTGCGGATGTAGGGTGGAACCAGAAATAAATGCCTTCTCGTTGTGGATTGCGATGAGACGCACAGTCTACTTGTATTCACAAAATATAGACATTCCAAATGTTGTTTGATAAACATGTTATGGAGTGCACGATTTAAGCTGCGTGTTTCTTTGCGGGCGATTGTGAATTGGCCTAGATTAATTGAGCGAAATTGTTGTGGTACGGGAAAAGGAGGATGGAAAACCGGATAACTAAACAAAACTTCGAAAAGTACATCTGAAACACAACATGACCATAGATAGGTTCCTCGTCAATAGGAAACATGATTTTGGTGTATGCGGAACTATTTCGGTTTGCGTCCAGTTATAGTGGAGACGATAACACTGATGGAGAGAGCAGCTTTGTGGCGTATATACATACATCCGATGGATGGTATAGCGGACACTGGTCAGAATACAGCTCGCCATAGTCCAACATCCGGGACCTTAATTGATGCACAACACACATTGTTCCCCGGGCCAAACAAGCGACCGTCACCGTCAGCAATATTAATTACGTAGAGGATGCGGTTTTGCGTGCATCGGTGTGGTGAATTTCAAGTCTGCGATTGCATTCTTGTAATTTGCTCTGCCTGCCTGCCTGCTTGGCTCGCGTATGGTACGTGCGGACCTTGACAATGAAAAGAAAATCGATGCAGGTTTTTATGTCACATATACTCCATTGGTTTCAGCTACAAGGTTCAACATTATGTACTGATGTTTTAATTATATAATCCTCAAATCAGCCAAAGTCGTTAATCATAACTTACGATGTAGCCCTAAAGGCTAATAAAATGATGATGTAAATTTGAGATTTAATGTCAAAATTCATTATGTAATAAAATACTCCAGTTTCAGTTTGCATCTTACTCTAATTTATACCTCCGACCTGTAACATCTTGATTCTTGGTGATGATATTTGAATTTATGTAGGTTAGTCGAGTATGAGTTCCAGGTGCAGGGTCATATGTAAAACGGCGTCATAATTTAAGTTTATGTTAAGTTTATGTCCCCCACTGAAAATCATTTCCCGTTAGTGAGTGGGTAGATAATAAATACAGATGTATTTATTTGGGGTCACCTCAGTTCTGAGATTTCAGCATAATATAAGTTTATGTATATCTGTATACAGTACTATATTCTTTATCACATACCGGTAGGTTACATAATGCAAAACTGTACGTTCTGGCGCTAATCAGGGAACACTATATAAGTTTACTTTTTAAGAAAATACAATAGTTAAGGGTTTTTATTTTCATTGTATGTTTAAACTATTTTTTAGAAACAATTTAGTGTATAATTAATACCTATTACCATACTTAGTAAATGCATTGTTTTTACTGAATGACGGGATGTGTTGTTGAAGTAGTACCGGGCACTGATTGAAGTAGGCACGTTGTCGGTGCTACAAGCCTCTCCACGATTCGAACCTGGGCAGTCCGAGTTGACCGCATTCAGTCACCATACGTTAACCGAGATTTTCATTTGCCGAAATCGATACTTCGATTGATGTTCACATGTGGCGGCAGCACCACGCGGCAGCGCCACCCGCACCCTAAATGATTTAAAAGTAGTTTCTCCAAAGTACACTGGTTAATTAGAGCCGGGATCACTATCAAATGCCGATATATCTCCCGGTTGTGTTTTAGGGGAAGTAGGGGCCGCGCGAGGGTAGAAAATTGCCCCTGAATCGTGTTGGATGTGGTTGCGTTGCACAACGGCGCTAGATTGATGGGGAGAGGCGTCGCTTTCATGAACGAGATAAACGAGGTTACCGTTTCGTTCTGATAGTCCTTCCTATAGTGGGCACGCATGACCCCGGGCCGTAAAACCGGAGATCAAATTCACATGAGTTTTTCGCCTGCCTGTATTTATTCAGAGCATTTTATTATTGCCCATGCATAAAAGATTTTTCTTGCCTACTTGCCACACGCGTAGTCGATTTTTTGGCCTCGTCGTGCACGGCTGGAAGTGACATTTTGAATATACCTATCTTTAATACCGTGAACACAAACCACTATTGCACGGCATGTAAGCTTGCAACGCTTTGCCTGCGTCCGGTGACCACTGTACACGCAAGTATTGATGTGGACAATAACACTATGTATGATTGATTGCCTAAGGTTTGGTCCCTTGTCCCTTCTTCGCTGTTCCCTCGTGGACTCTATATTTGACCATCATTCGCTACTGTTATCGCTCGTAGCCTCGTAGTTCATAAAATGTCACAAAACGATTGAGATTTAATAGATACGAAGCCGATGCTATTCAATTGTTATCTTGTCTATAATGTAAGAGTCCGTGGAGGAATATTAATTGAACATTCTAAGCAGGAACTGTGGAACGTGGACCGTATTGTGCTCTCTTATGGTTTGTGTATATTATAGCCGTTTAAACTCGTTGTGCCATAAACATGCGACGTGAACGCTTCCAAATTACCTAATTGTTTATTTGGAATGTTGCTAAATCGACACCAACTCCATGTGTTGGTAATCAGCCCGCTTTGCAGCCCAAATCGATTATTACTTAATATTTATTTATGTTCGTTTTTTTGACGTAAAATTTTAGGCCAAATGACGGCGCCTCTTATAATGTCGTGCAGAGATACCATGGACCTATTTCTCCCGGTTTCAAACGGGAGGATGCAACGTGTATAAGGAAAATCCACGTTTATGGCATAGCCTCCTCCCGATTTCGGAATCATAGGTATAATTATGGTAGCAATTTTTGGCGCAGTATGTGACCTGCTCTCAATTCAATTCAATTTCAATTAATTGTATTTTATTCTTTCAAAAAATAATACAAATATAACATTTTAAGATACATAGAAATTATCCTAAGTGAAAATAAGCCAACATAATCAAAACTCTTTGTGTGGGCTGAATAAATGTACTCTAAATCTGATGTTTAATCACCGCTCGAACTCGCCGTTCTATTTTAATCTAAATTTAATCAATCGAATAATGGGCATGGGTTATGAAGTAAGTGACGAGTCCAATTCTAGATTTCGAGTGGTATAGGATCGTGACCATGCATACATCCAAAAGTACTTTATCACTTTGGGGTGGAGTAATATAGTAAATATGGGTTTCATATTTGTGGATACTCGTAAGGACGAATCACTATCAAGTTGGCCATTATGATTTATGACGTGCGTTATATGTATGAGTGTAGCTATAGCTAAACATTGAATCGCCTATACTGCACAAGGTGATAGACTATAGTCATTATTGAGTGCGACCACTAGTACATCAATCAATACATGCATGCATCTTTCGTGGTTTGTATACGCACATTACTTTATAGGTGTGTTGTTTATCCGTCTACTTCACGTTGTATCAGCTTTTACGCGTGTATGCTTTGAACCCATCAGAAACAGCACAATTTGTAACTGTCTATTTGTCCCACATTAATGTAACTTTTTTATAACTCGTAATTTTAATCTGTTAAACCACAATTTACTCGCTTCAGTCCAGTGGTGGCCAGCTATAATGAAATTCTTTTGTAATAAACTGAGCGCGGCGACACTAAATAACGTGGCTTCCTTTGTTCGGCTATAATGCGCACGAGTTTTGTAGTTGCAGTGCACGATTAAACAAAGTTAAATTATGTGTTAAACTAGAAATGAATTCCTATAACAAGTAGTTGCCACAACATTGAAATAATTGCGTCGGTCGAAGGGATGACGAGGGATGATGAGTCTTGAGTATCCGAAAGGATCAAACACATATTTTCTTTACAGCTTAAACTGTCTTCGGTGAAATACAGAGGTACCAATGTCCCCTAAATTTCCTAGCGGAGACTCGTCGAACCTTGGGGTAGTTTGTGGGCAACTAGCGGAGATTTAATCCGGCCACAAATTGGACGCAGCACATGGACAGGGTAGTGGAAATGAATCACCCTTATAGCTGGTAGAGGGAGAGACACTTATGGTAGCCGCATATGGAACTGCGCAACGTTGTTTTTGTACAGTTTCCTTTGTTGCTGCGCTGTGTTCAATTTACGACCAGCTTTGGTGGGACATTACCCAATACTAATAGCGTGTAATACTAGTGTGTAGCATGTATGCATATCGTTGTGCATACTGTATTCCTTCCTTCCTTCCTTCCTTCCTTACTTACTTACTTACTTACTTACTTACTTACTTACTTACTTACTTACTTACTTACTTACTTACTTACTTACTTACTTACTTACTTACTTACTGCATTACTGTATTACTGTATTTTAGTGCCACGTGACTTACGCTTAGGTCTAGCCTAGAGCCTAAATACTTAGTTGTTCTATATGTAGAGTGGCTATGTTGAAGGTGCTTTTTGCTTTGTTGGGTTTTCACCAAGTTCGCCATTGTTTGTCCAAAACAGAGACGAGTTTTGCATGCCGTGTGTGTACACTAGAACGTCCTAGAGTTTTCTATGTAAATATTATCTTCTGTAAATGGATTGAAATTCAATTTTTGTGTGGTTGTGTGGATGTTGGACATACAATAAAACCAGAGTCGATAAGGAGGTTTCTCACAGGGAGAACTGATAAAACCTAGCA
Source organism: Isoperla grammatica (assembly GCA_945910005.1). Classification (NCBI taxonomy): domain Eukaryota; kingdom Metazoa; phylum Arthropoda; class Insecta; order Plecoptera; family Perlodidae; genus Isoperla; species Isoperla grammatica. The sequence goes on from OX246737.1 coordinate 125,015,054, forward strand.
TAACAATATTGTCAGTGAAATCAATAAGTCAGAAATGTGTGCCTCCATTACTATTCTTTTACCCAAAGAGTCTCGAAAGTTCAAGAGGATGCGAGCTACTCTGGCTGCATCGGCTATGTTCAATGACTGTATTGTATAGTTTGTGAACTGTGCAAAATAACCGTCACATCTTGTACATGTTTGTTGTTCGTGGGCGCGTTGGTCTGCGCGTTTTTGCGCGCGTCAATTCAGAAGCCAAATTACTTTTTGAGTACATTTAATGTTGCGGAAGGAGAGAACGCAAACGCGTCTTGTAATCGCGGTGGACTCTGCTGCAGCGCCACCGTTCTGTTACAAGGCGCGTGTTGATTTCTTCTGAACACCACGTCATCATTATAGGTACACTTTAAACGCACGCATGAAGTAGCAGCTTGCAGAAATGCATTATGCTCGAGTTGTCAATCACCATATCACATGTATAGTTATACATGTGATAATGCCATTTTGTACATTTAAAAACAAATCTGTAGACGTAGGGGAGACCGGGGATAGTAAGTACACTTTTGTTGGCACTTACTGTATTACTTCATGTAAACGACAACATAAACGCTAATTTATATTACAGGTGCTAATACGTTATCTACTCATCATCATTGGCTTTAATCAAATTATCAATTTTAACCATCTGAAGAGCTATAGCGTTATATTATAGGGTTGGTGTTATCATACGAATTGAATAACTGACCCTTTCATGAATATTGTCATTATTGAACAGTTTCTGTAGAATAACCTTGCATTACCGTACACGAGTACACTTTGTGAAGTAGGTAGCATGAACACGCTTTCCCCCAAGATTCTCCCATGTCCAATACTTATACTGGCAGGGTAGGACTAATTTAATATCGTCCTCTTCAGCCCGTTAGGGTAGTGGGGTTGTTTGAAAGTAGGCGGCCTAATGCACGAGGGCTGTTCGCTAGGGCCTCAATCCCTGACTGAAGATCAGGAAACACACAAGATAATTACATGCTCGCTACGTAGGTGGTATAGGAGCTATTAATACCTACGCGATGGTTTTGTTATTTGTATTTAATGAAGAGTTACGACTTACTAAATCTACCTCGAGTATAGGACAAATAAAAATGTCACACTCTTGAGAAATATGCCACGGCATGTTACAACAATACGCGCGAAGAGCTGAAGTTTCGAATTTGAATGCAAGCAAAACAATGACGACGAAAGACAATCTACTATAACAAGTCTGCGTTGGATTCCAGTGAGTATAATATTGTCTTTATCTGAGGCGCGCGTAACGTTAATAACGAGAGTGAAAGTTGCGTATAATGAAGGGAGGGCTGGCTTGAGTTTCTGCAGATATCACAGACAAAACATAACGCGGTTGAAATTGTTGGGACTCCCTCTCTACTTGAATCTCTTGAGATGGGGGAGATACGGATGGTTCGAGTATACCTTACTAGATTATATTATTTATTATGTTGTTTCAAATATACAAAGGTAGAATAGGGGATCTCTCGAGTCTACCTAGTAAATTATATTATTTATACTATTTTCTGTAAAATATACATCATTTTTTGCTTTATTTTTCAACTCTAGGTTTAATTTTCTGTGCTAATTTAATTATGTGGCGCATTTATTTTATTTTTTGTTAAAACATCCGTGCAGTTAAAAAATATTTCTCTCTAGAATTAATTACACACACAGTTTTAGTAAAGTGTTGAAGCTATAGTAAGCACATGCCGTAATTAATTGTGGTTATCAACTTACATTCATAATAAAAAAAAAATAAATAAAAAAAAAGTAAGTAAGATTGCGTTGCGCGCATTCCTCCTTGTTCACACATCACACACGGTCGGTCTTGTCCGTCATGATCACGCGTGTCCCAGCCATTAGTCGGTGTCACGGTCGCGACGCGGCTTCTAGTCGAACGTCGTTATCGACTGAAGTAAAATGGTGTCTTTTCTTTATATAGCGCGCGACGTTCATTGATTACCGCTAAAGCCTATCAAGGCTTTTAATCTGCAATATGTTGTTTACATGTGGGATTTAGTGAACGGAGCTGTGTGGGTATTACAGATGGGCTTTCTCAAGGAGCTCTGCTGGGATGTGCGATAATATGTTGTAAAACGGCGGTTTCAGAACACTTGACATATTTTCTATAACGTGCGATGCTGTGAGGTATATATAATCGGATATCTTTTTATCGTGCCGATTAAAGATGAAATGTTGAAGAAGCAAACTTAGGTGTCTAAATGTTAATAAACGGCAAACGGGTACATACATACATCAATACGTCGTACTAATATGCAAATAGTGTGTGGGGCTCACAATGTTCAGCCCTGTAAAAGGTGTTCAGTTATTGTCTCGTGTTTTCTCTTTCTTTTATTTCTGTAAATCAAAGTAAATTTGAATCCACTTTGTTTCCTTCTGGTGCACACTCTGACTTCTCAGGTAAAAAAATACAAAATCAAACAAACAGAAAACACTGTGAATTTTCTTATCGCATCAGAATAATAACATTTTCGAGTTTTCCATTCGAACAAACTCGAAACGTGTGTAATGTTTCAAAATGCTGTGTATGAATTATCGTGTAAAAAGTCGAGGAATTGAAAGTTAGGTCGAAAGGTAGGTCTATCCGCATGGGGTATGGAGGTCGTCTTCGTGCTAGAAGGTAAATATAGTGCTGTTTGCAAATGCTGTAGCGTTGATGGCCAACGAACAATGAGCGAGTGTCGCGCTCGCACATGTGCATTTATAAAGTGGAACCGTGGCTTAGTTGAGAACGTTGAGAACAAGAAAATCAGTCGATCTTCGTTGAACTTGGCCTTTTACAAATTATGTACACCCCCCATTACCTGACTAGCACAAACATGAGACGAAATCCCCGAATTCATTCCCGGAAGCCATAACAGTAGTTCAACCATGCGCACATTCCTTGGAAAGTCAACATCTAGTCAGATAATGGGCGTCCACACAACAAACAAGCGATTACATTTGATTACTTTTTGACAGTTCGGACCCAACAATTTCAATGAAACTGGGGTCGCACTCGGGCTGTATACAAACAACATATTATAAATGCAGAAAAAAAATGCCCTGCGGCGTTCTCAGCTTTGCCACGGACCCAGTTTAGTTCATACCTTCCCCACCCCACCCTCAGCGTGTCGATCGTCTTGTCAACATGCGTCGTGTCTCTCCTTCTTGGACCCCTACTTGACTACTCGAAGCAGCCGTCAGCATAATGCTGCATGGTTATTCGTGGCAACTACTTCCCTCTTGGACAGGAAAACAAACTGCACACGGAATGGAAATTTAACATACCACACAATTGAAAACGACGTCGTTGTATATATAATACACTGTTTATATACGGGCATACATTTCACCATTCGTTCGCTCACGTGTATGGTGTCCAAGTGTGACAGTTGACAGTTAGAATTTAGATGGACGTTTTAGCGTTCACGAACGCATTCCGAGCACCCATAGGAATGCCTTGGTAATCAGGCGCTGCTTCGCACGGTGGGTTCATTAATAAACATATTTTCTCCCCCTTTGCTGTGCTGCTGCTACTACTACACAGGGCCACCCCTGCAGTAATTCCTATCCTAAAAACTTGTACCTTCGTTCAATGCAACCCTTCCGTTTATTAACGCGCGCGCGCGGTACAGTCGGGTTAAATCATACGTTTTACTTAGAGCCAGTTTCACCAAACTTTAATCCAGCAATTTTCTGTTAATCGGCGCCCGGTAGAAGCCACCATGCACATTTTGTATGTAATGTTTGTTGAAACATTGGTAACCAATCCGAGATTAGTAAATGAGCCGATTAAAAAGTTTGGTGAATGCGGACCCTAGTGGCTTATCGGGTTCTCTGTCTTGGTCTGGTGCGGTGTCGGTGCTTCTCGTTATACGCTCAAACGATGGGTGTGTTTGTTCATTACGGCTATCAGCCTAGTCGATGATACAGAACAGCTTGTGAACGCAATACAAATTCTCTCAACATTTTAGCACACACAACGTGCGAGTCAAGACTGGTGGCTTTGCTCCCCGCGAAGTTAAGTTTTCGAGCCATTTCTCATGAAGTAGGGCCTATAATCTTCGACCGGTGTGATTTTGTTGGAACTACTGTATTTATAAATAGGTTTTTACTTTTTAATGATATTCGGTGTAGATTTGTTATTTAACAAAATAATAGTTAAATGAAATAATCCTATACTGATGACCATGATAACCAATGATATTCGACAGCTATAGTAGGCTAGATGCGCAACCTAGCAGCCACAGGCGTGTCAATTAGAAGCCATCTTGAATTGGGCAATTACTATAGGCGGGCAAGGGAGTCTCAAACGCGACTTTCTGCCGCTCGCAGCGCTAGCAGTACTAAAAGGTCCAAATTAGCCTGTAAACTGCCCAATTCAAAATGGCTTCAATTTGCCACGCTCGCTACTGAGTGAAAGGTTGGGGGACTGGTGATCTAGCCTACTATAATGCTACTATAGCTGTTGAATATCATTGTTAAGGTCATCTTTCCATTGTTGTACATTGTTGTCATTGAAAATCTAGAGGGCAGTGATTAGCTCTATCTAAGGGTCCTAGATCAATTCTGAAAAAGGTCATTAGCCTACCTTTTCTAGGGATATATTACTAAACCACGTTATTTCGCGCGGTCTGTGGACCGTGCGCTACACCCACACATTATTCGCGCGATGTGTAAAGAGGCAAGATCTATAAACCCCGTGGGGCATAGCGAGGCTAGCTGACTTTGAGGTTTACCGAACCTCCGCCAGGGGATTGACGGACCTTGTTTGGTAAGGGTTGCGTGAAACGATGGACCCCTGCGGCCGTTCTCGTTTGAGGAGACGAGGTGAAGATTCTCCGCGTGCTCTGTTATAGGGCGAATCATCCCTTAGGCAACCGTCCAAGACAGTCACATCGTGCCCCCCACTAATACATATATTCTTCTGAAACTCGCCCAGTTTGTATTCTGTACTAATATAAGCGTCGTATTTCGAGAGGCAACACGTTTGCAAATACACGAACATCGGAACCCCTCTACACGTAAAAAATCACAATCATTACTCGTCCACATAAAATAATTGTTAGTACGTTTTACGGACTTGTTTAGAAATCCAAGATTGTTATTTCTGTTGTTTTTAAAAAACTAATTTTGAAGTCTATTGATCTCTGTAATTGTTACTGAGAGAGAACTTCTCCTCCCCAATAAGGCCGAGATTGCCCTTACATGTCATCGCATGGCTTCTATATTCTCACAGTGTAGACTGGCAATAGTTTCCCGTCCGATGGTCGCACCGACCTGTGAATATCGATTCCATGTGAACAACCATCGACCAACTCCTCTCTGTATATACGCTGTTACTCTTCCACACGGATAAATACAAAAAAAAAAACAACCGGCATTATTTTTAACAAGAACTCTTCTATGCAGTTGTTGCGAGCGCGTATACTGAAAATAATAATTATTGACAAGAGAATAATGGAAGCCGGTGCTGCTCGCTGCAGATAAGTCGCTCATTGGGTCGTTGCATCATCGACCTTTCATTTCGATGCCTCGTTATGTGTTATTGATGGTCCATTCCACCGCGCACAGCCTATATTGTTCACGGTCGAGAAAACTCTCGTTCTCGGAGCCTTTTTTTCGGGAGAGCTTTCAAAGCATGAGCCGAAGTTTCGAGTAAAAAACATAACCGATGTAAATGTGCTATACTACGATAAAGCAAAAACCTCTTTGCCATCGCAGTTTCTAGTGTTCTTAGATCATATAACATCCCCCGGGAGGATTCGTTCAAAGGGGGCGGTGATCGAGGCCTGTACGAAGAAGGTAAGGCGGTGGTTTCTCTCGATCTGCACTGCGATTCTGAATGGCCGTGATCACTTTAACGCAGCTTTCTTGTCGTTACGGTAGGCGGAAACGTAACGACGCGATTCCCGATCTATTCGTAACGACAGGCGTCGATACAGCTGTCGAGAAACTGACCATGGACCTAACCCCTGCCGTTAGCAATGCGTTAAACAAACATGGCCGACTTTCGAATGTCCACTTCAGTTATATTACTTGATTTATTAAAAGATTTCGGTAAGTAAACGATACAACTGTTACATATTTGGATTTCTAAATTAATTTCAATATGAAGAAACATCATCAATTGCATGGCAAGATGGAAACCGTATGTAAAGGGGTAACATAACCTTACTTGTGAAACTTTGACTTCAAACTGGCTGCGCGCATTCATTCGTCTAGGCTAGCCCTAGGCCTAGGCCTAGAGATCGCACTTTTACGAATTTAACGATGATGTCAAATGTTGCACAATCCTTCGGGGTGCTTGAATAGTTAAATAATGAAGACGACTAGGGCAGGCAGTATTTGTGACTGCATAGAAGGAATTAAATAAGTACTTCTAATCCCTTTGAGATAGCTGAGAGTAGATTTGTTTAGATTTGTGTTGGTTTTTGACAGCTTGATTTGAAATTGATTGCATTTGTTCACGCGTTTTCATTGGTTAACTTTCTATAATATGCACAGCCGTCTCGAAAACGTAAACAAACTAATATATAACAGGCGCTGCTCTGCTGCTACGGCTACCTCTTTTCGATACGTTTACCGCACGTTACGTAATTGTTGTTCGGAATCGCGCGTTAACTTACCGCGTGATAAGTCTACCGACGAGTGTCGTTCGCGTTAACTTAACGTCGCCCATTCAGAATCGCAGTGCTGGTTCGCTTTTTAGTCCCGGCAGCCGGGCGTAAAAACGTTACCGAGATTGCTGCCCGGTGTTGAACTTTTTGCGTTTTCACCGCCGGTGTGTGCGCAGGTTATATGCGAGGGCCGTAAGTCATTAGACATAGATAAAAGGTGGGTAATAATTCTTTTTTCTATCGTGATCTTTCGAATGTAAAAGCGTATATAGTGGGTCTCTTTTTGTATGAAAAGTCATGTATAGAGGACGTTGAAAAACGTTGCGTTTGGTTTTACACACGTAGAATTATTCTTCCCGGTCTTTGGCGATTTGTTTTGTTTGTTTTTTTGTAGTAGTAAGAAGGAAAAGGATCAACCAATGCATTCATTTGTGTATATTACAGTAAAATGATCGTTGCGTCACCTTTAGGCTGGTCAACTTAATTAAACAATGAATACTATCATGACAGGATAGTTCTCGATAGGATCTTTACGCAAAATTGATCGTCACATTTCTGAAATCTTATTAATGCTCGGGTAGGTCTACTCAGTATTTAACGTCTTAGTTCATCCGCGTTGAGGCTAATCGTGAAGAACCACAACCAATGCACGTTCAGAATAAGTTTTAAACCATATCACACATTTGGATACACACTTAAACCATGTTTTCAGCATGCTTTGATGTTCATGCCGATGAAATTTTTAGCTGTGAGATAGTAAAACATGTTTTAACCTGGAGGGAATATATATATTATATATATATGAACTAGAAGGCCCTAATGTATATGCTCTCTCGTTCTACATGACCTTTACCACCAACTATATATACTCTGGTCAGCACACACTTTATTGACCTTTGTGTATATATAGCCGTATATAGCTCTGTCCACAGCCCCTATTCATATGTTGCGGCGTAGAGTGCTTTGGTAATTCTTGAAAGCGATCCTTGATAGAACTTGAGAAAGGGTTCCATAAAGGTCTGGACTAAAGGTCTGGCTAATAGATTCTTCATAGTAGATGAAAGTAACGCCTTTGCCGAGTAATTAGCTATTTCAATAGGAGAGTCAAGATAGCAAAGTACACCCCTATTCTAGAATACATCGCCACTCGTGTTCAAGGCCGTTTATTCTCATCTGGTCACGAATAATTTATAACTTGTAAAGCATACAAACCCGGCCGTATATAGAGGATGTATTAGTACTACGATATGTGCTGGCATTCGTGCATCATGTTTGCGATTCATAACACCTCACGCAACTTTGTGATGGATACGGTGCGTGGGTGACTGGTGGATGCAAGAGCGCGAACGCACGTTCACACCTCTTCGCATATTGTTCGGAGCATTCATTGTACGGTCTGTTGTTATAGTTCGCCCACAGTAAGTGGGTCCCCCCAATACTACTCTGTATATCTGCCTCTTGATCTTTAAGGTGTTTCATGAAGTATTATTGTATTTTCATATAATGGGGGCTGTATATGTTATATAGTTGCCATCTGCTTGTCGCGGTTTTTTTCTTGTGAAGTATAGACATATCCTCTGTGTCTTCATCGTTGTGGAGTAGTATCCCAGATGCTGTTTTAATAACTCGTATGGTCGAGGAAATATTGAAATATTCTCCAGACTTCGTCTCCAAGTAGTATTGGCCAGCTCTGAGCCTATATCAATTACTGATCGCCATAATTCAGTAACATTCCTTCGTGACCCATCGTCTCAATAAGTGTAAAACGAAAATGCAGTATTTCAGTGAATGTTGTTGACGAGAAATCATACGTTGCAAACTTGACTCTCAAATGAATACAATCTACCCGAATGATGACAGTCTGTGTTCCGTTATATTTTTCTCGTAGCGTATCCATTATAATTTATTATTATTTAATTTCTCAAAACGACAATTGATCTCCTACACATTTCAAGTTCATGGCGGCTTCAGTAATTATCACGTACACAGTCACGTGTACAGTAAGCGAAGAAAATGGAACTAACACATCAGGCCATAGTGTTCCTGGTATCATTAGTCCTGTTCATTAGTAATCTGTTTGTATCTATTTTCCATATTATATGTAATCTAAATGATGTAATATCTTATTCAAACAACTCTTTATCAACACGTTTCTATGTTGTACCATATCATGTATGCTACCATGTTTCTTCCTACTTTGTTTTCATTATTTATTAGTACCCAGTTAGTACATAAGTTGACATAATTCCAATTCTTGATTGTAAATGTAAGTTAAGGAATCTGTAAAGAGATTTCTAAACTCAAGATTCAACCTGTGTCAATAAAGATTTACTTACTTTCTTACATACATAGTTCTCACCTTGGCCTCACATCTCGTTTCTAATGAGCGCAGATATTATATAACGCGACCCACAAGTTTCTCTCCTCTCTGTTACTGTACTTGTTTGTATATATTTCTATGAGGCTCCTCTTGAAATGCTTTTCTCTCTGTGTGTATAGTTTGAAATTGCTTCGATGATTTTTAATGATGTACTACTGTACTACACCATGTGGTGTACAGAGCCTTCAGATCCGCGGGACTCGAATTAATCCCGGGCTGCCGTTGTTATTGTTCACGAGATACGTACGTGCCCAAGTGCAGTTTCATATCTATCCGCATAGTAGCAGCACTTGAATCATTCCGGGCGCATTCACGTGGAGTTGCTGCTCTGAAAGAATCCCTCGGCTTGTTTGTTTGCTTTTTTCGAAATCCAGCTTTATTTATAGATGTGTATAATGCTACTCCGTTTTTTTTTTCTCTGTTTTTTAAAGAGTGAAGTAGGCCTATATCGTGTGCTTTGTAAATGTAGTAATACTTGATCCTCTCAGACCTGATGAATTCTAGTTCACATTTATACTGTAATTAAAAACGCTTCAACTCTCATCTCTCGTGGAGCATTTCTGCTAAATGTAAAATTGTTCTTAAAATATCGACACTGCGGCAAGCTTCCTTATATATCAGTTACTTTTTCCGCCATCCTGAATGTACTTTTATATACGAGCAGCACTTAAAAAGCGCGTATGTCGAAGTTTGAAGTCGAATATAACTTCAATTGTATTTATATAGTGATAATGCGCCGGGGATAGTGTGTTGATAATCAAGGATTAATACACATCTATTTTAAGGATTGGTACACATCTATTACCGCTCATCTATTTGATTAGCATCGCCCAGCTCATATAGAAGGTACCCGGCACCTCCACCAAAGACAATTTAAAAATATTTCAACTAGAATCTTTGCTTTTCAAAGTCCAATTACTAGTATGCCTGTCATCCCTATCATCGTTAAATCTTAAAACACTTTTGTTGACATCTGTTCCCTACATCACCTCGTTCGAAATAATGTATATTAGTTTTTGCCCTGTGTTATGGCCCGGGTGCCAGTCAGATAACTTGATTTCATTACTTCTGGTTGGTGGTTTGGTTACTGGTTAAAATAAGGCAATAAGGATAGGTTAAATATTTAGTTTTTTAATAATAAGACCGGGCCTTGTTCACGCTCCAGTTTGGGTCTAGACCCGGCACCTCCACCACGTGACCTGTTCGATGTTCTATTAGCTACGCCTTGTGTAGTTACCTCTCACAACTAAGCGTGGATTGTTTAGATTCATTTTGATATTGTTACTGCCCCGGTTGCTATCATTGGATGTGTTGTAAATTCACATTTGGATTACCAGCCGTCGTTGCCCGGGGTAATATTCGTCCCAGGACGACTCTGCGAATCGTACGATACGACGAAATAAGGTCCTCCCATCTCTCCTTTTCACTCTGGGCGTATCTCAATGCTCTATTTTGACGCTAGTCGACTAGCCTAGTAGACTAATGTAACAATTTGGGACAATTAATTACAACAATCAATAATTACAACAATCATTGATTGTTGTATTAGTGCACTAGGGTAGTCAACTAGCGCCAAAATAGAGCATTGAGATACGCCCTTAGTTATTTCACCATTCAAGTTATTTCTTCTCTCTCCTACTTTTCCCCTCTGACGCCTTATAACCTAGTTGTCGAGTACTTCGTTAAACACCAAATAATAATAAGTGAATAACAAAATGTTGTTGATGTCATCAGCGAACTAAGCGATAAATGTGCGTCAGTTGTGACGAGCGGAAACCATTGCTCATATCGAAATACAGCCGGGGTTCGTGTCTCATTTGGGCTACGGTTTTCGGGCGCGCCTGGGGACGCCCGTCAACCGTCATCATTGGCGGGCGACGTTCAAGAGCTCTGCTCTGCATCCGAGTGTTTGCCCCGTGGGACCAGGACCGGCTTACTGACGCATGGAATGAGACCAATCGATGCAAGTGGCTGTTCCAAGTGGGATTAGTACGAGGAAGATAATGATCTCAAGTGTGCTTGGTTCCCGGGGGTGAAATGGTAGGGTGTGCTTGCTTGCGCGCATTGCAATACAGCTGCAGAGTCACTTTCTACGGTGGTGGTTTTTAAATGATGAACCTGAGTAGGTAGGTGAAACATGTACAGAGTGCTGTATGAATTACTTAAAATAAAAAAAAACATTCGCTGACGTTTTATGACGTAGCTGTCGAGTACGTCGTTAAACATGAATAAACAGTAATGAATTTATTAGGCATATTGTCAGAATGATGCTGTGCTAAATGTTGGTGACAATAGGCCCACGTGTATGCTTTTATTGAATCCGTCGTTTGAATAAACCAATCAAATATGATTCAATTCAATAACTATGGATGTATGTCTAAAGTTCTCTGTTTATATGCATTTAATGAGATTTATAAGTTAATTGAATTGGATATCTAGGACCTGTCACCAATCCGTATACATTTTTAGATGTAACCTAGGTATTATTACTGGTGTACATTTGATAAAAAAGGAATAAAATAATCGTACCTCAATTGGGAATTGAATCTAGGTCTTACAGTTACTTGGCGGTTTCCTTGACCACACACTAGACCACCTGGGTTCCATTCCCAGTCGGGATGACATCGTGTATTCTCGGATTTTCACTCAAAGCACATCAAAAGTTAATGTTTACCGAATAATTAATCATTTGCATATGCTTGTAATGTTTTAGTGTGCAACTCTCAAAAGTTGCGGTTTAGCCGTTTCATGGTCACAATTCCACCCTTAATTCGCACGGACATGAATAGCAGCCGTGTTCGTTGTGTGTTTGTCTCTGTTTTATTTCGGCTGAAGTTTCTTACCGAGCTCAGGGCAATACTAAATCTTTGTTCAACGGAACGAAAATATTAGAACACGAGAACGCAAACACCATCTGTAATCGTAAAACAGGATTAATTTCTTTGTAGATTGTATTTCAAGTGTAGAGGTTTCTGTTCCAGCGAAAGATGAAGTATGTACAAACCTGGTAGACAGAAAGTTAACGTCGCACCCGCGTTTGCTCGTAAAAAAAAAAAAAACTCTCTCGGTCTAAAAGTGAAGTACTTTGTGTCACGCAATCGTCGGAATCCTGTATACTATTGATTCCAAGGCCTTGTACATGTACATGTGCAGTGTGTCCTGGCGTTGCGGTTATCGGGCAAGACTCGGGTCGAGGGAAGGAAGACTCTCTCAGAGTGGTTCTCGTAGTAGAGTTTCGACAGGACGTGCACAGTTTCTGCGGTGGTTCACGGGCCCATTAAAGCAAATACATTGTGCTGTTAATTAGGCGACTGCTTGCTACGTACAGTTTCTATCTATACATACATGCACTCCACGTATTATAAACAATGTGTACAGTCCGTTGCGAAAGTGAGTCGCGCATTGGCTAATTCTTGTGACAGTTCCTTCGTTGGGTCAACGTGGAAAACTACGGTCGATATTTTCGTTTCGCCAACGTTATAAACGGAATAATATAAAAACCAGCCTAACATTGAAGAAAATTTATTCACTCTGAATTCAAGATTAAAATGCGGAAATATGGCACATTCATTTCTGTCTGTGTGTAAATTGGTAGGCCTTATTCCGACCCGTAGGTACATAATATAATATATGTTTGTGCTATGTCAGCCTTACCACTTTCACGACTATGAATTATATAATCCGTTCTGAACTGTGCATATTAATGAACATATTAACCTATATTTCACGACGAAGCATGCACACGATTTTATTTCTTTACTCTTAGTTTCGTTACTTCACTTCTTGGCTAAAAATAACGCAAGTGTTAAGTTTACAGTTACATTCTGTACAACAAGGTTTCACGTTTCTTATGGAAATCCAAGTGTTCGACTTGGTTTTATCTTGTTTAGTTCAAAATACAACCCCATAGTTGGTGTATCCAGATAACAATGTTCCACGAAAACATTCCAAATATGCCAGATTTTTATCCGGATTGTAAAACCTGTCGTGCAATTGCTTCCATATAGGTTTATTTTTAGAACGTGCTGCGTTCTTGATTCTCATTACTTGAACTAGTAAATAATGCTGTCGTGATAGTACTAGCAAAATAATAAAATTGCCATAGCTTCTGAGAAGTGTGCGTGCTTGTAACAGGAAACATTTGTAATCGGGGGTAAAGTGGCATGTCTATTGTTCGAGTTCTTTCAACCCTAGTCCCACATAGTTTCAGTGATGACACGCCATCATCGATATAGGTTCACGGAGCCATTGACGCCAGACGAGACGTGGCAACACCGCACTTTCATGGTCAGTCTAGTCACGTGGTTTGATAGGTTAGGGCAGCCATTGACGCTAACCGTCCAGACGAAATATGGCAACGCCGCAGCCGCCCTTTCATGCCGAGCCGAGACACGTGGTCTGATAGGTTAGGGCCGCCATTGACACTAACCGTCCAGACGAAATATGGCAACGCCGCAGCCGCCCTTTCATGCCGAGCCGAGACACGTGGTCTGATAGGTTAGGGCAGCCATTGACGCTAACCGTCCAGACGAAATATGGCAACGCCGCAGCCGCCCTTTCATGCCGAGCCGAGACACGTGGTCTGATAGGAATTAGGGCCGCCATTGACACTAACCGTCCAGACGAAATATGGCAACGCCGCAGCCGCACTTCCATGCCGAGCCGAGACACGTGGTCTGATAGGTTAGGGCCGCCATTGACACTAACCGTCCAGACGAAATATGGCAACGCCGCAGCCGCCCTTTCATGCCGAGTCGAGACACGTGGTTTGATAGGTTAGGGCAGCCGTTGACGCTAACCGTTCAGACGAAATATGGCAACGCCGCAGCCGCCCTTTCATGCCGAGCCGAGGCACGTGGTCTGATAGCCGTTGACGCTAACCGTCCAGACGAAATATGACAACGCCGCACTTCCATGTTCAATCGAGGCACGTGGTTTGCAGTAACTTATTAATCCCTTAGTTTAGTAGTTCTCTAAGTTTCCACAGATTGTACCCTTCGTTGACTTGAACCGCGTACCAAAACCACTAGACAATATTCCTCCGTGGTTTTAACTATCTCACTAATGGAAAGGATGCACTTGTTTACTAGAACGAAGGTCTGTTAAATCGGGTTTTGGTGTACGATTGTTTGTTGTAGTTCTCTTTGTACACAAAGTGTTCAAAATACATTATTTTAGTGATACTATAGAATTCCATAATTTGTGTAAGTACACATTTCAGACAGATGCGTTATTAAATTCAGTTTTTATTTAGGATGTGGTTTTTCTACTATTCCTAAATGTATACTAGCCCCAAAGTACAGTCGTAAGCCCTAACCACAATTGTCGGTATCGGGATTGCCATAGTAATACGTAAATCGTGAAAAAGTTCACTCACATGGTTCTTATGACGCTGTTCACAATACAATCGTAATGTCTTAACTTAATGATTTAGCATGAGAAAATTAAAGTCGCAAATTAAAGAAAATTCAAGTCTTATTAACTTATTAGTCACGCCAGCTGTGTTAGGAATTTCCAGGTTTCTAACTTTAAGGCGTAAGTGATACCCTAATGGATCCGTTTCGAGTAGATGGTAAGAACTATAGGGAAGTAGAAAATTAAGTTGGCACTAATAATCAATGTCTTTGCTATTTCGTATAAGCTTGCGGCTATAGTTACGTATGGGGAAACTTTATACGTACAATATAGATTGGGTTAAGTCCGTGCACGTGCATCGCAATGTAGGTACGCCATCAACTGCAGTCACGTGGTTTGAAGTGAATACACGCGATGCGATGGGTTAGGCTATATATCGACCTCATATCGAGTCGAGGAGTCGAGTAGAGTCGACAACACAGACTCGTCGCTTCGTTTGACCCGCGGTCACTCCTGATAACGATGTCGGGATGGTCGTAACGTGTCCTAGATTCCGCTGCAAGACCGACGTGTTTAGAGGAGGCGGTGCGCATGGCCATGCATGTGTCCGTCCGTCTGAGCTGAACGTGAGCAATGAGCGAGGAAGTTAATTTAAACCGTGCTCTCGATCGTGTACGTATAAATGTAGGGTATACTGCTGTCCGTGGTGGATTGATTTCAATTACACGCAATTGGGAAGGGGGCGTGTGCAGATATTCCGCCCTGTATTGGGGGCTGTGGCCCACTCGCAAATCGCTTTGATTGAACTCCTGGGCCCGGATTCATAACAGGTCCTAAGTATTTTTTTTGGTCTTATCTCTAAGACCGTCCTAACTTTGAACATTGTATATGTGACCATTCTCAGCCCATGAATTATTAATTGTAGCTCAAGCAGTGTATGCTTTTGAGAGTAAACCTCATGATGAAAGCTAGGAGATTGGATAATATATACAATTTACCTGAGTGTGTTTGTAAGACTGAGTAAAGTGCAACCAAAAGTCTATTATGTAAATATTCTACCGTTATTTTGAATCTTACCGTCTGGAATGTAGTATACAAACTGAGTTGTCTTGCTCGTATACTACGATGTTGAGTGGTTTGTCGAGTGCTTAGGTGATATTCCCTCTGTAGAGCCACCGTATGTTCTATATACACCACACGGAACGCCGTATACCATATATGATGCAGATTGGCTCACTCGTTTTGATTTTATTCCCTCACAATGTAGCCCATGCACTCTACAGTGATTGCATTTCGCCTGGCGCTCTCTATGCACACACAACGGCTTGGATCTCGGCCTAGATGCCTTGAACTTTATTTACTTAGAAACTAGTTGCAGAGAGGCAACGTGTGTGGTTTTTGTGTTCCCGCGAAATATATATATATACTCTCTGAGATCGTCGACTTAGTCGAGTTTCAACAACTATTGTGTGTGGCGAGGGGCTGTTCTCTTTCAGATCGTTCCCATCGTGTAGCGGACAAACTCTGTATCCTTCATTCGATGAGAAAACTTTCGATTGGTTTTTGTTAAGTGTTGCATGGCGTTTATTTTTTTAACTTTCCGCTAGCTCCGTTTTGTTGTTAACAGCAGCTGACTGATCAATAATTCATGAAAGTACTTAGTTATTTATATCCTTTAACTAACATCGCAATCTATAATTTATTTAAATGCGCACATCTATACTGTTCTTATTCATATTTTGTTTGGCTATTGAAGGAATTGAACGAATTCATCAATCGTATTTTCTTAACTGTTATCCAAGCAATTAATCCGAGTCCTAGCTGCTGTAGAAACTTTTCACATTCTTCTCTAAGGATTTCTCTGATTTGAAACGAGACGTCATGTACGTTTCAGTTGTGGCCGTTATCGAATAAGAAATGAATCTCATGCACCTTATTGCCGAATGATGTGTCAGGGCCGTGACAAATGAAAAAAGTTTCAGTCAACGTTTAATCCCGTTTCTCTTCTTTGCCACTTACACCGTCTCTTCTTCCATCAGTCTTGGTATTTACTCTTAGCTTAGCTCGCAGGATCACCGAGTTTGCTATCGAGTATAGTGTTGGTTGGGTTCAACCTGCCATTAGTTAGTCATGAGATGAGACATCTGCCCATTATTGTCTCGTGGTTTTCCGGACGAAGTATGTTACATCCTCGGTTCAGTAGCGCATTTCACCCTGATGGGAGGGACTTGACTGGGTGGATTGATACTTACACGTTGACGTTTCATTTGATTTCATATTTGGGCTTTACGTCTCATATTTTGAAGAAGAGGTGTCCGCCAGAGCCGCATCGCCGGAGTCTGAAACGTTTGACATATAAAATATATATACTGACTGTACGCTATTGGAAAATGACAAGAATAAATATATTCAAAATATAATCACTGTATGTATGTTATTGTTGGCGTTGAAACGAAGAGTCCACTACTTTGAGCAACACTTTGTTGCAATGGAATTGTTATATTATAATCTATTTTCCATAAGAAAAACAAAAGCTTTGACGATGAAGTCAAGTATTTTTCAAGTACAGACGCTGCAAGATTGTGAAAGTTATGTGGCGGCGGTTGAGGGGGTAGCACATTACTCTTGCCGTCACATTATTTATTTATCATTCCTAGAATCACGGTGTCGCACGGGGGAACATCTATTGCCCGGGCATAGGTCCAAACATTATAGGAACGAAGGGACGTGAGTCTGAATTACGCATCAGTGTACCTAATTGCTCAACATCCTCGTTTATCAATTCACTTTCGTTTTCTTTGTTTTTTAACAAAACTGATTGGCATTACATAGGTGTACACCAACTCGTTTTAAAATTACACTAACCAGCCCGCAGTTGCATCGCGGTCGATTAGGCGTTGATCTAGTAAACCGTGCTGCGTTCCAGGTTCACATCCTGGCTTGGGCATGGATGTCACGTGGCGTTTTTCATCTTCATAATCATCCACCCAGCGTATCGTTGCAAAAATATGAGACGTTAAACCCTAAATATCATTATCATAGCTACGCTAAGAAATAAGGCGACGCGATATGTGTTGAGAAATGGTGGAATGTAAGATTACGAAAGCGTGCGGCGAAATGGAAGTGGCACATTTAGGTAAATGACGGTACGAGCGCGATGAAATAACGCACCGTTCACCACGCGGCCAAGTATCCACCAATCAGAGGCCGTCTGACTGACGCAAACATGTCGCCTTGTTGTGTTGTGCACACACGATATGAAATATGTGGTGCAGAGCGCCCCTCATAGATCAACGTGTACACTGCGAGTATTTACGGGCGCGAGGTGCACTGCCAGTTATATTCTCGTGCCCGCAGAGGAGAGGAGGCGGACATATTAATAATGTCAGTGCACTTCTAACTACGGTACAGGACAGGAAGCAGCTAGTTAATGATGCAGCAACCGATTGTTTTTTTTAATTCACAAAGGAAAAGTTTTGCTCGCTGTGGCGCTGCCAAGAACGCGCGCGTCTCCGCGAACACTTTGGGTTTCTTGTGACGTTTGCTCGGCGGTCGGTATTCGAAGCTGCATTTCGTTGGCTGTCTTGTTTTTGGTTAGGGCTGGAAGACAACGGTTAATTCTGTAAACGTTTATTTTTCCGAATTTTTCGCGTTTAAACGTTTAAACGTAACACCCCTCCTGTTCACAAAATGTTAAAAAACTGAGTTATAATGTGCGCAAAAAAATATGCCCAACGAAATAACACGGTTGATTTAGTATAATATTCATTGTTGATTATATTTCCCGCCTTTGTGTCCAACTGTCCAGTCATTTTGACTCCCCACACTAAGCTATGCCTCGTCGGCTCGTCAAAGAGCTGTGACACCGGAAAAATCTGTGAATTGGGTTTTGGATAGGGGTGGTGGGGGAGGGGGATTGGTCGGGCGGGGTATAAGACACGGTTAAACGTTTACGAATACACATATATTTTCGCGCGGGCGTTTACACGTTTAAACGTTGAAACGACTCAACTCAGCCCTACTTTTGGTATCGGTAAAGTTATAGTATATTCAAGTAGGATCGTGGACAGTTGTTCATGTTTAGTTGCGGTTCCATTGGATATACTATTCTCTACCGAGAGAGAGGGGGAGCCTCAATATGAACCAATCAGCCACTTGAGACAACTTTATTACCAAACGATTCAGTGAGAAATGTGCTTCTAGCATGTACGACAAGACGTTTTGTTCATTGATCAATTTGTGCACTTCACTATTATTTAACACGTGCATCACCCAATCTCAATTATGAAGTAATATACATGCATACAATGATTTGAATCAATGTAAAATGCACACAAGGTATTTATTTCATCACACAATTCCTTAATTTAACTTTTATCATAACGCTGATTTGCGCTATCTATATTTGACATTGAAATGTAAATGTGACGTTATCATATCCTCTTAGCTAGTGTATGTATTGCGTATACTCGTGGCCCTCATTTCCTTGATGTTGTTCAAACTATTTCATGTAAAGTGATCACTAACAGCCTCATGCACAAAAATTTGCCGACGCAAACTTACCGTTCATTAAAAATGGCGGACTTGCTGGTGCAGATAAACTTTCGGAAATCCGGATGAATGTTGAGCTATTTGCGGGATAATCAATTGAGCCGCAAATTTACGAAGCTCCCGCACATGTTTGCGCCGGCAAATCAAGTCAATAGTTGCGTCCGCAAGTGACTTTGTGCAGGCTGTAAGTGAATATCTAGAAGAATTGCTTCCATGCATGCGGAGAGTGGGATTGTTTTAACACTCAAGTATTGGGAGTTTCGTCCCCGGCGATGAATGCACTTGATCAATCAGGACTTTATTGTATATGTCTTGTTTATATCTCGTCGTTCAGTATGTGACATGTCCTTGAAATTGGACTTGGAGTAGCCATGTAAACATGTAGGGTGCAATGTGAATTTCAACCTTTGCTTTAGATCAGTTTACTCGCCATAGTCCCGGTGTACACTCTTGTATTCAGATACACCTTCACAAGTTGATAATCTCGTTACAGGCAGTGTTAGCGCACGCACGACGCTTTGCGGAGGTTACGGGTTCGATTATCCCCACCGGAAAACTCCAGTGAAGGAGGTTGTGCTCAAGGTTGTATTTGTTGAGGGAAGTTGTGCACAACGGTTGGTTTCCACAGTCATGATGTCTTGGGTCGTTTGAACGACCGTTCGTCGCAGTGCCTTCACATCTACCAGTGCCTTCACATCACCAGCCAGGAGATTGCTTGACCTTGGGTTGGATGAGGGTAATATACGCCAAGAGTTGTTTTCGTCGGCATTATGGAACGTCAAGTGCTACGTTTCAGACGCAGCCACCCCATCAAGTGACTTTAATCTTTATAAAAGTAAATGCATGAATAAATTGCAGCGCAGCTTGACTTCAAAGAAACGGATCCCCATGTTGCACTTTAAATGCAAATGTCTATAAATATTTACGCGACGAATATGTCCAATCACAAACAAGAGAGTGTTTGTACCAACCATATAAAAACTAACACGTCTTTGATTCGACGAACTCAGACGTGAAGAATTGTTATACGTGTGTGTGCTAATGGAATTGAAGCGTGTATTAGTTTCTCTCGCATCCTTTAGAGTTTCGAGAGAGTCGGCCATTCTGTTATCGATTAGTTGTTCGGCCCGGCACCAGAGGCGGGGTTGCGCGCGCGTCAACAAGCGTGGGCGGCCGAAAATCAGCTGATGGAGAAGATTCCGGGAGGTTCGAGTCGAGGTGGGCCAAGCACCATCGCGTGCATGGGCCATCCATATGTTTGTTCACCACCTGACGCAATGAATGCAAATCACCCACGTGGTCGGCTGTTGATACAGTGGGGCAACAGTGTCATTGTTTATTGTTGGTCTAGATCGCCGTCAGCGAGCCCGGGGTAGAATTTGGGACAAGGCGACTCGACAAGTTCGTATGATTTCACATTTCTATCCATTAGTACCTTTAAATTCATTTTTTCCCTCCTACTTTTCCCTTTCCTGCAATCTCTCCGACGTGGTGTGAGTGAGTGACCATGATGTCACTTTGTATGTTTAAATGTTACAAGCTAACAACTCAGGGAATTTTATGCACAATAGTTGTCGAGTTCGTCGTTAAAATACTGACTTGTTGTACATTTTTATCTAGTTCCAAAAATTCCGATATCACAATCTATCGATAACTGTTCTCCGAATAAGTTGTTTTCACTGTTGCGACAATGCTTATTTGT
Source organism: Isoperla grammatica (assembly GCA_945910005.1). Lineage (NCBI taxonomy): Eukaryota > Metazoa > Arthropoda > Insecta > Plecoptera > Perlodidae > Isoperla > Isoperla grammatica. Next base: position 125,035,689 of record OX246737.1, read on the forward strand.
TATTAGATGATATAATGCTGATCTTAAGACCCAGTGTTATGAAACTCTGGGTAAATATTTAGTAGGCCACTATAAAGTTGCTTCATCATGGCAACAACCACGGGGAAGCATGGCGTGGCCGGGGTGAAAACAAGTTATTCGATTACTAAATAAATATTTCATAATTTGGGCACTAAATAATAGGGCTGCCCAACGATGAAAAAAATCATATCGATATCGCGGGAAGAAATATCGATATCGCGTCGCGATATCGAAGTTGTCAAGTGACGTATCGATATCGGCGATATCGCCACATCGAGACTTTTCTCGTCTGTTTTTAGGATTTACAGGCCAGCTAGAGGTCATTCTTCAAACAATATTACGTAAAGAAATATTTTAGCATTGAAATGTCTTACTATGTGTGTCAATTTGTTTGTTGTACTATTCAAATTGTAAAATATCCACACAAAACAGCGATGGTGTGGTTGGCGTGACGTGATACGTAATCGGTTTTTTGTATCAATTAGCTTATTAGGCACAAGTTCGATATCGCGGTAGTACGATACATTAATTCTATATCGATATCGAATTATTTATCCATTATCGATATTGTATCGAATTATCGATATCGTTGGGCAGCCCTACTAAATAATGTATTAAAATTTCTTTTTGTTTAAAATAAATTTATTATTGGATCAGTGGCGAAGTTTGCAGGCCTAGCCTGCTAACATCCCTTCGTACCCTAAAGTCGGTAAAACAACACAAGTCTGCAGTTAAAAAATGATTTTCTTTTGTATTTGTGATCAAAGTATATTCATTTTTCGCGGGCAATAACTCCGGGCATCATTGAAAATTCAGTAAGCGGCCTGACCGTAACTTAGTATGTAGTTCAGTGAATTGTGGCCGCGGACAGAGTGCGAACCAAAGCAGCCACAGATCCATTGCAGGCTGACCAGGCCGTGCCCGCTAACCAAGCCTGCATGTGAGCGGACTGACATGTGACGGCTATTGTTTCGTCCGAGCTCCGTACTATTTTTTCCCGCCTCAACTATATACAAACAAGTATGGACGAGATGCGTTGCTGTGATTGGCTGCCGGATGCAGCGTGCACAGCGATCACTCAAGTGTTCTTTAGTTATAGTTGAAGGGAGATGCTGGTGTCGTACGATGATGAATCGTGTAGTACACTTACTGTGCACGTTTTCGCGTGAAAGCTGCGAGGTAAAGTGCCAACATAAACACAAGAGGTGGTGGTTTCACTAAAGTTTGTAGGTAATAGGTCAGTTCATCACTCTACGTTTCTTTGGTGCAGTCACTGAGCCTTCCATTCCATCGCCTTGATTGATGTCGTAATCAAACAAACTTCAAACAGTCAATCAATCAATATCATATAGCTTTTATAATCTATATATCCCTGACGTGTATTGCGTTCCACCAAATTGCGTATAGAGTCACGTATCAAAAACACCCTACGAAGCGATAAGTGAAAGAGATGTATATATTAGTGTTGTTGTCACTTGTCAGTATACTGTGTTGGTTATGCAATATACTTTTACAATAAAGTGTGGGCATGCTGATATCATTCTTTATATCGTGTAACTGTTCCTTTTCTGTCTTACAGGTAATACAGTCTACTTTTACAATAAAATGTGACAAGGTTAATATTATTTATATATTTCAACTGTTCGTTTAGGTAATAATCTCGATAAAAGTAGGAAATTACTCTTAGCTCAACAAACAATAAACCTTACAGAGTGTCAGTATTTGTTGAATTATTGATCACGAGATATTCACTTGGCAAACCGTACTCGCTAAGTTAAACTTAAGTTAAGTGCTCTTCATCCGGGCTTCTTTCGTGAACGGTGTTGAATTCAACTTGTATGCACATAGTTCACTGGCGTTTCTTTGCATTGACTTTTATCTTGTAAGTAACACGAATCAACGCTTGTAGTGGTAGGTATTGAAGACTTGTGGTTTAAGTGAGGAGAGGGAAGAATGCCAACCATATGGTTGTTTTCCCCTTATTGTGCTGATACCTGATATCGAAAGGCGCGCATTTAATAAATGCCAATAAATATGAGCTTGCGTTGAAATCAAGAGATGATGCAATTAAGATTTGATCATCGCCTTCAGTATTCTTGTAGATCCAAGATCCACTCAGTCCCCGCTGGTTGTTCACATAGACCACCTTGTGAGTTTGACTAGCTGCCTCTAGCTTGCACAATGAAGTAACCGGTGCTTCTAAACTTTGCCGAGGCAAAGCTGAGAACGCCGCAGGGCAATTTCATTCTCTGCATTTATAATAAGTTGTTTGTAAAGCCCGAGTGCGACCCCAGTTTCCTTTAAATTGTTGGGTCCGAACTGTCAAAAAGTAATCAAATGTAATCATTTGTTTGTTGTGTAGAAGCCTATCATTTGACTAGATGTTTGGTTTCCAGAAATGTGCGCATGGTTGAACTTCTGTTATGGCTTCCAGTAATGAATTCGAGGATCTCGCCCCATGTTTGTGCTTGTCAGGTAGTAGGGGTGTCCATCATTTGTGAAATGCCAAGACCGACGAAAGATCGCCTGATTTTTTTGTTCTCAACTAAGCCACGGACCCACTGTATATTAAAACTTTCGAAAACATACATTGCGTTGCTTTTGTATCACGTACGTGTCAAAAGAATCACTCTCGTTATGTTGGAACTAAAAAGAAATGATATAGATACCGCGTGCTTGTTTGACGATGTGCATTGTCGCATTTTAATGAACACGTGTCGTGTCTATATAGGCGACCAAATCAGTTATATCGATGATATAAATTGTGTCGGGATCATCGATCTAGCAGCAGATGCGTGACACTACGTCATTGCCTCTAGCTTTGATGAAATGAAAATACGAGCATGCGATTTCGGTATTGTTATCAGTTTCTCATTTGCTAATGAATGACAAATGTCTGCCGTGTCACACGGAGTTGTATAGGGACCGTTGATTTTCACGTATTCTCGGCTTCGTGTTCAATACGTCTAAGTTGTCGGATAAAGGTGCACTACCTTATTTGTTATTATGCGTTATTTGTGGTGTTTAATTTGACTGGTATGACAGAATTCAACGTTTTTTGTTCATGTAAAGCGGGATTTTCAATTCACATTTTGGTATTATGCTGTGATGCAAAGTCGATCGTTCTTGGATAGGCAGTTTAAATAACATCTCACATTCAAAAATCATAATTTGTGAAATTAATTTTGGATCATTTTTCGCAAATTTCTTTAAACATTGATAATATTTAGCTTAGGAACTATTAGAAATTAAAATTTAATATTCTATTTTAGCTTAGGTGATAACAACGCATGCTAAATGATCCCGTTACTGTCGAAGTGGTAAATGTGACGAGAAACAGTGGCAAATTGAGGAGATCGTGATCTTAATTCGTTTATAAGTTGGTTGGCAACATTGTATTCAAGTCAAGTTTGCGTTAAATTATTGTGTCCGTATTACGACTGAAATTTTCATAAACGATTGGTGGAATTGCATTGATACCGTAGCTATAATATTGTAGTGCGAAGGTTTCGAACCAAGATACATTGTAAGGGCATTTACGGTGTCTGCTTATCGGAAGTCTGAAATTAGTATAGGAATAACTTCCTGTTGAGGGTCAGCGTATTGTCCCCTGTATGTAATGAGAAGGGCATTCAATTCAGGACACTGCTGAAACCTCTAGGTCACTCACTCACCCCTTCCGTATAACCTTGTACAAAATCGATTCGCGCCCATATAAGCTTATAGTCCGCACGTATGAAGTAACATGAACACACGATCGGATATAAATACATGTTTTCAGAATAGAAGATAGGTAACATGAAAAGCAATCTACAGAAAACCGTACAAAAGACTTCGGTACTCTTTTTTGTATTTATTTTTTGATATGGAAACTTGACTGCCCAAATATTTATTACGGCGGAAAGTTCTCCGCATGAAACGTATAGAACAGTCTCGAGTGTGTATATATATATATATATATATATATATGTAAAGAAAGGATACATTTTACGGTTAAACCAATCTAAATTTTATTTTTAATGATAAGTCAACGTTTCGACGACTTTAGCGTCGTCTTTTTCAAGACATACAAATATACAAAAACAAATAAATAAAAAACCACAACAACCAAAAAACACTTGCATATAAAAACGAAAACACTGCCACAGCGATACATCACTGGGTAGCTGCTCTAGCAAGCTCCTTGAATTTGCTTCTGGTTATGGGACCCCCTTGAGACACTGCTGGAACTCTTTGTCTCTGAGAATGGTCAGCAACAGGCTGATTGATGGCTGGGAACACCTGCTGGACTTTAAGGTTAGCCACAATCGGTTTCCAAGCCGAAGGTAGTCTTTGAGCGTCATCTCGCTTGTTCAGGTTATGAGGCCGCTTCTCAATCTCAATTGCTTCCCGGATTAACCTCGCTCGAAGATTGTCCACTGAAGCAAGAAGCCGTACCCCGGCAAAGTTAATGTTATATCCTTCCTTTATTGTATGTTGTGCTAGAGATGACGTTGACTGGCCTTGGTCCACAGCAAGTCGGTGTTCTTGAACTCGCTGCGATAATTTTCTACTATCATTAAAAATAAAATTTAGATTGGTTTAACCGTAAAATGTATCCTTTCTTTACATATTGCAACCAACAAAATCTGAGAAATCATATATATATATATATATATATATATATATAGCTCATCTCTAGTGGAAAGACTCACCTGCAACAATCTCTAAATAATAGTCAGTGGCGAAGCTGTACTAAGGGCGAGTTTCTGTTAGATGCATGACTTGACCCAATGATGAGGCATAGGTAGAGTAGACTGCAGTTGCCTGGAGTGGAGATAACTTTCTTGCAAGTTACGTGGTGATTAAATATTTCAAAACTGGATCACTTTTTTGCTCTAAAAATATAGTTTTCATTATTAAATACATATATGTTTTAGTTACTGCAGTAGACTTTGCGGTAGCCGTCGACTTTCTGCGTTTTGTTTTATCTAGAACGTGTTGTGCAGGTCTCTATGTGTATCGAAATCGTTGTTGTTTCTCGAGTTTCGCTTGATGGACACATAGTATGCATATATTATAGTATTGACATTGAGATTGACATACCGGATATCTGCGGACCATATCGATTGCGTTAAATTGACATAATTGACATAATTGAGACATAACAACATGTATTTAGCTTACAAACATTGATACATTGGCAACTATCTCAAATATTTGACAATCCCAAGTGATATGTGGATTGGATTCAATTGGTTGTAATTTGTCTTCCTAAGGACTGCACACGTTGCCAATGTGCAGTTATGAGTTACGTCGAGTTAAAAAACATGGGTACAATTCCCTTTTTAACCTAAATATACCAACATTCGGAAATGAAATTTGAAGTAGGCCTACGGGTACAAATTAGTGTGGTTGGAAGGCGGGTCAAGAAGACACACGGCTGGTTTAGGGGAGGAATGAAATGGAATGGGATATTTCAATTTAGGTGTATACATAATTGAAGGATATGTAGGTGGCTACACAAGTTTGTGGCGAAACATCGTAAGCGTTTAATTTAAATGGTTGCCCATTCACTCAACTCATTCTGCAACTGACTACAGCAGTCTCGAACGAGAACGGTTATCTCATTTGTAGGATACGTCCGTGCGTGCTATAGGGTTATCCTCGGGGTACGGGAAACATCACTTCGATCGAATATGTCAATACTTTCTATATTAAAAACAAACATCTGTGTTCAGGAGAACGTCTAGCTAGGCTTAATCCAATATGTCAATACTTGCGATAACTAAAAAAACAAAAACAAAACAAAAAAAAATCACGGAAAGCAGACAACGATGTATAGTCTGAACTGAACGAAACTTAGAGTTGTGTGTAGGATGTATTCAATAAACTTTGCCACCCTCTGTGTCAAGATCGAACTGTCAGACCGGGAGTTACATTTTATACTTTTTATTTAACGTCAACGTTCACAGAATCAATTCGTGACGAAATGATGAAACAGAACTAAGCATCTGGCGTCGTGGCGCAAGATTTGCCCATGGTTGCATGCCGTTGTCAGTGCGCTGTTATATAAACCATGTTGAAGTTTGCATTCTGTTATGTTGACGTTGTCTTGTATAGTTATCTTCGGCGAGACTTTCTTGCATATACATACGATACACTTTTAATTTGTCATGCTAAAATGTACTTGCAATTGTCTCAATTGATAACCACTACAAATGTAATTACTAACACGAAAAGCAATTCGCAAAATTAAATTTGCCATAATCCAAGCGTAATGATGCCGCGAGCTTCACTGTAACTCTATCATGCCATTCTTGCGAGTTGCGACCATTAACGTTTTAATTTTACTGATGCAAATGCCACATTCACTTGTTAGCTCGCAGCTTATATGCGATTTAACACAAAGTGTAAACTCCATAGGCTACTAAGTACTAACGTACGAAATTTAGTTGATAGGACGGACGAGAGCCTTTGTATGTACACAACAATAGCGTCTCTTTGATCGCTGCCTTGTGTCCAATGAGGGCTAACAACAGTGATGGCATCTTCCGCCACGGTAATTACGTTATATACAATATGAATACATTATATTCGCTAACCTATTGTAAACGTCCACGTTGTATAATGAATATTTTACAAGGTATTCGCTGATTTAAAGCAGCAACGAGAGTTAAATTGCTCTAGTCTATACGTTATACGCGCGTCTGTCCGTGAACGTGAATTATGGTAATTGTTCCGTTACAGGGGGTGGGTTTGTGTTGTGGGTGGAGGTCACTCGATGGTGGATACCTACATTTATGTGCAGCATGAAGCAGTAGATCGCGTATACGGTCCTGTACTCTGTGTATTGCGGTCACGTGGTAGAGTTGCTGATAAGATGTCGGAAAGGTTATTAGGTCTTTGGGTATTCTTTCTCAACCTATCTAGTTGCGAGGGATGTACCCTGTAATCAAGGTCTACAAATCCCCTGGCTGGGCTCGTCCTCCGTTAGGGGATTGACGGACCTGGCCTTGTAATGGAGGATTACTGTTGCCGCAAAAAACTTGATTCCCCAGTCCTAATTCGCTTATAGGCCAGGTCTTGCCCTCTAACTAAATATTCATTAAACTCTCCGCTAATTTGTTTTCACCATGGCTACCACCACCACCCATCAGGATTTTTTAAATGAAATTTTCTCTCACGCAAAGAACATTAATTATTTCGAAGTCAAAAGACCAGGTAAATTTATCTGCAACTTGTGTACTTATAACATTATTTCGCGTGGCCATTTCATCTTAACGTTACTTGTTATATAATTTATTACCGTACGAGGTTAGCAGCAATCTATCTTTTTCTATTATTATAAATCACATCCAGTTGACAAGACGTAAATAACTCGAGAAAACTTTTTAAAAAAATGCAGTCCACCTAAAATTAACATAACAATCTAATGAACGTTAGAGACGAGGAAAGTTGTATTTCCGCGCTCTCTTCGTGCCTCCTCGTATTGGTCCGACCCGACGTCGTATATCGGCGCCGCGACGCCTCGCGCCAGTATCGAGCCCGACGCTCGGCGTTAGTCCGTCACTGCAAGCTCGCTCGACTACACACACGGGTGGGGTTGGTTCTTGTCTGCTCTCCGCTCGATAACATGCGACTCTCTTACTCTGTGCAATAACTAGCGGTCAGTCGCATTGCGCCACGTGCTAGTATTATAACGAGGACAATCAATTATATATAAATATACCGGGCTTGTTTGGCGTTCGTTCGTAAACCTGCATCGAGGGCCGGCCGGTGTGTTCGTATAGGCCTATATCTTCGCGTTACAACTTCCAGTCGTCTTCCGTCGCTGCTGTTGTTTTCATGCAGGTATGTTTACATCTTGTCTATTACATTCTGTTGTGTGTGTGTGTGTGTGTGATGGTTGATAATGAACCCCTCGTATATATGTTCTGTCGTCAAACCGAGAAGTTTCACGTATAGTCTCGTTCATTATATCACCCCTTGGTCTCGTGTAGAACCGGTGCAAACGTTTCATGCAGGTATGTTTACATCTTGTATATTACATTCTGTTGTGTGTGTGGGATGGTTGATATAGTGAACACCTCGTATACATGTTCTATCATCAAACCGAGAAGTTTCACGTATAGTCTCGTTCTTTAATTACCACCCCTTTGTCTCGTATAGAACCGGTACAAACGTGTACACAACATCTATAGGACACGTGTGTGCACGCACACGCACATTTGCCGGCCGGTTAGTGAGAACAGAGGGACATGCTATGCCAAGACGCGCGCCGCAGTTCGATGCCAATCATTCCGTTACGTAGGTAACGTTGCTACAATAGTAAAGTGACGCGCGTCGGTTGAACGCTCATGTATGTAGGCAGGTTTACGCCACTTGGTTGGTTGGTTTATTGCTGTTGAATGACGCGCGGCTTTGGTGGGTAGTGTTGTGATTGGTGGTGATAATGGTGATTGGCGATGCCACATTTCTATGTCTTACGTGAGGTTCGAGCCCCAATCATGTGAAGTGTGAGTCGTGCTACTATGTACAACGTTTCCACCATGCAGGGATGATATCGATAAATAAATAAATAAACTTATTAATAAATACATTTGTACTTATATTTATCGTCTACTTATACTAAATTACAATAACTTATCTGTAGCGGAGGACATTTATACAATTTATAATTGGTGCTTCGTTGCTAGGTCAACGTTTATGGTTACACCAGTATCATATAGATAGATTAAAGTCAAGCTGCAAAGTTAAGGAAGCACAGTCCGAGCCGGGAATCAAACCCTGGACGTTCTGCATGGAAGCAGGAATAAACCCACTATAGACTAACGAGTCCCACCACAAAGTGTGCAGGGATATGTTTGCAATCTGTATTATGCTTCGTACAGTTGTGCTTACTATTTACGTAGCGCGCATAGTTGTATATATGTATTGTACACCAGGCGACAAAAGTAAATCAAGGTAAACCTTACAACGTGTTGTTGACTGTTGTTTCTCATCTTAAAATATGACTGGACAATTAATCGATTGTATTGAGACTAGAATGCAATAAGGCAAGTTTACAGTAAATGTTCGGCTAAAGAAGGTTACGGTCTTACCCTTGATTTGTTTATGCCAGCGGCTGTACATAAGTGTGTTGTGGGTATGTGTACATTGAACCTGTAATTGGGGTCAAGTCTATTAGTGTTAATCGTGCGGTTAGCGAAATGTGTAAAATATAGCCTATAATCGAACAATTAATTTAATAAGCTTTCATAATAAAGTTAGTTGCAAAGTGAAACATAATGCAAAGCCAGAAGAGGAGACTGTGAGAAATGTGTGTTGAGTTGTGACTGAGACTGTGATGCTGCAGGGATGGCATGATAATATGCCGGTATATGTCAGCCGACGTTACGCGATCGCAACTGTTTCGGTTATACGTCCGAACGCTGCGTTTAATAGTGTTCTTGCTCTTGGGAAGAGAAATAAGTGGAACTTTTTTTTTGAAAATGCCAAAATAGTCAACAAATAATGTGTTAAAAGAATTATTACTGAATACGGCAAGGCGATCTACATGCTTTGTGTATAGGTACCATTCGTGAGGAAACAATTCCCCCAGAATTGGTTCTTGTTCACTGATTTGTATATCTATATTATCACGTAATAAATATCCGGATGCATATATACACCCTCTATTAATATTTCATCAAGATCAAGCTCACTATAGTGACTTCGCTTTTTGCCATCCAGCAGACGCATAAACGGACCGACATTATTTTAAATACATAATTTTAAAATGATCACAGTTGATGAACTAAGTATAACGGCTGCAACTACTCAACAAGCAGTCGTGCATTCGAGAGGTGCGCGTACACGGTGCGGCTGATTGCAGAACTACAATTGCAGCTTTTGTTTAAACATAGTGTGATATGTCCTCATGTTCGTTATGTTGCGTTTTCGGACGCAGTTGATGCGGACGCAGATATGGAGACGTGCGAATGGCAGCGTTTTATTTATTGTACTGGGTTAATAGGGAAACAAGAAGGTGTTCAATGTAGTTCAGTATTCAGTTCAAAATTTACATTATATACGCAAGGTAATAGTGTGTACCGGTACTTCTTTTATCTTGAAGTTGTTGCATATTTTCTAAATTAATTATGTTCTTCCAAAATATCCTATACAGTGAGTGTTATTGTTGTGTTGGTTTCTTGGGCGATGTTGCCGTTGTAACAAGCAAGACAAAGATAAAACACGTAGTTTTATATAGTTTGTGTCACACATAACGATGCAGCTGCACGGACTTCTCGACGGAATAAATGAAGTATTTACATAACATGTATATATTCCAGGCGAAACGTTCTAGTTGGCGGTGTTTTGTTCTGTTTTCTTTTACATTGACTTCATTACTTTAACGTGAAGTTGTAGAGTCGAGACACACTATTTGCGGAATCCGATAGTAAGTTGGTTGCACTGTTTTATGCCAACTCCTTTTCTTATAGAGAATACAATATAACACATGATGATAATAATAATAACAATAATAAATAAAATAGATCTTATGGAGAATGAGAACGTGCCCATAATGTCAGCAACATTTCTTCGGTACGCGCGTTGTTCCAACGAATGTCAATAGATTCGCATCTCGATTGTGTTCAGGTTTCGCGTTCTACGCACGCAATTATTATTAGGACGGATTAAAACTCCCTGTTTGATTGGCATTTAGCACGCAACCGCAACCGCGTGGTAATCCATCCTAGTGAGCTTTCATTGATTCATACTCGTATATACAACACTGCACCCTCAGACGAAAACATGAAACCTCGATACGGTCTCTTATCGGTTTCTTAGAATGTGTTATCTTCGAGTTGTGTCTGGATTCAGTGAGCAAATATTAACTATATAGATTGTAATAATAACGGCTGTTTGCGGCGGAAGAACTGCTGTGTGCAGTAAATACTAGGAAGCAGCAATCACGTGGTGTGAGATTCAATTGCTGGCCTGTAGATACAATTGTCAATTGTTTACCTAGACAAGTAGTATTGATCTTGCTTGCGTTTTTATGGGCCATGCTCGGAGCTCACACACCCGTTTCGTAGAAGAGCGCTCGGTAGGTAATCTACTAATCTACAATAAACAGCGTTAATTCTCCATGTGGACGACATGCACGCATTCGTGCTGTAAGCCGGCACCGTTGTCACACACCGGTTTATACCGTGTTATCTTATTAGTGAGGCGTCCCCTGATAATATTCACTCGTTGTTTGTGATCAAATGCAACACATGTTTATCAATCTTCAACTTTATTTATTGTACACGGTACCTAGTTTACTTGATAATAAAATGTACACTTGAAACAATATTAAATGTTTGCTCGATGTGTGTATTTATATACCTTACCACTGATATTATTGTAGGAATACTTGTTTTCGCTAGCGCGGTTGCAGCGTCTTTTTTGACAAACGATTTCTTGCAATATGTTTTTCCCATAAAGGGAACGTAGGATTCAGAATAACCCATTTTAAATTCTGTATGTAGTTCATTATGTCGTGGATTTCTCTCGTTAAACATCTGCTCAGTTAATGTACGCGTTTTTGTTTTCTTACATTTTGTCCCCCGACGATTTGTGAAAAGTGTCCATTAAAATGCTGTCGATAACCATTAATATTGTAATAATATGTTTTTTGTAAGACTTATATTACCCAAGTCTTTGTGGTAAATATCTGCTTACACGACAAAATGTGTTGGAAAGGAGACCATTGACTGACATGCATACATATATTTGATCTAATCGAAATGAAGAGAAAAAGAAAAAATGGAAAAATAAAACGTATTGAAAATGTAAACATAAGGAAATTAATACATTTAAATATACAGATAGAAACAATACAAATGGCACAATACATACAATAATAATCATAATACAATAGTGCTTATTTTAATACATGTTTATAATGCATGGTTTGTATTTTCAATCGTGTTGTTTTCTGTCGCATTAAAATAATTGAAACTTCCAATGAAAATAGTTGTGGAACTCAGGATGCAAACTCATAACACAATACGTTACGAGTAGCAACCAGAGCTATATTTATATATTGTCATGTGTTTATAATAGGTACCATGCACTAGGTAATGTTGTCTCACAGATTCAGTTGCAACGAACAATTTATATATATATATTACACTCGTGCTTGTATCGATTGATCAGTTTGATGGGAAATTCGGATTAAGTGTATTTATACATACGTAGCTGATCCTACAATTGTAACACAATACTGCAGTCTACACAAGTGTTCCGCGCATGCTGTATTGCAATCGATACGCCGCACACAGACACATCACGAAAACGAAATCTAAATGCATGAGCACCGCAACCGAATAATAATAATTATAATAATAATAATAATTATTATTCTGTTAATTATTATTATATTAACTAAAATAATACTAATAATAATACTAATAATAATAATAATAATAATAATAATAATAATAATAATAATAATAATAATAATAATAATAATAATAATAATAATAATAATAATAAATTAATCATTATATATTAAAAATAATTTTTTTTCGTTTAAATACCCGTTATAAGGTGCACACCATCCTTTACCTGATGTGCCCCTCTCCAGGTGCCTAACTAGGTTATTATGGTGTTTGGATAGTTGGGAAGAAATGTCCGAGGGCTATTAGTAGGACTCAATCCCAGCATTCGCCTTAACGACTGAGGAAAACCACGAAAAAACCTTCACTCAGGACTTGCCAGTTGCCGGAATGGAACCGGCGACCTCCCGAATTAGAATCTCGCGTCTTACCGCTGAGCCACCACCTCTATCGGTAACCGAGCAATGTGATCACTTGAGTACATTAGAAAGTTTCGTGTGTATATGCATGCCTGTATAGGCTACTTGCAAGCTTGCTTTACAACAATGAAATAAATTAAATGAATCGATGGACAAACAACAATTGCTGTCAAACAATAAAATATTCTGATTTTGAAAACAAATCTTCAAAACAAACAAGAAACATACAAAACTTTCACAACTTGGTTGCCCATCATTAAACGTTTCAACTGGTGAGCAGTTACTATCGCCATACCTCGTTTTCTTCATAATGTTTCAATTTTATTATTTTGACAGCTCGTTGTTTGTCCATCAGTTCGATTCATTTGTTATATTGTTGTAGTTCGGCTGTGACGTCAGTTGCAAGTTCCTTATGGTAATTGGGCGGCCAAGTTTGGTTATGTGCGGCGCGGCGCGGCGCGGCCCATCTAAGCGACGGCAGGAGGCGTCTGAATCCGACGCACTGCGACGCCAGCGGATGGGCGGACGGGCGGGCGCCTTGTCCTACTTTCGATTTCATCCAGCTGCGATGTCATACACATACACATACACCACTGGTGCGATCTATCATTTATCATCTAGCTCGTAACAGCTGAGTATTTGTAATTAGTTCATTTACCGCTGCCGAGGTATTTACCTAATCAACCCGACCGGATGGTTGTGTGCAATGTTATTGCATTCAATAGTTATTTAACAATTTTTATCTCAATAATCAAAATATTAAAGAATATACCTTACGAGAATTCAATAATTGTTGTTTATCATATTTAACAGTTGAGCATTTGTAATTGGTTATTTAGCGTTGCCGAGAGTTCTGTGTTACTCCGTTCGTTAAGTGTGTAAAAAGTCAATGCATTTCAATAGTGTTATTGGTCAGCTTTTATCTCAAATTATAAAACTATTAAAAAACATGTTCATTACCTTACAATCCTTCAATTGTGTTGTCAAACAAGTCGGATGCCAAAACGACATCGATATTTTCGCCAGCCAAATGAGCCAAAGATGTGAGCCATAACTTTCACTCAACTGGCAATTCTCTCGATAAGTTTTGTGCATTTCCAACAGTTTGGAGAGTTTACGACAAACTTTTGCTGGCATCAATAGTTACGGGAGGATTTCATCAGACATAATTCGTTCACACTTCTCAAACGATAAGCGGATTTTGAGAAGATTTCTTCATAATATCATAAAGTATACTATCAAACATAAACCAAACAATATTTCGTTGATGTATCTTTTCTGGGTATTGTGTTTAGTACAAGTGTTCTCAGAACACAAATTCTATTTTAATTTGCCTGAAAATGTTCGAATTCAAAGCAACCCAGCTCTTATCCAATAATCTATAAAGTCATGGTATTTCAAAATCATTCCATTTCGCTCAGTCCAAGCTCTGCCCGTTTGTTTTTCTTCACAATTTTGTCCAGCAGATTTGAAAGCATCACGTTCAGTGCAAAATTGAATGTGTGTTGCTGCCATATTGGTGATCCATGGTTTCGGATTCCGCATTACACCTATTTTTGAAGTGTCACTTGATTTTTAAACTTGCCATCTCGACCAGCATGATTGAGTGATATAAATATTTGTTCAACAGAATTACTTTTGTATTTATATTTTATTTATTTATAGCCACTTTAAACGCTCACACGTAAATTGCCTCGAAATCGAAATAAAACTTCTTTATACTCGCTTACTCTCAGTCTGCCTTCTCCGGCTCGTCGGGACATTGCTACTCCCACCCCTGTCTCGCTACACTTTGCATAATACCACTATGACGTTCATGTACTCTTATATAGCCAGTAGAAAGCGGTACAACGCTACAGTGAGGCTGGTTATATCATGAGATAATTACCCCTTGTTAAGACCGTCCTAGTTGGCGCCAGACGTATATCGGCGACCGTTAAAACTCTTGCTGTGTTTTTAGTGTGTCCTGGCATTAAACGGGTGAAATATACTCGACATCCGCAACGAACGAAACTGCTGCACATAAATATTTTTATCTCGGAATCACAATGCCGGCGGTTCGTGTGACTCGCGATCTTTCGTTTTACTGTTCCTCCTCCTAACCGAGTTTATTCGAGCCGTTTATTTTGATGGCAATGTATATAGCTAAAGGTATGAGGATGTACGCGCCTATGGGCAGTGCATGATCTATGTGTTTATATCTCCGCCGGACAATGTTCACTTGTCCGCGGTAAACGGGCGCCGTGGAAACATGTGTCGACATGCATGGTTATCTGTTTAGCATCAAGCTTCACAGCGCACGCGCCACCATAACGATACATTCATTCATTCATTAGCCATGCATTTCATTCATGGTTTGCGCAAATAAAGCTGCACATACGCTAGTGATTGTGTTGCTTGCCCCATCTGTATCAAATTGGGAGCCGCTTTCTTTTTTTGTTTTATAACCCAACATCCGCATTCTCGAATCTAATTTATTTTCGTTTTTATGACGGAATCAAAATTTGTTTTTGTTCGCGTCTCCATCCCCTTTCGTGTTCCCCCCGCCCTCGCCCTGTGTGTATTCTCATCCCTTTCTCTTCGTCTGGCTTGTTTTCTTCTCCACGCCCTTCTCGTATATTGTGCATCAATCTCCCTTAGGAAACTGACATGCACTCCCGGCATTTATATTCCTCCGTGAAAATAATGACGAAATACGGAAATTGCGAAGAATTTCATTTAGCGACCTCGCTGCAGCCTTTGTGAACGTGGGAGGATTTTTTTTTCGTTCTTTTTATCTCTTTTGTACGTATAAGCTTCATTGGAATTTGAATATCATTGCGATCATTGCGTCGCACCACTCTGTATAACGGTATATTGTATTATCGAGGAAATCTCTTCGGGCGATGATCGACCCGGAGGATCGAGTTGTGTCTGCGATCGGTCGCGTCTCGAAGTTCCTCAATAGCGGTGACGTCATAATGTTCTTACGAACACCGGGACGCCCGAATGCTCGAGAGTAAATCGACTGGAATAAACACATTTGTTCAATACTCAAAACCAGGACGCCGCATTCACGAGATTTAGCCTCTCTTCTCGTTCGTAACTTACAATTAGTTTGGCCAACTCGCGGAAAAGACTCTCATGCAAATACGAAAAGCGTTCCGTTTCCAATTTCAAAGTTTGCAGGGGTGGGTAGCTCGGAACAATTCGATATCGGTCTCGAAAGCGATTTAATACAATTGATTTCTTTGTGGACGTTCCAACAACATTAGCCGAACATTTCGGCCATTCAAATTCTTCTCCTCAAAGGAATATCATTGGGCCATGCTAAGGCTTATACATACCACAATGATGGGATTTTCGTATTCAAAGTCTTCGTCATAACCATTTTAGAAGGAACATTACATTTGGTAGATTTAATCCATCCTTCAGCGTAGTTGAATGGCCATCATCGCTCCCAACCCTTCCCACGTAGCCTCGCCGTGCGTCCTGCACACTGCCCCACCCTGTCTCTCCATTTATCACCGGATCACGGTCTGTCTTCCCCTTTTGGCGAAACTTCAGTGGCCGGCCAAAAGTTTTATATACGTTAGCTATTCCATCTACCTAGGTTTTACTTTTCTTCAACTAGGTGGGTGTGGGTGTGTGCGCGCTGGTTAAGTTTAAATCCGAGGCTTAGGTCTCTTTTTACTTCTCCCTTGGCGCTTTCGCATCCCCTAAATCCCGCTGATGGCGCCGGCTGCTCTGACGAATGGGAATAACTATCCCGTTCCATCCCGGCGTCTTACGGGAGGCACTCACGTGGCGGTAACCATGCAGGCTTTTATCATATTTGCCTTTAACGTTATGTGGAATCTCATGTGGAAGATAAACAAGATTGTGTGACCCCGAGAGTTTGTCTCGCCCGCTTTCTTATTGGATGAGCGCGGCCATAAGGGCGAACAATTAACTCACATTGTGCCCCTTCATTGCGGCCCGACTGTAACCGTTCAGGGCCATAAACAGATCTTGCAGACTTTGTTGTTTATGACTAGAGTGCAAGAGGACATTATGAAACATAACTACCCATCATTGTAGAAAGTGATATTTTGTTATTTTACGTCAACTTTTATCGCGTACTTATGACCTTGGCATTAACTTGTGCTCATATACATGCATGGGATTTGTTTCTTCAAGATTTTCATTTTCACAATAGTACATTTTTGAGTCGCCATACTCAGTGTTCAGTGTATCTGCATAGCATGAGTATAATCCGTTACATCGGCCTACCTACCCTTTCAATTCGCAATTTTAGGCTAACTTACAAGTAACGTATTTTGGTTTTTAATGTGCTGGCCCATGTTTCAACCGTGTGTATAAATACCATGGACGTACACATGAGTGGCAATGCCGTGTTGATGTAATGTTCAACTAAACGTGGTTCTTATCATCTACTTCTTTCGGGATTCATTAAGCAACCAAATCCGCCTCAGGTAACTAAAATTCAGCACATATGTCAGTGTCCTTCGTTTTTCCGAATTCTTGTGAATCTAGATAAAGCAAAAATCAGTTAATTAAATCTCGCTCATAGCTGTAATGGTAATAACCCAGCTTTGTTGCAATTTCCGAATGCGGCAAACGAGGAGCCCCAATTTGTAACACAAATTTATTGATCAAATGGAAATGGTTTACAGTGGGGGTGTATGTTCGATAAAAGTACAATCATCTCGCGGTCTCGTTTGCAGCCTAATGCTGATACAGCAGCGGCGCTCCGGGCTAGCTTGGCCGAAACCGCCGCGTACATTCCCTCGCTGCTCGTAAATAAATTATTTCGTCCTGAATACGGATGCGGTGGACCCTCGGTCGCTTGTGTGTACAGTCGGGGCCGGAAGTAAATTAGTGACAATTTCTTCGTCATTACTGCATCGTCGTCTTGTGTGGATGGGAAGCAAAGTAGAAGTAAGTAGTAAGTAAGAAGTACAATTAGAAACGGCGCGAAATCGACGGGTTTCAGCACAGTTTCGAAAAGGTGTACGTTCTAGATGTTCGATACGGTTTTGTAACAACTAACATTAGATTAAAAAAGTTTAAAATATTGTCATTGTTATGGTTGTTTTTCTATAGTGATGAGAATATTATAAACTCTCTCATGCAGTCTTTGTAGCTCTTACGAAACTACAGCGTCCCTTTTTTTTTTTTTTACTTTTTTCAATTGTATCATTTTATAGATATTACTAAAACAAAAACTATACTTTTTAAGGGATTTATTTCTTACACTAGGAATTAACCTCTTGCCGTAAGTGGCTCCATAAATCGCTCTTGGACTGCAATGTTCATCTAAATATAGGGTGTAATACAGTTATCGCACTTTTGCCCAGGAGTGTACATTTCCCTAAACGGTCGTGCTTCGGCCACAAACCCCTATTTGTCATATTTGTGCGCTGTATACACCGAGCGTCGCGGGCGGTATCCTCCAATGTTCGGAGGTGAGCGAGGCGACGAAGGTAACTTCTTATTAGGCACCATTTACAACGTAATTATTTAACTTGCCAACTGTTAAGTCTGCCGCGTGCTGTGGCGGGCACTGATTTTCATACAGGTCTTCGTTACCTTTCGCACATTAATCAGTGTTATACACAGTCTAGCTTTCATGATTCCGATTACGTATAGAGTGAGTGCTTAAACAGGGAAACTTGAGGCGCGCGTTAACGAACGTGTCAAAAGCAGTTTAATTAATTGTTTGTGTACGTTGCTAAGAGAGAATGTTGTGCGATGCTATGCGATGCCATAGATGATTGATAGGCTTCAGGCATATACTAGATATATGCACACTTGACAAGGAGTAACACGGTAGGGCGTGCTAATGGCTTTTGGATAATATCATTCTGCTAAATTTGAGACTATACGTTATACGAATGAAGTATTAACACTTGTAATCATGATCAATCATGAAAGTTGGTTGGAAATGTCACGCGTCGTAAAGGCAGGAAAACGGTATGAAATCGGGTATGAATTATATCAAAAGTATCAAATTTACACTTTGCGTTGATTATTCCATGCATGAGCATATTTGAAATTAAATTTTTTTCTTGTATCTACAATAATTTGTCTTTTTACACATAAATTAATATTGGAATGTATAAACTATGAATTAGCCTATAGTTCAAGTTTTGCTTACATTTATTTGATCAAGTGATCGTCAAATAACAACACTTAGCTATACAAAATATACTAGTATAGACGAGTAACAAATTCATTTAAAACACTAATAACTACATAGGTCTACACTTTCTGTGGGAAAAGGAAACTGTGCAACTAAACAAAACTGAACATGTGGAAATGAAAAAATATTCCTGTTGAAATTGTTGGTTTCATGCAAATATATTATACTCACTCCATAGTCCATAGTGTGATATAATTATAGCTTTGCCATTGAATTACGTGTTTGCTGGACACTTCCACGTCTGTTTGACGCTACAAAGTCATCGTTTGACATGTTTGACTGAGATGGTGCGGTTTTAGTAGAATAATGTGTCGATATATATTTAAAGAAGAATTGATAGACTACGTATGGAAACCGTATCATTGCTCTGTATTGTAATGACACGTTTCCAATATGTTAACGCTTTTATCGGCATAATAAGGCGTGTTATTAAGAATTAATTTTTGAATCTATATTTTACTTGCGAACGTGGTTCGAACTAACTTGTCCATTGAGTAAAAGCCGTGTCAGACGATCGGGAAACTCGCGCGATCTTATTACTATCTCCTATACACGACAGAAGAATAATAGATAATAATACCATATTAAGATAGATTCTCACATGTTATACTGGTCACATGTTAAAATAACATTTTTTTTTTTTGGAGCTCGCTCACTTGATTTGCTAGGAAGTTGAACAAGTTGGACATTTTTCGAGCTCGCGCGAGAGCTTGCTCGACCGTGTATCGGCCTGCCGGCCTTGAAGTGCAAGTCTACTCGAAGCACAGAGCTCGTGCGAGCTACTCGATCGTCTGACACGGCTTAACCGTACTGGGTTTAAGGTTAAGCTAAGCCCCCACTGTTAAATGCATGCAGCTGTTTCAATAAGATTACACACGGTAGGGATTTTGTTCCGACAGGTTTCGTTGGACGATATTACAATTACTTGCACGGAGTTCTTGTTGGTGGGTGGGTTATGTACTCATGGAGGTTTACGTTATAATAGACACGTTTACATATTATATACCATGGCAGGAGTGAGTTTGAGATCGCGATTGAGTTGATCTAGAATTTAACTAGCTCTGCAACTTGCGTTTACATTTAATACGATCCAATCATCATGTTAACTCCCCTAGAATCGAGTGGTTGATTTCAGAAACCTCCTCACTCAAGTCTCGTCATGTTTGATTTTGTTCATATATATATTGAATCCTTCTTTCGATTTACTTCCACATTTTGTGAGAGTGCAATTAAACGGATCCTTTCCTTGTCGGGAAGTGTTAACATGAGAAGAGAAGATGCGAGTGAATCTAAAATCTAACTCAATCCTGGTTTGAGTCTCATATATGCAAATGTGGCCTTTATGTAGATTTACTAATAATGAACATCATTGAGCACTTGTGTTGCATAAAAAGTCAAATATGACTGTGTTCAAGAAACCGATCGAAGTTATACCTTGACAGCGGACTTCTTGAGTATGTTATTTAAATCAATGCAAACATTTTTATTTACTGTTTATACCCACGTAGTTACAAGATCTGATTTTAAGCGGGGGAAATGATATACCTTTTAATACTTGCGTTGCGTATCGTTGCTATGACGGCTCGAAAGTCACCACCAGAACCATACAGATATTAATCATATATATTATCGGTCTTACACCCATGGATTCTGGAGTAATTGGTTTACTACACGCGTTGTTGCATAGATAACAACTTATGTAGCCGAAATGTTGTCGATGGCAACTATGTACACAAAGGGTTATTCTTGGATATATACGATCACTTCTCGACGAACGTAGGCCTATGGGGAGGGAGGGGCGCCGCACACCTGATCTCTATCGTGTAAATTATTCAGAGTGTCGGAACTTCAGAAGGGTGACATTCTGTGCGCTGCACGTTGCATCACTGCATGGGTGGAATAGACGCGCTCAGGTGCATGCATGGCAACACCGCGAGGGTGGGTTCCGTCTATTTTTCTCGCTTACAGATTCGTTAGTTACTATGTTTTGTCATTTTTGGTATGTGTGGAAAACTTCTACCTAGGATGGCCTAGGGATTTGCTAAAATGGGATTTCATTTGTGTCAAGTTTTCACCCCTGTCATTCGATTATTCCAGAAAGTTTATTAGCACGGTTCACTCCCGGTAGAGGGTTGGCTGGTGTAGTTTACCACCGAATCATTTAAAACTATGTTTCTTGAACAATCTGTCGTTAGAATAAGAAATCAACGAAATTGGAGCGACACTAGGAAGTAGGAACATTGGTTGACTATACTTTCGTAGCACGTTTTATAGACATGTAGTGGTGTATAGACATGGTAGTGTATAGACATGGGTTTAATTAGTGAAATACATTTTTCGTAGGAATACCCGTTATAGGGTGCACACCAGCTTTACCTGATGTTCTCCTCTTCAGGTGACTAACTAGGTTATTACGATGTTTGGATAGCTGGGAAGGAATGTCCGAGGGCTGATAGTATGACTCAGTCTCAGCATTCGCCTTTACGACTGAAAAAAACCTCGGAAAAAACCTTCAGTCAGGACTGCCGGTGGCCGGAATCGAACCGGCGACCTACCAAATTAGAGTCTCGCGTCTTACCGCTGAGCTAACTCTATTGGTTCTGGGTTTAAATATATTTACAGTTATAGGGATGTATCAATTCACTTGTACGAGTAATTGGCGGTGTAATCACATTGTGCATCCCGCAATCTTGGAGGTTTGGGGTTGTGTTGGTAGATCTGCTGCCAGGTCAGCGCTTCGTGGCTTCAAGACTTGCGTCAACAACGTAGCATGCAAGAGTGCTGACGCTCGGAGTTAACGATAATTGCAACCCTCGGATGCCAATTACTGTTCAGTGTTCTTGACGGAGTCTCGATGGAGCTTCTTTCTTAGATGTCCACGTGACGTCATGGACATTGTTGGCGGCCATCATTCCGTACACTAACTCATTGTTGTATTTAGAGACAACCAAATGAGGATATAGGCACCGAGATTGCCCACTGAGGACGCTAGTGAAAACGAATGAAGCACTCAAGTGGCAATGTCACGCAACTTTCTGATGAAGCAGCGTCGTTCTTTCTATACGTCGATAATGGCAAAATTGTGAAAATAGTTTAATTAAATACAGCTTTTAAAAATTTTGGGCAGTTTATGAATAACATTAGTCCATCGTAAAAGGCAATTAAATGAGGACACGTTTTAGATTTGCAAACGACAAACAACACAAAAGAAACACAAACAAAACCAGACAATAAGAAACAAAAACAAACACAAAACAAAAACAAGATATTTCACAATAATACCCAGAATTATTTTCAACCGCGGAATGAAATCTTCACCAATAAGTTGCTAAATTTGGCCACATATAGCGCTGTGACCCTTTTGTCTATCGCTTCTGTCGTTTCGATTAGCATCGTCGAGACCCAAGACCTAAATATCATCATGAATGTTTCTTCTTGTAAACTTTCGAGACTACGTCTCTATTCAACAAGGATCGTTAATCATAAGTGGGTGTGCTCTATATTACCATGTACATGCATTAATGTTTCGTAGGAACACCTCTAATATTGTGCTGCACCAGCTTCACCTGATGTGCCTGTCTTCAGTTGACTAACTGGGCATGTTGGGTGTTTGTTAGGATAGTCGGGACGGAATGTCAGTATACGACTCAATCTCAGCATTCGCCTCTACACGACGGAGTAAAACTTCGGAAATACCTTCAGCTAGGATTGCCGGTGGCCGAAATCAAACCTCGCGAGTTAGAGCCTCCCGTCTTACCGTGTAGCTTTACCTCTATCGGTTCTACACGCTCTGTATTAACCTGTCTTCATCACTGTGTGTGATTCTGTCTGTGCTTCGATACAGCATCCAGTATTACCGTAAATCCCCTCATTGGTCAATGCTCCGGACGTCCCTTGCAACCCGTGTCTCCTTGTCTTGACGAGGCTCCCTCTGAAAGAGTCGCTATAGCAACCAGCGGTTGTGGTGCACAAGAGATTGAGATCGAACCACGCGGGTGAATTGTAGCAACCCAACTTCGGGATCTAACTGAT
Organism: Isoperla grammatica; assembly: GCA_945910005.1. Lineage (NCBI taxonomy): Eukaryota > Metazoa > Arthropoda > Insecta > Plecoptera > Perlodidae > Isoperla > Isoperla grammatica. The sequence goes on from OX246737.1 coordinate 125,058,695, forward strand.
CCCCCTCCGGCCGCGATGGGCATATTAATCTTACCCTGCAGACGTTATAAAGTATGTAATATATAATATAGCGGTCGGAAACTAGGTGACTCGGACTTTTACCGAGATAACTGAACACAGTATCGATATTTCCATTAGTTAGGGAGCTGTGTCACTTTTTATGACCTTCGCGTTACAAATCATCGGTTTTATGGACTATAACGGCGCTTACCTATGCGGTGCTAGTTTGTTTTACCTAATCACATTACGTGGCTAGTTCTTTCAAATATTAGTTAAATGTATATAACCACATAGACGTTTGGCTTGATGGGTTTCTGTGTCTGTTAAATATTGACTCTTAAAAAATACACTCACTTAATAAATATTGACATTTCATTGTACAACATCGGGACATGTATCAAATCGATTTAAATCTATGGTTTGGCGTTAGAGTGTACGTTTCAGTGTACGTTTCCGTGCACAGTGAGGCCAATATGCTGAGTGGGTGGAAACATACTATCACCCACTTTGCAAGTCGAGGTTTTCAAGAAGGAACAACAAGAAGGATCTAGATATATTTGCGTGTTATGCTGTGTTATTTACTTTGAATATAAAGCCGGGGCATCTCCCCATAATGGTTCAAACTTGTGACGTGTGAAACAACTTGCAGCGCTTGTAATCCGGAATAATTGAAACATTCCTCCCCAAGAAGTTCCTTCTGGTTTCTGGCAAATCACGGATGTGTTGAAGCAGTGTTTCCCTGTAAATATGGACGGGTGTTACGAACATCGAGGCAGTATATTATTATGGCGTAGTTGATTCATAACTATCAACGTTGATGAATAAATCCATAATCTGTTGTATATTGAATTTGATTCATAACTATCAACGCTGATGAATAAATCCATAATCTGTTGTATATTGAATTGTTGACTTGAGATTTTCTTAGTTTGACGCTCCCTTCCTGATCCCCTTCAGCGCTATGTGACCCCCCTTACCTCCTTGACAACCTGACAAAATTATATCATATTATATTATTCATAATCAGTCATATTTGTTATGCTGGGTATAGTGGTCACATAACTATAGGGGGTGGAGCTAGCATATAATACACAAACTTACGCCGGCCATATCAGTCTGAGAACGGACAGTAGTACGAAAATTGTGGACAATTGAACACAAACAATGCAAGATAATAGAACACGCTGTGAAGTTCTGTGGCCTATATCCACGCTGGGAACGCATGCACCGTCTGCAGTATAGTCTACCGTGCGAACGAGTTCTTGAGGGGTCGTGTTTTGGGCCGTGATCGTCGCGCGCGCGCGCGAAATCTATCGTGACAAAGAACCATCACGCTACCTTACCTACATACATTGCTCCACATATAAAAATAACCCGCTCGCTGTTTATCGTTATTTACACTGTAATTACCATCGTACAGCGCCATATAGCAATGCTAATGCACGAGCTGTGTTTTACACATAGTTATGACCGCGTGAATTGGTTGTGTGTGATATGCAATAATACATGCACGGTACTACTAAGTATCACCGTTGTCATTCATATTTGCATGCGGTGTTCCCCGTGGATTTATCCACTGTTCTCTCCCTTTACTGTGATGTTAAATATGTTGTCCGTGCGCGGGGTGGATTACGTTCAATAGCTCTAGCAAAGCACCGTATATATATATAACGAGTGGTGTAATCAGTGGGTTGCAGAGTGGCATTGTGTCCTGGCTGACGTTGAAAGCCAACATTTGGTGTCGGTCCAAATTGAACATATAATCGACGCGATACTTTTGAAAAAACATCCAAGTCTAGTTCTGAAAATAGGGTTTAATAGGATAATATATGTCACGGCGTTTGCCGTGCGTCCATATATTCGGATTCCTTTTAGTTGCGCGCTTGCCTATTGTGTCACATGCGAAAGATCCCGTGAGCAAACTACACAAATGCGTTGTTACAACATACAAACGTTGCGTCTAAATCTGTACACCCCCATAGGAGATAATTGTGAGTTGCTTTTACTGTGGTAAAAGCTACTACTCTTCCGTTCACACTTGAACTGAACATGGAAGAGAGGTAAAAGTCTGTTGTATTCTACTTCTCAGACACGCTGTCATATAGATTAGTACGTGAGGATAAAGTTAACCACGTTATAGGCCTACTCGTCTGCCTTCACACGGTGTAATTCAATATACTTTCGTAATATAGAGGTATTGAGAACGTGCCGTTCGAATCCATGGGTAAAATATAACGTAACATGTGCGGCCTCCTTATGTTTTATAATTACTGTTTTGACTTATTTGAAACTGCAATTTTTCCCGAACTCTTCAAGTATAATATTGTGTTTATATAGTGTCTTCACTCTTTTAACTAATTTTTATTTTCAAAAAGGCTTCTGTGATATTCCTTTGGACTTTGTTGCGAACTGTGAGCGATGCATGTCTTGTATCCAAGATAGCCCCATACTAATCTGATGGGGATTATTGGGACTGACCAATGTTTATGCAACGAGATTATAGGTAACACATTCATTTGTGTGGCCAGGCGTGATGTGACGTGGTTGCCGAGAAGAGTGCCTAAACAATGATCACGATTGTGTTATTTTTGACGCCATATCAATGTACGCGTAGGGAAAATATGGATTTACAACTGCAAGTGAGTAAGAGCTTCTCTTATCATTAGAAGGAAATCGTGGTTGTTTTCAAATGGGCCAATTTCCATTATTTATTTCGATATCGTGCCCGTGGGCTGATGCATTATTACCCCACCTCCCTCCCAAGTGGCGCAAATGTCTGCCTGCATATTTTGTGCAGTCGAGCGTAACGCGGTGCCGTGTGCGCGCCCGGGAATAACGTTTTAATAAAGGAAAGAAAGCCAACGAACGCAATGGTAATGTCTTTGCACAGCCTGCATGTAAGCGGGAGAAATGACGACAGTAAGCCCCTTATACCCTCTCAACCCGTTACACAAACCAGACGACGAGACTCATCTAATTAACGACCAAAGCTGTACTTGGTCGAAAAGGATATTTCAATTTCTCCCGTGATATTTCTCACGCGCTGCATCTGGTGACGTTTCATTTTGCATCTTACTACCTAGGGCGGCCGACGTCGGGCGGAATTCCGTAAATTACTGAAACTTTCTCGCGGACAAGTTATACCTAAATTTAGCTCATACCACGCCAGACAGCGTACGAAATTTACTGGAGTAATTCCAGTTGGCTTTATATGAGAAAAATGTCTAACGCTTGCTGCTTAAGCACCTGATCACGTATTCCCTCTATCATAATGTAGCTAATTACACTGTCACTGTGGATCGAGATTATATTTATGATGATGCTGGAGATATACCGTTTGAGTTGCCGAACCTTTCTCTATCATTCGATCGATTCAAATTGCCAAACAATATGTTTGGAAAATTGACATTTTGAACAGTAGAAGATACAGTTAATAATACGCCAAATTGTTAAAAAAAAATTGCCATCGATTTGCCGTTTTGTGTTTTCCAACAACAAATCTTTAAACGTTGAGTTTGACCTTTCGTTCGTTGTGCTCACATTTTCTTTACATTCATTTTCAAGGACAAGCTTTCATTGTTTTGATTAAAAGTCTATTGCTTCGGTTTGGTATATATTGCACAATCTCAGAAGTTTGTCGAAGCTCTATAGAATACTCAAGACGAGAAGTTCCCATCCAATTGGTTTCTATTCAAGTAAAAGAAAATTCGGAACGGATTGGTCAAGACATTTCATGAGAACGCAAAGTCGGTGAGGTATTATATACTTTGGATCAAATGCGTAGTCCCGGCTTAAGCGCTCCTCAACCCAGCATCGTCGAAGCTTAGGTCAACTTTCAATCACGGGAACTATCTTCATGGCGTACTGTTCTGTGATTGGAGGTTAGGCTGACATGATGAGAGCTTCAGTTTGGGCTGTATGCATTTAGATTGACGGACTCAAGCAGAATATAAAACCTGTACTGTACAGGCCCTTTAGGTCACTCAATAGATTCCAAAACATTAGATCTTATCTTGGGGTTAGTGTGTGGCAGGATTGTCCAGGAAGTTATCAATTTCATAACATGAACGAGTTAATACGGCGTGCGTGAAAATGCTGAAGATAACATCAAAAACACGTGAAGTGTGAAGCACGGTATTGGAACGAAATACCAAACGAGGGTGATTGTAAACAGTAAAGAAATCTGTACAGTTTTTAAGTTATTTTTCACACTTGAATTTAGGTAGAAGTTTCTAGTAGAGTATTCGTCTGTAAAATGATTTAATTTGGTTACTTAATCTTGAGTTTAGGTACAAAACTAAGGAACTTTGTATTAGACTGACGATACACATTATTTTATTTCAAGTTCTAGTACTTCCCCAGCCTCAGCCGAGAATACATCTCTGGATTGGGTTGTTGCTCATTGTGAATGGAATAGAATTGGAATACCCACTCGGATCAGTTTGTCACGTGAAGTTGTTGGAATTGGAAGTAATACAGCTGAACTATTTTATTTACCAATATTAGTTCCTTGGTTTATTCTCGCGATCTACGATAATTGGTTGTCTGCGTTGGAGTGGCCTGTTATTGTGACACTGATCTCTGTGTGAGACGCGTACATCTCCAGCGAGGTTAGTGATTTCTCTTGTTTCTCGTAGTATCCCACGTATTCTCGCTTGTGGCTGTAGCATCAGCCCAACCGACGTCTTCATCTACCTCAACCACAATCTCTTTGGCCGCTGCTCCGCGTGTAGTGGGCTTTTCGCTTTCGTCCAGCATTCCCAATTCGTGGTACTTTCCACAGTAATGAGGTTTCAATCGATACAGATAGCCCTGGGTACTACCGAGTAATTCCACTTTAAGTGGCGAGCGGATGAATCGCTGACAAATGAAGGCAATGCAGTGCATTAGTTTGATCTAATTAAGTGGATAAGGGTTGAATCGCAACTGTCCACGATCAGATTGGTCCATAAACCCCCTATCGATTTATGTCTGGGGACCAGATGGCCGAAAACTGAATTGTTTCCAGCAGAGTTGGTTGGTTCTTCTGTTGAATCAGTGGGCTTGTTGAGCGTAGCTTCGGCCTGGTGCAGCGTAGCTCTGCCTGTCGTGCTTCGAGCTAACTAAAGGAGGCAACGTCGTGTTTGATCGGTGTCGCAAGTAAAAGTATAATCGCGAAAAAACAAAACACGAACACCTTGATGTCCGTCAATATATGTGATTGTAGCACATGTTTGAAACGAAATGTTAAATCAAAACATATTAAGTCTTCAACGATATAGTGACTTCGTTCGTAGATATGATAAAACAATTACACAAATATAAAACTGAATTACTACTGTCATTTAATAAAATGCTATACATTTTCGGAGTGTATTTCATATACTCCTTCCTCAGACCGAGGCCAACTACTGAATCGTGGACGTAGTTTCAGACAATGTCGCCTCATCCATCGTCTGGCCGACGCCAAGTGGCCGTAATAAATACACTCGTAGATGTATGTTTTGACATTTTGCTGCCGTCGGGTGAACTCGCAAACACGACAAGAACACGAACCGGATGGTAAATTGTGTTTCCGTTTCCCACATGAAAGTTTTGTTGTCACTCTTTTGGTCATCACGGAATATTTATCGCTTGCGGAAGAGTCGGCTAGATGAGGCATTGTGAGTGAGTGTCTTATTCCCCGGCTATAGAGTGTGGGTTCGATTCCCCTTCCACTCTGGAAGTCTGACAAGAGCTTTGTGAAGAGTTTCCTCGGACATAATAGGGATGCTGATTGACCTTGAACATAAGTGAATATACTCTCTAGTACAACCCTAAGCTGAAGAGAAACTTGGTTATGGCTTTCAAAAGAGTTTTTCAAAAAGGAGTTTCTTAATTTAAAAATATCGGTAGTTCGTTAGAGTAGACGAATAATGGGCATTACTTTTTTTGCCGTTTAAACGATCTGATTGATCTGATTGATTGATTGATTGATTGATTGATTGATTGGTTGATTGATGGATTGATTGATTGATTGGCGTTGGACTCGTTCGTTCACCAGCCGGACGAAAATAGCGTCGAGTTACGAATGGTAATATTATTCGTGTATAATATAAATGTGCATGACATATTACTTTTTGCGTTTGCGCTATATATGAATAATTTTCTCATTCAACGCCACAATGTGACGTTGTTATACCATGCGAATCGTCACACTGTCGTCAAATGTGACAGACAAGTTTATGTAAAAAGTTTTCAGACAGTCTGGATGTTATATAACGTAGTTTGCACGATAACGTTTAGCAGAATGTGCCAGCGTATATGGTGATGTGTTCTGCCTAAATAGCGCCTTCTATGTACATAATGTAGTCTCGTGAATTGTCTGTCTGCCGTTGTGTGCTTGGGGTTGTGTGCGCGGCGTGTGTTGAGCTCCTGTGTATTTTCTCTCTGAAAGTAACACAGGCGCGGTAATGTTCCATCTCATAAAATGAATTGTTACTCGTAAGTCGTAATACCTTGCAAAGCCAGAGTTCTCTATATATAGCAGTGAAACTTTGTTAATAAGTACCAAGTAGATTACTTGCTGTATTAACAGTCCCTCTTCGCTAGTTACTTATACTTGTTGTTTCTTTGTTACAGGTAGGGGCTGTTCCTAGCTAAAGACTGTCTTCTTGTAGTTAAGTTATTGCTGTCGGCGTTCAAGGTAAGGCGTGCTTCGGTTTCGCTAATGTTCTCTTATTTGACTTATAGTTCTATTTCAGTGTTATTTAAAAAAGTTGTAGCTGATGATCTTCACATAAACTTCCACTTAAACATCGTGTTTAGATCTATTACTCTGAGAACCTATTCAGATGCCGTCTACAAATGAGACTTGCCACTACACACAATACGCATGCATGGCTACCTACCAAAGCTGATGGCCATTACTCTTAAACCGTCATGCAGTTTGTGTGTACGATCCGGCTGTGTTTCATTTCGCCGCGTTGTCGCGTGCGATTAACGTTTATTAGCTGCCTTTTAATTCGCTATAAAGTCGCCTTTGAATACGGTTTCATAATGTGCACTACCGATTACAAATTGATAAAACATCAATCCATTGTAAACATCTGAATGTGAGCTATTATAAGAATTAACGACTTAACAAGAAGTTACGAACGTATATCAATATATTTTAACACTGTACCAATCCGATGGTTGGGTCCTGTATTTATGTGTGTGTTGACGCCGTTTTGTATTTATCTATTTCTGAATCACTAGTCACACATTTTAATTTGTGTCCAGTGTGGAGCAACCTGTGTCGACAACTAAAACTGAACAATTGCACTATATGATCTTGAGTGTAGCAGGGGGGGTTTACCTGTTGTTGGAGTAGCGAGGCGTGGACAGGTAGAAACTGAGACACGTGACGCGAGCTCTAATGGTGGAGGTGCCGGGTCCAAAACATTGCCACGCGTATGTTACCGTTTACCACAGGCTTTTGTAGGCTCTCGTATCAACGTACGCATATATAAAGGAAAACCTTTTCATATTATATCATGCAGTGCGTTACTATTTATAGATACTAATAATAAAAAACAATTTAACCAAATCAACATTTCAATGTTTTTTTTTTTATAAAGTAATTATGCAAATAATAGTGTTACCTCTGGCATTTAATCTATCTAGGCCTATACATTGTGGCAAACTTATTTGTGCTTTGTAATAAACATGGATAGTGGCAAAACGTAACTAGAAACATGCTGTGTAAGGTAGGCTGTAGACTTCGTCCGCGCACATAATTAAACCGGCCGCGGATTGAGACAGAGCTAAGCGGGTGTGTATTCTATTTAGCGTTAGGCACCTTACGAAATACGTATTCATTGTGTGGGTCGTAGGCAAGGGATTTGCGTTGTGAGGGAGCGTTCAAAGAATTGTTTTGTGTGTGAAATTTAAGTGGGCACGCCGCGGTTTTTTAAGCAAGGTAGTAATATAGACTACTGGATACCCTAATATGAGATGTACAAGCTGTCTACATATTCTCATTTAAAATTGTGAGTAATAGTTCTCTGTGGAGCAACACAATTTTAAAAACGCTTCAAACTAAACAAACGGTCAAAACATAACGAACTATACGATAAAAACTAAATAAACAAAGAACAATACAAAGAACTCAAGGGCCAAGGCCACCTTTCAAAGTCGAACTGCCGATACTTTTGTATTTGTATTTTTTTGTATTTTGTATTTGTGTATTTCACAATATATTAGTGTAAAGAGTGTAATATGGTTGTAATATTTATATATATTTTCAACCTTGTTTCTTTAATTGAGAACTATTACAAAATGTACTCTCTCCATTAGCTGAACGATCTCAACTCTTGATTCACAACGTAGACAAGATAGTGAACAGCGATGCCAAATGTCGTGCTAGTGTATAACTAATCTATTTCAAATTTCGAAACCATCATATTTTGTCAATACCACGTCTATATGCAAAACCAGAACCGAGCTGGAAAATTATGTGGTCGATAAAGTTAAAATATTAGCTTCGCTTGCTTGTAAATACAAGTAATTATGTAGGTAGGCTGTTACAGAAATCCCGGAGTTTGGTCACGACACGATTCCTACAGCTCTCTCAGCTATGGGGGACTATAAACGATGCTTACGGAATTAAATCTTTAAACGTCGCTATTCGAGAATCGTTACTTGGGTATAGGCTTACAATTGTTTTACGTGCCAGCATACGAGGGGTTGACTGTGGAAGTATCCGTTAGGTTCAACTCTTCGCGTATAGTCTATATAGAGCTTGGTGGAGGCGCCGGTCCAGCGACGCCTGATACATTGTTGTACAGTCGTACTTGCGCCTAGTTACGGTGCATCTATTAAGGCACGTTCAGACTGAATGACTATGGACCGTGAAGGTGGGTTCAGACAGAAAGACTATGGAATAAGACTAACAATAGAGTGATTAAGCCTTGCGAAAACAACGTACTCGGAAACATCCATCCCCAAATGTATTTCAACAATGCCAACAATCGAAAATCAACTTTCTTAATCACTCGTTCTTAAACACTAATCACTATAACAGTTTGTTAATGCTTAAACATAAATCGTATACTTCAACCCTGTTAAACCTTAAATCGTTAGTCTTAAACCTTAATCGTTAGGCATAGTCACTTTGTGTGAACGCGGCTTCACCGGAAGCTGTCAAAACAAACTCTGCGTAAAAGTGAAAACCTAAACAACATTAAAACTTAACTTGACTCGAATGGTACGATTTTCATTGGCTGAGCTACTGTGATGTTTCACGCAGCGCTTGGTTGTTACTAACGCTTAACAATCGTGAATAATAATAATGAACTTTCTTAATCACTCGGTCTTAAACACTAATCACTAGTAGGGAAGTGTGTGAACGCTTCAATTAAATCGTATACTTCAACTTTCTTAAGCCTTAATCGTTAGTCAGTCATTTTGTGTGAACCCGCCTTTAATGACAGAACGACAACAACGAAGGGCATACGGTTGTCGAAACATGTTGAAGTAACTGTTAATATTTCACCTACAAGGCAAGGCTTTTCATTAAACTTGCAAACATACGGAATCAGGAAGCTACCCATGTGTGTAAAGACAGCTAAGTTCCGAAATATCCATTTGCTGCAGCCGAAACAGGTTGAAAGTATATTCCTCGTTATTTTCTATAAATATTATTATTGTTATTTGCTAAGATCGTTTAGTAGTTAACGATAGTTTTCGAAACTTAGAAATAATGACGTATTCATCTCTTTAAATGCGGAAAGTTGTTTGAGTCTCGAAGTACAATGAAAGAAAATCCGCTCATTAAAATCAAACTGTAGTGAGCAAGATAAGCTTCTTTGCTGTGGAAAGTCAGCTTAGTGTTTCGCTCTTGTCAACAGCAACACGTGCATCATTAAGATGCCAAACGTTACAATTAAATTCAGGTTCTCCGGGGAAATATATTGAAATAATGATCCAAACGTCGAGGAATGTCAACAGCATCAAATTATTTGTACACATAATTCACGAGACAAAACAAACTTCAAATGTTGCACAATTAATCAATCTTTTCGCGTGCTTACATATTTTCATTACTAAATATGTCAAGTGTGGATTAATTGCTTCGGTCAAAGAAGTGCATGTTTTTAAAATGCGTGCGTAATAGGTGGTGATGGGGAGGCCGTTAAATATCTCTTGTTATAACAGTTATAACATATTCATCTCATCTAGATGATATTCTGCTAATGGAAATTGATAAAAGTGATCATAAAAAGTCATGGAAATGCATGCTCAGGTTTTTATGGGAATCCTAGATTTCCACCAGTTACTTCGTGTAACGTATAGATTTTCATTTAACCTCGACGGTGCAGCCATTGATTACGATTAGTCTGATGGCAATCACGGTCCGGTCTGGTTCAAGGTTGGGTATCCATTAGCTACGTCACACTTGCTTGACCGAATTAAGGTGGAGCCAGTGCATGTGTACACAACGAGCAAATCACTCACGCACTTGCGTGACACTAAAGAGTTCAGAGTTCTTGTTGGTGTTTTGCCATCCAAGCCGCGTGCAGAAATCTGATCATCGACTTGGATGTTGTTCCCAGCACGGCCATTCGACTTCCGGCAAAAATCCATACACACAACTTTCCACCCATACACCATTTTCTAACCACGATTCTTCTGTCTCGACTAGAAGTTTTTACAACGTAAGTTACGATCGTTATAAAAATACGAATTAGTGTCGTGTGTATTTTACTGCTACGTTGTTAAATTGCGTAGAAACTTACCCTTTCCTCAACTGTTGGATTAATGTAAAACCGGTAGGCCTATCCTATTGTTCGCACAAAGCCTGTATTACACGGTCAAACATTCTCATCCAACTCCTTGAAGTCAAGGACACAAAAGCATCAATAAATAATTCCTATTATTGTATTTGACTTCAATCTGACTGTTTTTGATGCGCTTTTGTCCTTGAATTCAAGGACTTGGATTGAAACGTTTGACCGTGTAATACAGGCTTAAACGTGTATGTTTTTTATTTTATTACAACTGTTCATGCATATTCTCACGCTCAGAAATGTGTTTGATCATGTTTCAATTAGTGTTTGCTTTGATCACCTCAGCGATGCAGCCAGAACAGAGAGGCGCCGCTTGAATGCAGCCGCGCCTGTTCCAAGTGTCTTCTGGACATGTGCGTGCATGTTAGTGTTATCCGGTGTGCTCTCTCGCCGCAATGAATGCATCGTAGCGCGCGAATATTTCCTCTCACCCCGCCGCCCTTAATGACTGGCCTTTGCAATCGTGTGTGCGAAATTCGCGCGCCTTTATATTGATCCGCGGCTCGCATTATTTATAGTCGGTTGGCCTTTCTTTGTGTGCGGCTTCCGCTAATCTGTTTCGCGTGCGGATTGACCCCGTGTGTTGCGTCGACGACAGCCTAATGGGCTGTTTTCTTCAAGTCAGTGACTTTGTGCGGCCCGCGCGGTGTTCGCCAACTATTCTAACCCGCGCAGACATGTATGCCGCATAGTTATGTCATGTAGGCTACATAAACCTTTAGCTGTGTGACTTCTTTGTGTGTGCTCACGTCCAACGCATTGCAGACACGCCCCGCTCGTCGCATGCAAAACAAATGTTATGTAACGGCGGCGGTGGCGGCGTCGGAGAGGAGGGACGCACGCTGAATAGAATAGCGACAACTACTCTCTACAGGCCGGCCTACGTAGATGTTTAAGTACTTAGAATTTGGGATTAACAGAGTTGAAACATACAAAACACATACATGCGTTCACATGACGATTATTCTTATTCATGCGCGCAATTGCTTTTCATTTGCAAAATTGCAACAACTGCAAAAACTTTGTTAATATCAAATTCTAAATTCTTAAAAAATCTATGTAGCTAAACATAAAAAACGCATATATGCGTTCTCATGAAAATTATTCTTCATTCATAACAATTGCTTTTCATTTGCAAAATTGCAATAACTGCAAAAACTTTGTTAAACACAAATTCTAAATTTTTAAAAATTTATGTGGCCCGGCCTTTCCTGCCGCCCTGCCGCGAACTAATGCGTGACTGTTTTGTTTCGTTTTACGAGGTTGTGTGTACGAAACGGAGTGCCATTCGAAAAGCGCTCTCGGTAAGTATGGGGAGATAACGACAAATCCCTGGAAAAGAATGTATAACAGCGATCATTCCACCACTCTAGTCTACCTTTTTGTTCTATGATGTAGTAGATGGTTATACTTCTCAACATTATTGAAAATAGATTAGAGGACAGTATACATCAATAATGTACATACACGCTCGATCCAGTTTGTAAACACTTCTTACATTATTGATGCACTCCGGTTTTCTACCACGTCTTCGATTCAAGTCAGTTACTATACTTTGTTATTTTACAGGAAAGACAGACAGTCTTGAGAGGTTTTCGACCGGGGTTTGAATGTTGCAACTAAATCATGACTTGTGTCACGTATGAACTGGACGATAGATAATTTATTGCGAAAATTTTCAGAGTAATTTTCAGGAGTTGAACATTTAAACAGCGGCCGAAAGTGTTCATCCCAAGACGCGTGTGTTTTGATGTGTTCCGTCTTTCATGATGACAATCCCGTACATTGGCGTCATGTAACCTCGCCGTTGCGTTGAATGCGTCGTAAAGCGACAAATAAAAACGAACACCCAAGTGATAATAGGGCCGGAGCTCCCAAAGAGCGACTGCGCGTGTGCAATGTGACGATTCAATTTATTCTTGGGAAATTTGTGTGAGAAGCACGGCCGGCCTGCCCGAGTAATTTCTTTTCTCCAAGTCAGTGGTGTAAAGGCGTTATAATGCATCCGTTTGGAACTCTACCACCGTCAGCATTTTCGTATAGCTTGTTGACATTCGTTTGTTCAGGAACGATCCGCAGTAACTGTTTTTAAAATGTCATCGTTCTTTGAAATTTGTTAATGCATAAAAGAAGCAATTATAATTTTACGGATACTATTTCTGAAGTTATATTTAAATAGTTAAATTATTATAGAAATTAGTAATGTACATCTCAAATGGTCGCATTTCATAGTCAACACATTGAGTTCCATCCCACATTGTTAGCGATTTTATGACTGGGCTCAGTACAACATTTTTCTTATTGATCTTTATATACACTTGCTTTTCAGTGGTCGGTGTCAGTAGGCCTATAGACATAACGATCAATAGCAAGTGTTTAATATGTAAGTTTAACGTTTAACAATTGAAGATTAAACTAAATCTTTTTTGGTTCATTTTGTTGCCATTATAATGCGTACAGTATGTTTACTGCCAGTTCGTAAACTATTGGAGACTCAAACTAGCACATAGATAGCGCTGCTAAGCAACACCCTTATCTACGCCATTGATGATTTAACAATAAAGCAACAATGAACAATTGACAGATAAACTCATCCTTATAGTAGTTTATTTTCTTGCCACCAGAATGCATCTAGTCTATTTTGAGGAGCCAATATCCGAATTTCATGTCAATCTTTGTAATTTACATGGTATTTTGTACGGGGTTCGGTTTCCAGATTTGTGTAAGTTATTATTTCTTTTCTCAGCAATTTATTGACTTTAACGTGCTCTACTTATGCGCAGACCTATACCGATGCCAGTAGTTTGAGTTTGATGTATATTGCCAACATTATCTTGCGTGTATCTACCTCCGTACACGTAGTATAACACGTACTCTACTCTATGCATGTACACGGTACAGTCCCGGCCAGTTGAGTTGCAGCCCTGGGTAACCGGTTCGATATATCAGCGTGGCGGCCTTGAACGCGTGACGTCAGCCCTCTGCAGCAGCAGCGCGCGAACGAATAAAACAGAGGGATTCCCCCCACATGGTTTCGACTTTCGACCTATCGCACTTCAAAATTAAACGACTCTTTAGGGAGTGTGTTATTTCGCAACGCTTATCACATCACACTAGTATTGAAGATACGTCAATATTCACCACCCCAGTTCGAACAATAACGCGATCTTATCTATATAGTTTTAGAATTATATATATTGGCTTTTTGATGTAACTTTTGTGTGCGAAAAGAAAATATAGAAAGTGAATTTATGTATCTTGCCACCGTAAATCACGCAGATAAATCGGAATGGCGCAGGCTTAAGCAAATAAAGTATAGTTCAGCGAAGCACGTATTTCACATTCTAATATTTCTTTATACTTATAGGGACATGTTGATGCCATTTATTTTACATATTACCATAGAACAACCAATCAGGATATCAAAGATAGATATGTATAAACAAATACTTTTGTATTTGCTCTCTTCAATGCACGCACTTGAGTTACATGATTTTCCGTGTGGAACTCTATATATTCGGTTACGATTGTTTGCTATGACGGTTACAAAGTCACAGTTTATGTATAGTCTATGCTAGTATCACGTAGATCGTAGTCAACTCCGGATGTTCGTATTAATATCATTATTGTGTGGGACCCGTAAGTAAATATTGTGTGTATTTAAACGTATATTTAAACTCCTTTACGCTTCTCGTATATTGTTGTGTTTATCTTTAACTGATACATACATGCAATGCTCTTCCACGAGCGTGTGTTAGTATAGATGTGCCAGTTCATTATATTGCTCTCCTAAACGATGTTTGCGATATTTGTTGATAAAACATGTAGATTATTCCCAGTAGATTCAACGCGAACGTACCGAGATAGGCTATAACGATCCTACCTGCAAGTACTTAAATGTAAATCTGTCTAATAAAAACAGTGCTGGTTTTTTAAAAGTACATTCTGTACTCATATCTCCCCGTGAACGAGATGTGATTATACAACCTACGTGCGGAGATCCCTTCAGTCCGGTGAGTCGGTGTGTTGCATCAAACTATTTCAATTGTATTAGATCTCGTCTGGCCCACTAATGACGTAATGCGAGTCCAAGGTCTATACTTGTGTGGCGCCTATTTTTTCTTCTGTCAAGTTTCCCCATATTTACGATACTCGCGCGTACAAATAGAGATAGATTTATTATTATCGATTAGTGGGGTATTGAACCAGTCCAACTTCTTGAGGGTGAGCATGTTTGTAGTTTGTTCAAATATTTGCTCGGTTATGGATGGAAGTTTTTGTGTGTTGATTTCTGAAAGCCGTCTCTAAAATCGTGTAAAAGTATGATCATGTTTGTTGTCTCGAATAAAAAATATGTAAAGTTATTTATCAAACACATTAACAATATTATTATTACGGTATTTGCTGTTTATCGTCAAGAGCTGGTTGTAGCTGTAGGCCATTACACATATTGTATTTCCAATATTGTAGTTGGATGAATGCGCCGTATTAACCGCCAGCCAATGCACAAATATAAAAAGCACACAATCACACTCGTCGGAGTTAAAACAGACAATGGTTCACAATTCAATGACGACGTGGAAGGTTTGTTGTACCGGAAGTAGTTTTGAACGACGCGATGCGCGAGACTCGATCGCATCGACGACCACTTGAATTAGCGTATCTATCGTCTATTGTCGAGGGAGGGACGTACATGGTGGCCTGTTTTCTCTCGTGTCTTGTGCTGTGTACCCACAACCGGCCGCAGAGTGAGTTTGGTTGTGGCGCCGTATCGATTGCAGACGTCTAGTGGGTGGATGGACGCCGGCGGGCGACGCTGGGTTCCCCTGCCGGCCCAGCTGATGCGCTGATTGACCGTAAACCTGCTCGCAGACCACTGGACAAGCTCTCGGTATAGGTGGCGGTGCTTCGTGCTCACAAGGGGCCGCGTTCCCCTGCCGGCCCAGCTGGTGCGCTGATTGACCGTAAACCTGCTCACTGCCCACTGGACAAGCTCTCGGTATAGGTGGCGGTGCTTCGTGCTCACAAGGGGCCGCGTTCCCCTGCCGGCCCAGCTGGTGCGCTGATTGACTGTAAACCTGCTCACTGCCCACTGGACAAGCTCTCGGTATAGGTGGCGGTGCTTCGTGCTCACAAGGGGCTGCGTTCCCCTGCCGGCCCAGCTGATGCGCTGATTGACTGTAAACCTGCTCGCAGCCCACTGGACAAGCTCTCGGTATAGGTGGCGGTGCTTCGTGCTCACAAGGGGCCGCGTTCCCCTGCCGGCCCAGCTGGTGCGCTGATTGACCGTAAACCTGCTCACTGCCCACTGGACAAGCTCTCGGTATAGGTGGCGGTGCTTCGTGCTCACAAGGGGCCGCGTTCCCCTGCCGGCCCAGCTGGTGCGCTGATTGACCGTAAACCTGCTCACAGCCCACTGGACAAGCTCTCGGTATAGGTGGCGGTGCTTCGTGCTCACAAGGGGCTGCGTTCCCCTGCCGGCCCAGCTGATGCGCTGATTGACCGTAAACCTGCTCACTGCCCACTGGACAAGCTCTCGGTATAGGTGGCGGTGCTTCGTGCTCACAAGGGGCCGCGTTCCCCTGCCGGCCCAGCTGGTGCGCTGATTGACCGTAAACCTGCTCACAGCCCACTGGACAAGCTCTCGGTATAGGTGGCGGTGCTTCGTGCTCACAAGGGGCCGCGTTCCCCTGCCGGCCCAGCTGGTGCGCTGATTGACCGTAAACCTGCTCACTGTCCACTGGACAAGCTCTCGGTATAGGTGGCGGTGCTTCGTGCTCACAAGGGGCCGCGTTCCCCTGCCGGCCCAGCTGGTGCGCTGATTGACCGTAAACCTGCTCACAGCCCACTGGACAAGCTCTCGGTATAGGTGGCGGTGCTTCGTGCTCACAAGGGGCCGCGTTCCCCTGCCGGCCCAGCTGATGCGCTGATTGACCGTAAACCTGCTCACAGCCCACTGGACAAGCTCTCGGTATAGGTGGCGGTGCTTCGTGCTCACAAGGGGCCGCGTTCCCCTGCCGGCCCAGCTGGTGCGCTGATTGACCGTAAACCTGCTCACTGCCCACTGGACAAGCTCTCGGTATAGGTGGCGGTGCTTCGTGCTCACAAGGGGCCGCGTTCCCCTGCCGGCCCAGCTGATGCGCTGATTGACCGTAAACCTGCTCACTGCCCACTGGACAAGCTCTCGGTATAGGTGGCGGTGCTTCGTGCTCACAAGGGGCTGCGTTCCCCTGCCGGCCCAGCTGGTGCGCTGATTGACCGTAAACCTGCTCACAGCCCACTGGACAAGCTCTCGGTATAGGTGGCGGTGCTTCGTGCTCACAAGGGGCCGCGTTCCCCTGCCGGCCCAGCTGATGCGCTGATTGACCGTAAACCTGCTCACAGCCCACTGGACAAGCTCTCGGTATAGGTGGCGGTGCTTCGTGCTCACAAGGGGCCGCGTTCCCCTGCCGGCCCAGCTGATGCGCTGATTGACCGTAAACCTGCTCACAGCCCACTGGACAAGCTCTCGGTATAGGTGGCGGTGCTTCGTGCTCACAAGGGGCCGCGTTCCCCTGCCGGCCCAGCTGGTGCGCTGATTGACCGTAAACCTGCTCACTGCCCACTGGACAAGCTCTCGGTATAGGTGGCGGTGCTTCGTGCTCACAAGGGGCCGCGTTCCCCTGCCGGCCCAGCTGGTGCGCTGATTGACCGTAAACCTGCTCACAGCCCACTGGACAAGCTCTCGGTATAGGTGGCGGTGCTTCGTGCTCACAAGGGGCCGCGTTCCCCTGCCGGCCCAGCTGGTGCGCTGATTGACCGTAAACCTGCTCACTGCCCACTGGACAAGCTCTCGGTATAGGTGGCGGTGCTTCGTGCTCACAAGGGGCCGCGTTCCCCTGCCGGCCCAGCTGATGCGCTGATTGACTGTAAACCTGCTCACTGCCCACTGGACAAGCTCTCGGTATAGGTGGCGGTGCTTCGTGCTCACAAGGGGCCGCGTTCCCCTGCCGGCCCAGCTGGTGCGCTGATTGACCGTAAACCTGCTCGCAGCCCACTGGACAAGCTCTCGGTATAGGTGGCGGTGCTTCGTGCTCACAAGGGGCCGCGTTCCCCTGCCGGCCCAGCTGGTGCGCTGATTGACCGTAAACCTGCTCACAGCCCACTGGACAAGCTCTCGGTATAGGTGGCGGTGCTTCGTGCTCACAAGGGGCCGCGTTCCCCTGCCGGCCCAGCTGGTGCGCTGATTGACCGTAAACCTGCTCACAGCCCACTGGACAAGCTCTCGGTATAGGTGGCGGGGCTTCGTGCTCACAAGGGGCCGCGTTCCCCTGCCGGCCCAGCTGGTGCGCTGATTGACCGTAAACCTGCTCACAGCCCACTGGACAAGCTCTCGGTATAGGTGGCGGGGCTTCGTGCTCACAAGGGGCCGCGTTCCCCTGCCGGCCCAGCTGGTGCGCTGATTGACCGTAAACCTGCTCACTGCCCACTGGACAAGCTCTCGGTATAGGTGGCGGTGCTTCGTGCTCACAAGGGGCCGCGTTCCCCTGCCGGCCCAGCTGGTGCGCTGATTGACCGTAAACCTGCTCACTGCCCACTGGACAAGCTCTCGGTATAGGTGGCGGTGCTTCGTGCTCACAAGGGGCCGCGTTCCCCTGCCGGCCCAGCTGATGCGCTGATTGACCGTAAACCTGCTCACTGCCCACTGGACAAGCTCTCGGTATAGGTGGCGGTGCTTCGTGCTCACAAGGGGCTGCGTTCCCCTGCCGGCCCAGCTGGTGCGCTGATTGACCGTAAACCTGCTCACTGCCCACTGGACAAGCTCTCGGTATAGGTGGCGGTGCTTCGTGCTCACAAGGGGCCGCGTTCCCCTGCCGGCCCAGCTGGTGCGCTGATTGACCGTAAACCTGCTCACAGCCCACTGGACAAGCTCTCGGTATAGGTGGCGGTGCTTCGTGCTCACAAGGGGCCGCGTTCCCCTGCCGGCCCAGCTGATGCGCTGATTGACCGTAAACCTGCTCACAGCCCACTGGACAAGCTCTCGGTATAGGTGGCGGTGCTTCGTGCTCACAAGGGGCCGCGTTCCCCTGCCGGCCCAGCTGATGCGCTGATTGACTGTAAACCTGCTCACTGCCCACTGGACAAGCTCTCGGTATAGGTGGCGGTGCTTCGTGCTCACAAGGGGCTGCGTTCCCCTGCCGGCCCAGCTGATGCGCTGATTGACCGTAAACCTGCTCACTGCCCACTGGACAAGCTCTCGGTATAGGTGGCGGTGCTTCGTGCTCACAAGGGGCTGCGTTCCCCTGCCGGCCCAGCTGGTGCGCTGATTGACCGTAAACCTGCTCACTGCCCACTGGACAAGCTCTCGGTATAGGTGGCGGTGCTTCGTGCTCACAAGGGGCCGCGTTCCCCTGCCGGCCCAGCTGGTGCGCTGATTGACCGTAAACCTGCTCACAGCCCACTGGACAAGCTCTCGGTATAGGTGGCGGTGCTTCGTGCTCACAAGGGGCCGCGTTCCCCTGCCGGCCCAGCTGGTGCGCTGATTGACCGTAAACCTGCTCACAGCCCACTGGACAAGCTCTCGGTATAGGTGGCGGGGCTTCGTGCTCACAAGGGGCTGCGTTCCCCTGCCGGCCCAGCTGGTGCGCTGATTGACCGTAAACCTGCTCACTGCCCACTGGACAAGCTCTCGGTATAGGTGGCGGTGCTTCGTGCTCACAAGGGGCCGCGTTCCCCTGCCGGCCCAGCTGGTGCGCTGATTGACCGTAAACCTGCTCACAGCCCACTGGACAAGCTCTCGGTATAGGTGGCGGTGCTTCGTGCTCACAAGGGGCCGCGTTCCCCTGCCGGCCCAGCTGGTGCGCTGATGACTGTAAACCTGCTCACTGTCCACTGGACAAGCTCTCGGTATAGGTGGCGGGGCTTCGTGCTCACAAGGGGCTGCGTTCCCCTGCCGGCCCAGCTGGTGCGCTGATTGACCGTAAACCTGCTCACTGCCCACTGGACAAGCTCTCGGTATAGGTGGCGGTGCTTCGTGCTCACAAGGGGCCGCGTTCCCCTGCCGGCCCAGCTGGTGCGCTGATTGACCGTAAACCTGCTCACTGTCCACTGGACAAGCTCTCGGTATAGGTGGCGGTGCTTCGTGCTCACAAGGGGCCGCGTTCCCCTGCCGGCCCAGCTGGTGCGCTGATTGACTGTAAACCTGCTCACAGCCCACTGGACAAGCTCTCGGTATAGGTGGCGGTGCTTCGTGCTCACAAGGGGCCGCGTTCCCCTGCCGGCCCAGCTGGTGCGCTGATTGACCGTAAACCTGCTCACAGCCCACTGGACAAGCTCTCGGTATAGGTGGCGGTGCTTCGTGCTCACAAGGGGCCGCGTTCCCCTGCCGGCCCAGCTGATGCGCTGATTGACTGTAAACCTGCTCACTGCCCACTGGACAAGCTCTCGGTATAGGTGGCGGTGCTTCGTGCTCACAAGGGGCCGCGTTCCCCTGCCGGCCCAGCTGGTGCGCTGATTGACCGTAAACCTGCTCACAGCCCACTGGACAAGCTCTCGGTATAGGTGGCGGTGCTTCGTGCTCACAAGGGGCTGCGTTCCCCTGCCGGCCCAGCTGGTGCGCTGATTGACTGTAAACCTGCTCACTGCCCACTGGACAAGCTCTCGGTATAGGTGGCGGTGCTTCGTGCTCACAAGGGGCTGCGTTCCCCTGCCGGCCCAGCTGGTGCGCTGATTGACTGTAAACCTGCTCACTGCCCACTGGACAAGCTCTCGGTATAGGTGGCGGTGCTTCGTGCTCACAAGGGGCCGCGTTCCCCTGCCGGCCCAGCTGGTGCGCTGATTGACCGTAAACCTGCTCACAGCCCACTGGACAAGCTCTCGGTATAGGTGGCGGTGCTTCGTGCTCACAAGGGGCCGCGTTCCCCTGCCGGCCCAGCTGGTGCGCTGATTGACCGTAAACCTGCTCACAGCCCACTGGACAAGCTCTCGGTATAGGTGGCGGTGCTTCGTGCTCACAAGGGGCTGCGTTCCCCTGCCGGCCCAGCTGATGCGCTGATTGACCGTAAACCTGCTCACAGCCCACTGGACAAGCTCTCGGTATAGGTGGCGGGGCTTCGTGCTCACAAGGGGCCGCGTTCCCCTGCCGGCCCAGCTGGTGCGCTGATTGACCGTAAACCTGCTCACAGCCCACTGGACAAGCTCTCGGTATAGGTGGCGGTGCTTCGTGCTCACAAGGGGCCGCGTTCCCCTGCCGGCCCAGCTGGTGCGCTGATTGACCGTAAACCTGCTCACAGCCCACTGGACAAGCTCTCGGTATAGGTGGCGGTGCTTCGTGCTCACAAGGGGCCGCGTTCCCCTGCCGGCCCAGCTGATGCGCTGATTGACTGTAAACCTGCTCACTGCCCACTGGACAAGCTCTCGGTATAGGTGGCGGTGCTTCGTGCTCACAAGGGGCTGCGTTCCCCTGCCGGCCCAGCTAATGCACTGATTGACTGTAAACCTGCTCACTGCCCACTGGACAAGCTCTCGGTATAGGTGGCGGTGCTTCGTGCTCACAAGGGGCTGCGTTCCCCTGCCGGCCCAGCTGATGCGCTGATTGACCGTAAACCTGCTCACTGCCCACTGGACAAGCTCTCGGTATAGGTGGCGGTGCTTCGTGCTCACAAGGGGCCGCGTTCCCCTGCCGGCCCAGCTAATGCACTGATTGACTGTAAACCTGCTCACTGCCCACTGGACAAGCTCTCGGTATAGGTGGCGGTGCTTCGTGCTCACAAGGGGCCGCGTTCCCCTGCCGGCCCAGCTGATGCGCTGATTGACTGTAAACCTGCTCACTGCCCACTGGACAAGCTCTCGGTATAGGTGGCGGTGCTTCGTGCTCACAAGGGGCCGCGTTCCCCTGCCGGCCCAGCTGGTGCGCTGATTGACTGTAAACCTGCTCACAGCCCACTGGACAAGCTCTCGGTATAGGTGGCGGTGCTTCGTGCTCACAAGGGGCCGCGTTCCCCTGCCGGCCCAGCTGATGCGCTGATTGACCGTAAACCTGCTCACAGCCCACTGGACAAGCTCTCGGTATAGGTGGCGGTGCTTCGTGCTCACAAGGGGCCGCGTTCCCCTGCCGGCCCAGCTGATGCGCTGATTGACCGTAAACCTGCTCACTGCCCACTGGACAAGCTCTCGGTATAGGTGGCGGTGCTTCGTGCTCACAAGGGGCCGCGTTCCCCTGCCGGCCCAGCTGGTGCGCTGATTGACCGTAAACCTGCTCACTGCCCACTGGACAAGCTCTCGGTATAGGTGGCGGTGCTTCGTGCTCACAAGGGGCCGCGTTCCCCTGCCGGCCCAGCTGGTGCGCTGATTGACCGTAAACCTGCTCACTGCCCACTGGACAAGCTCTCGGTATAGGTGGCGGTGCTTCGTGCTCACAAGGGGCCGCGTTCCCCTGCCGGCCCAGCTGGTGCGCTGATTGACCGTAAACCTGCTCACTGCCCACTGGACAAGCTCTCGGTATAGGTGGCGGTGCTTCGTGCTCACAAGGGGCTGCGTTCCCCTGCCGGCCCAGCTGATGCGCTGATTGACCGTAAACCTGCTCGCAGACCACTGGACAAGCTCTCGGTATAGGTGGCGGTGCTTCGTGCTCACAAGGGGCTGCGTTCCCCTGCCGGCCCAGCTGATGCGCTGATTGACCGTAAACCTGCTCACTGTCCACTGGACAAGCTCTCGGTATAGGTGGCGGTGCTTCGTGCTCACAAGGGGCCGCGTTCCCCTGCCGGCCCAGCTGGTGCGCTGATTGACCGTAAACCTGCTCACAGCCCACTGGACAAGCTCTCGGTATAGGTGGCGGTGCTTCGTGCTCACAAGGGGCCGCGTTCCCCTGCCGGCCCAGCTGATGCGCTGATTGACCGTAAACCTGCTCACTGCCCACTGGACAAGCTCTCGGTATAGGTGGCGGTGCTTCGTGCTCACAAGGGGCCGCGTTCCCCTGCCGGCCCAGCTGGTGCGCTGATTGACCGTAAACCTGCTCACAGCCCACTGGACAAGCTCTCGGTATAGGTGGCGGTGCTTCGTGCTCACAAGGGGCCGCGTTCCCCTGCCGGCCCAGCTGGTGCGCTGATTGACCGTAAACCTGCTCACAGCCCACTGGACAAGCTCTCGGTATAGGTGGCGGTGCTTCGTGCTCACAAGGGGCCGCGTTCCCCTGCCGGCCCAGCTGGTGCGCTGATTGACCGTAAACCTGCTCACAGCCCACTGGACAAGCTCTCGGTATAGGTGGCGGTGCTTCGTGCTCACAAGGGGCCGCGTTCCCCTGCCGGCCCAGCTGGTGCGCTGATTGACTGTAAACCTGCTCACTGCCCACTGGACAAGCTCTCGGTATAGGTGGCGGTGCTTCGTGCTCACAAGGGGCCGCGTTCCCCTGCCGGCCCAGCTGGTGCGCTGATTGACCGTAAACCTGCTCACAGCCCACTGGACAAGCTCTCGGTATAGGTGGCGGTGCTTCGTGCTCACAAGGGGCCGCGTTCCCCTGCCGGCCCAGCTGGTGCGCTGATTGACTGTAAACCTGCTCACTGCCCACTGGACAAGCTCTCGGTATAGGTGGCGGTGCTTCGTGCTCACAAGGGGCCGCGTTCCCCTGCCGGCCCAGCTGGTGCGCTGATTGACCGTAAACCTGCTCACAGCCCACTGGACAAGCTCTCGGTATAGGTGGCGGTGCTTCGTGCTCACAAGGGGCCGCGTTCCCCTGCCGGCCCAGCTGATGCGCTGATTGACTGTAAACCTGCTCACAGCCCACTGGACAAGCTCTCGGTATAGGTGGCGGTGCTTCGTGCTCACAAGGGGCCGCGTTCCCCTGCCGGCCCAGCTGATGCGCTGATTGACCGTAAACCTGCTCGCAGCCCACTGGACAAGCTCTCGGTATAGGTGGCGGTGCTTCGTGCTCACAAGGGGCCGCGTTCCCCTGCCGGCCCAGCTGATGCGCTGATTGACTGTAAACCTGCTCACTGCCCACTGGACAAGCTCTCGGTATAGGTGGCGGTGCTTCGTGCTCACAAGGGGCCGCGTTCCCCTGCCGGCCCAGCTGGTGCGCTGATTGACCGTAAACCTGCTCACTGCCCACTGGACAAGCTCTCGGTATAGGTGGCGGTGCTTCGTGCTCACAAGGGGCCGCGTTCCCCTGCCGGCCCAGCTGGTGCGCTGATTGACCGTAAACCTGCTCACAGCCCACTGGACAAGCTCTCGGTATAGGTGGCGGTGCTTCGTGCTCACAAGGGGCCGCGTTCCCCTGCCGGCCCAGCTGGTGCGCTGATTGACCGTAAACCTGCTCACTGCCCACTGGACAAGCTCTCGGTATAGGTGGCGGTGCTTCGTGCTCACAAGGGGCTGCGTTCCCCTGCCGGCCCAGCTGATGCGCTGATTGACCGTAAACCTGCTCACAGCCCACTGGACAAGCTCTCGGTATAGGTGGCGGTGCTTCGTGCTCACAAGGGGCTGCGTTCCCCTGCCGGCCCAGCTGATGCGCTGATTGACCGTAAACCTGCTCACAGCCCACTGGACAAGCTCTCGGTATAGGTGGCGGTGCTTCGTGCTCACAAGGGGCCGCGTTCCCCTGCCGGCCCAGCTGGTGCGCTGATTGACCGTAAACCTGCTCACTGCCCACTGGACAAGCTCTCGGTATAGGTGGCGGTGCTTCGTGCTCACAAGGGGCCGCGTTCCCCTGCCGGCCCAGCTGGTGCGCTGAATGACTGTAAACCTGCTCACAGCCCACTGGACAAGCTCTCGGTATAGGTGGCGGTGCTTCGTGCTCACAAGGGGCTGCGTTCCCCTGCCGGCCCAGCTGATGCGCTGATTGACCGTAAACCTGCTCACTGCCCACTGGACAAGCTCTCGGTATAGGTGGCGGTGCTTCGTGCTCACAAGGGGCCGCGTTCCCCTGCCGGCCCAGCTGGTGCGCTGATTGACCGTAAACCTGCTCACTGCCCACTGGACAAGCTCTCGGTATAGGTGGCGGTGCTTCGTGCTCACAAGGGGCCGCGTTCCCCTGCCGGCCCAGCTGGTGCGCTGATTGACCGTAAACCTGCTCACTGCCCACTGGACAAGCTCTCGGTATAGGTGGCGGTGCTTCGTGCTCACAAGGGGCCGCGTTCCCCTGCCGGCCCAGCTGGTGCGCTGATTGACCGTAAACCTGCTCGCAGCCCACTGGACAAGCTCTCGGTATAGGTGGCGGTGCTTCGTGCTCACAAGGGGCCGCGTTCCCCTGCCGGCCCAGCTGGTGCGCTGATTGACCGTAAACCTGCTCACAGCCCACTGGACAAGCTCTCGGTATAGGTGGCGGTGCTTCGTGCTCACAAGGGGCCGCGTTCCCCTGCCGGCCCAGCTGGTGCGCTGATTGACCGTAAACCTGCTCACTGCCCACTGGACAAGCTCTCGGTATAGGTGGCGGTGCTTCGTGCTCACAAGGGGCTGCGTTCCCCTGCCGGCCCAGCTGGTGCGCTGATTGACCGTAAACCTGCTCACTGCCCACTGGACAAGCTCTCGGTATAGGTGGCGGTGCTTCGTGCTCACAAGGGGCCGCGTTCCCCTGCCGGCCCAGCTGATGCGCTGATTGACCGTAAACCTGCTCACTGCCCACTGGACAAGCTCTCGGTATAGGTGGCGGTGCTTCGTGCTCACAAGGGGCCGCGTTCCCCTGCCGGCCCAGCTGGTGCGCTGATTGACCGTAAACCTGCTCACAGCCCACTGGACAAGCTCTCGGTATAGGTGGCGGTGCTTCGTGCTCACAAGGGGCTGCGTTCCCCTGCCGGCCCAGCTGGTGCGCTGATTGACTGTAAACCTGCTCGCAGCCCACTGGACAAGCTCTCGGTATAGGTGGCGGTGCTTCGTGCTCACAAGGGGCTGCGTTCCCCTGCCGGCCCAGCTGGTGCGCTGATTGACCGTAAACCTGCTCGCAGCCCACTGGACAAGCTCTCGGTATAGGTGGCGGTGCTTCGTGCTCACAAGGGGCCGCGTTCCCCTGCCGGCCCAGCTGATGCACTGATTGACCGTAAACCTGCTCGCAGCCCACTGGACAAGCTCTCGGTATAGGTGGCGGTGCTTCGTGCTCACAAGGGGCCGCGTTCCCCTGCCGGCCCAGCTGGTGCGCTGATTGACCGTAAACCTGCTCACTGCCCACTGGACAAGCTCTCGGTATAGGTGGCGGTGCTTCGTGCTCACAAGGGGCCGCGTTCCCCTGCCGGCCCAGCTGGTGCGCTGGTTGACCGTAAACCTGCTCACAGCCCACTGGACAAGCTCTCGGTATAGGTGGCGGTGCTTCGTGCTCACAAGGGGCCGCGTTCCCCTGCCGGCCCAGCTGATGCACTGATTGACCGTAAACCTGCTCGCAGCCCACTGGACAAGCTCTCGGTATAGGTGGCGGTGCTTCGTGCTCACAAGGGGCCGCGTTCCCCTGCCGGCCCAGCTGATGCGCTGATTGACTGTAAACCTGCTCACTGCCCACTGGACAAGCTCTCGGTATAGGTGGCGGTGCTTCGTGCTCACAAGGGGCCGCGTTCCCCTGCCGGCCCAGCTGATGCGCTGATTGACCGTAAACCTGCTCACAGCCCACTGGACAAGCTCTCGGTATAGGTGGCGGTGCTTCGTGCTCACAAGGGGCCGCGTTCCCCTGCCGGCCCAGCTGATGCACTGATTGACCGTAAACCTGCTCGCAGCCCACTGGACCAAGGTCTACTTGATCTCCGCCTGGCGGAGGCTCGTCGAACTCCCAAGCTAGGTCGTCGCAGTCCGTTCCACAATGTTAAAAATCACGTTATTCAAATGGAAGAAACGTGAAAGAAAACAAACGACGGGTTCTGTCAAATAGAATTACCTCCTAAAAAGGAAAAATCATCTAATTTTATAATCTTCAATCATTGTATTCTATCAAAATGTCCCTTGTAGGTGTTTTAAGTATTGTTTTACATGATCTACAACGGATTTTTAATTATTTAAAGTTTCTTAAGTGGGATACAAAATGGCGATTTTGGTTCCCTTGCGACGACCTAACTTGGGAGTTCGACGTGCCTCCGCTAGGCGGAGATCAAGTAGACCTTGCACTGGACAAGCTATCGGTATAGGTGGCGGTGCTTCGTGCTCACAAGGGGTGCTGATTTGAGTGCTTTGCGTTTATATTATCTTCTTCAATGTTATTATAGATGGGTAGACGTATTGTCCTTACTTTTTGCACATCACACTTCGGAAAACAAATGTAAAATGTTTGCCTGCGGCGACATCTGGATAAACGTGGAAGAGGCTCCTGAATTCGAGCTTGTTCAGTTGAATCTGCTATTCCAAAGTGACTCGGGCGGTCGAGAATTTATGTATTTCCACATTTTATTATAGGAAAATATGATGTTATCAAGGAGATGTCTCGTTCTCGTTTGTAAAATGTCTTGGTATAAAAGCAGATTCGTCGATAACGGTTACAGGGTTCGTAAAACGTATGTTGTGCACAGTTTAGTGCATTTACATGTTTAATGCGCGTCACACATGTAGCTGCAATTACCGAATCTGTCGGGTTTAACACGGCCGGTTTTTGTCTGCTTGATTTGATGTAACATATAGAAAAGTGTACACATGGACATATTGCTGCTGTTTTGGTCTGGTCGCATTTGGATTGTACACATGTTGGCAAATCCGTTTTTAGGATCTAATAAATAGCGCGCGTGAATCCAATTGTGTAATGTATATATACGCACCGGATTTGATGCAATGGTACATTTGTTTTTCTCGTTTGTATGATTTGCATAAATATAATTGTGTCTGGTGAGCGCACACGTGTGCTGGGCGGATACTAGATGTGATACCATTTGAAAACATGTTTCGGTGCTGGTGTATGGACTTCGGATAAATATTCTTGTTTTCACCATCACAACCAGACTTCCCATTGGTTGTTGACATAGTGAAAACAAGTTAGTGACGTCTTTTAAATAATTATCCGAACTTCATAATACCGGGCCTCGAACAACTCAATCGATGAAGGCCAACCTAGCATTGGCCGACATTTCTTGACCGTCGACGATGGTGATTTCGCTGACACTCGTTGTATAATATGGCTGGTTCCCCGTTTGGGCCCGGAGTGAGTTTGTCTAAGGTGATTGCCAGTCATAAGAGGCGGCGAAAGGAGGTCTTTAAATTTCCCCTTTCCGCTCCCATTCCGCTCCTATTCAAATCTATTGGCCCCTCAAAAATAGACTAGACGCATTCTGGTGGCAAGAAAATAAACTACTATAAGGATGAGTTCATCTGTCAATTATTCATTGTTGCTTTATTGTTAAATCATCAATGGCGCAGATAAGGGTGTTGCTTAGCAGCGCTATATCTATATGTTCCTTTGAGTCTCCATCTTCAGTCTTCTCTGACGTCATATTACGTAGTTGTCGAGTACCTCATTAAACACCAAATAATAATGTCTGGATGTGTCAAAGCCAGTTCGAATCTTAAACTAATATAATAGAGCTGTAAACTGCAAGTGCAGGAACTGGAGCATATAATTATTATATACGAGCCGTGTTTTTAATGTGTACGTTACCGAGCCGTAAAACATTTGGGTGCGTTGCAGAAGTGACTTAGCGCTCGCGCCTCCGCCCAAGACAAGCTAATGAAACACAATTAACAGTCTATTAGCGTCGCGATCAAAGGGTATGGAGGGCGTTGTTCTCCTCCCTCGCTCATGGCCGGCCATAACCCCGCTCTGTAATTCAGGGGGATAAGGGGGTGGACGGTGTAACAAACAGATGCATATTTATCGTGTACGTAATTATAGCTGTATTGTTTGCTGTATCCGTCAGTCCTTCGAGCAGTATTGTTTGCTGTATCCGTCAGTCCTTCGAGCAGTATTGTTTGCTGTATCCGTCAGACCTTCGAGCAGTATTGTTTACTGTATCCGTCAGTCCTTCGAGCAGTATTGTTTGCTGTATCCGTCAGTCCTTCGAGCAGTATTGTTTGCTGTATCTATCTGTCCTTCGAGCAGTATTGTTTGCTGTATCCGCCTGTCCTTCGAGCAGTATTGTTTGCTGTATCCGTCAGTCCTTCGAGCAGTATTGTTTGCTGTATCTGTCAGTCCTTCGAGCAGTATTGTTTGCTGTGTCTGTCAGTCCTTCGAGCAGTATTGTTTGCTGTATCCGTCAGTCCTTCGAGCAGTATTGTTTGCTGTATCCGTCAGACCTTCGAGCAGTATTGTTTACTGTATCCGTCAGTCCTTCGAGCAGTATTGTTTGCTGTATCCGTCAGTCCTTCGAGCAGTATTGTTTGCTGTATCTATCTGTCCTTCGAGCAGTATTGTTTGCTGTATCCGTCAGTCCTTCGAGCAGTAAAGTTTGCTGTATACGTCAGTCCTTCGAGCAGTATTGTTTGCTGTGTCTGACGGTCCGTCGATTTACCATCTCATTGGTAATGCCTAAGCCTGTGCGAGTGGTTTGTGCACGGCGTATGTACTCCCAACTGGCTCTTCCCTATATATCCTGTATTGTGTTGCACTCCTGGTAGTTGTATAAATGTTGAGTGGTTTTAAAGGCAGACCTGGGTTTTATGGACTTTTACTTTTACCGGGCTAGAATACCAATATTTTCAGAAACTGTACACGACAAATTGTCTACGCGGGCACTTAAGAGTATAAACGTCGTTAAGGTGTTTGGTTCAATTTAGGATGGTTTCACAAGTAAAGTGTATATATATACCACGTATCGAGGGCCAGGGTACGTTTTCGTCACTCGTCATTGCGAGCTCCGTCACTCGCTGGACAAACAGTTAAGTTTCTTGAGAGTGAGCTTGATGGAGCTGCACTTAGATCGGCGTCGTCGTCAACGATAAAACTTCCACATCACGTAGAGACAGCGTAACGTGTCGCAAGTACTTCCACTCTGCCCGCACTCATGTGTTGTTTGTTAGAGTCGTTGCACGGAACTGCTATCGACATGACGGTAGTGCGTAGGTACTTCTTCCCAAACGAAGTACATGCGAAGTGTTGGGGTTCATGTACCGACCATCTTTATCGAGAAGCTTTTGTATACAGAAGTCACGAGTTTCTCTTTCTTGATCTTATCACCAGGAATAATTATGTTTTCCGCTCAATTCAAATTAACACAAGCTCATTTGGTGGTTTCCTTCTTCCTTCACTTTTGATTTCAATGTTATAATGTCACGAATGCTCCCATTCTCTTGAGAAATGTTAAATTTAGATCTTCGATCGTATACACTGACCCGGTTCACGAACTATTTGCAGTAATTATCGACCAATCTTTTGAAACTATTAACATGCACGCTGCAAACTGAACATGGTTTCTCTTCCCGAAGCAAAGAAACATTAAATGTTGCTACCCAGACGTTTAGAATTGTCTTGAAGCCGTTGAGCATTGGCGTCTTATAAGGGCATACGTAGGGTAAACAAAGAGTTGTTGAATTTGGCGTATAGTCTCGAACATTTCGAGCAATTATTTAGCTCTACACACGAACGATTTGTGTTTATAAGAAATTAAGCAACGCTCGAGCGTATAGGTGTTATGTTATGAGTTATGATAACTTATGACTCTCCTGAAACAACTTGCTCAATTCCATTAGCCAGCTATAATTCTTGAGCCATCCGCGGGATATTTGTTAATTCCGTGTAGACATTTATCTGTAACGCAAGATTTAGTTCGATCGTTTAGTCAAATGGAAACAACACTTGGCGTCGGAATCGTCGCAGGTTTAATAACAACTTTGAGAGGTTGAACGATGCATGGCGCAAGATATCGCGCAGTTGTTTGCGGTGGTAGTTGACGATTTCAATGCTTTGAATGCAACGAGAGGTGTGTTTCGTTCGGCGCTCCAACTTTCACAGTGAAATCTTCGATCTCTTCACTCGAGCCAAATTGCATACTCAATTCGGAACGAACTTTTCCGTTTAATTTACATATCACCCCCCCCCCCCCCCTCCCTCCTCCCATACCGGAGCACCTCAGCATCCATATAATGAGAAACAAAAGAGAATTTCAATGCGAATACGCTTTTGCGTTTCGTTTTCTTTCTTTCTTTGCACTCAGAGAATGAATAATTCGATTCCGTCTCACACAGTTCTGTTCCATAAGGAGTTGTAACGCGACGGGTAACAAGGAAGCTCGACTGTTATAAATATTTTATCCTGTATACTGTCTTGTCATCCGGTGACAAGCTTGAGAGGGTGGAAATTATACAATACAATTAGTTCGGTATTTTTCGTTTTTCTTTAGGACAATCTCTGTTTTTCTGAACAATTACTTAAGGTTATATTGAGCTTTACTATATGGAATAAAGGCGGTAATACTGTATAGCATAGCATATACAGATTTCACAGGATGCTCGTTTTTCCGTCTTGATAAAAATAAGAAAATGTTCACGTTTCGAACTGTATACACATAGATTGGAAATTTATTTGAAATACTCTGTCTCCCTCTCTCAAGTTTCGAAGTGTATTTTTTGTTTCTTGTTATATCTACACAGCAAAAGATATTTCAGGTCAGTCTGTTGGCAGCACTCTTTGAGACTTATTTATGTTAAGTGAATTGGTAAAAAAAAAAGAAACAACAAAATATTGGTTGAATAGGATGAGCTTTAGTTGATTAAGTAAATTCGATTTATTTCTTAATTAAATTGTTTTATATAGTCATTTGACTTCGTCGAAGATACACGCTTCGCTTTGAAGATAGCAATTTCCTCCCGTGAACGATGCCCTATTCCGCATTGTCTACTGTTTACTGTTATTATTTCCTGTGTCGTTTTGGAATCGTTTCAGAGTTCATTATTCTAATTGTTTTATATCTATTCGATAGTTGACGACAACAGTGTAAACATCGATGTATACAAGTCTGCCTGTAAACAAGACGATCGTTACGAAGCGGCCATAGATTTACCATTTTAACGCGGTCCCTCCATAAAACTAACATCTAAGCTACGTCTCCATATGTTTTTGCGTGGATATGTTTTGCACGCCCCCGAAGCAAGTCTTGGTGCTGATTTAGAAGCTTACCAAATCAAATTATTGGCATTTCCATATCAAGAATCACTCTTCGCAACATACAATATTGGCCTTGAATATTTGTCCTACCATCATGGATAGCATCTATTGGTAATATTGACGCGCGTAACCCAATATATAGCATCAATATTGAACACCAATATTGCAATAAATTACATTCTAGCTTCGTATAAATGCATATTGGGATTACAATACCTTCTGCTGTGAAGAGTGTTTCTTGATATGGAAAGAGCTCACATATCAACTGGATGTTTAAAAAAGAAATCGAGAAGCGAACATACTGTAAACGCATGCTTTGACGAAATAAAAACAGGGTTTTATATGAAACGTAGAAGATTATCGTATTTTGTTCTGTAGGGATTTGTAGGGATTATACGTACGGTCTTGGATGATTACATTGAAAGCACAGAAAGCTTCAGTCATATCTAATAAACGAGCGTAGTTGTTATTAAATATACACGACTCATAATTCCTAAAAGGTCGCCTGGAACTTTCCCGTATTCAAATATCGGACGGATTCAAAACGGGGACATCTAAAGTAATGATGATAACGATATTCATAGCATCTTTCTAAGTTTTATGCAAACGCCATTGGTTGTCTGTATAAGAGATTTCTGAAGCTAAAGTTATGAATGTTTTAAGAAAATAAAAACATGGTTGAAGTCGCCTCGCCGTGCAGCGTACGTTTGTGCCGAGCATGATAATGACGCCATCAAAGTGTTCGTCAGTTAAAAGCGTTTGCCATCCAACGATCTTGAATGTTTTTGCATCGGAAGATATTTGATATGTATATACCGTACATAATACTTACTCCGGCTTCTCTACATTCCGAGTCCTTTGTAAGATCTTTCATTATTCGGGCTCGTCTCTGCATGTACAGCATTCTTTGACCTGGCTCTTTGTCTGCGTATTGTAACTATAGTCGCCCTACTTGAAGGCTGCGCCCCAGGGATTACACTCCGGAGATGCACATCTGTTTGTCAAGTAATAACTAATAGACCGAAATGGTGAGGCGCACTTCTGTTGTACAAGAGAGCTTAGTCAGGTTCCCTTTTGAGAAATGTATAGTTTTTACCAATCGAGAAATGTCTCTACTTCTAATGGAAGTCTCGATTCGTTTTGGTTTCCTATCCTGCAGCTGAGTAATTGGAAAATGTTAGTGTCTCAATGAAGATGCCAATATATAAGGTTACCGTCTTGATTTATTTGCTTGAAAATATTAAAAATAGTTACTATTTATAGTTCATTTTTTTAAAAATAAGTTTGAGAAGTATATAAAGCCGAATTTATTGTGGAAGAGAACTCTCTGGAAACTATGTAAGGTAATTCTCATATGGTGGTAATAGTCAAGTGAAGCGCTCCTTGTCATGCACTTCGTCGAACTTGAGCCTGCTTCGTTACGTTGTTTGTTAACATGGTGAGTTCCTATACTATAATTAAGTTGGTTCCTATTCTGGTATTTTCCTATGAAGTGTTTGTCTATACTCTATACTGTTGTGCTGATGGAATGTCCAAAAGCTGTTCAAACTATAGATAGTCTCGGTATTTGCCGCAGAGTTCGAACGCCGAACCCTCTGAGTCACAGTTCCGTGAACTACAACAATATTTTTGTATTTTTGTTTTGTATAAGTGACGTGGTAAAACGAATAAGTCGCAGCAAGTACAACAGAGTATTGTTGGCAATGACAACGGCAATCCATTGGTTTCTAGAATATGTTCGCGTGTTGAAATCCATTTGTATTAATGTTGTCCACCCACTTAGTTACGAGTATTAATTTTCAGTCGGGTGACATAGGTGGTTATGATGGGTTATGAACACGTTATGTAGAGAAGTGTACATATATATCCTCGTGACATGTTGAGGTTATGCGGCATCCATCACTCTACGAAGTGGCATTCTCGCAAACATATAGTTCTATACCATTTCTACTATAGGCCTACTCTATGCCGGCAGTGCATCACAAATTGATTTCAAATTTCAAATTTGTTTATAGGTTACATATTGGACGTTATACTTGATATTAGAGTGGTTCTAATCCGTGTTGTGACATGATATACATATTTTTACCATCGGCACTTGCCATGTAATTGTGTGGCCCCTGCAACATCTCGCAGCATCGCTCCGCATACGGTTATTATTAGGTAACTTCTCTTCTTCTCCATTTTACAACTTTTTATCGCGGTATTACCTTTTTATAAATTGTTGTTTCATAATTCTTCTTAACTTTCTATAAACGTAGCTTACTCAGTAAGTCCAGTGTTAACTTTTGCACGCTTTTAGCTAAAAAAACAAAAAACAAAACAAAAACGTAATATTAAAGTGATAAATTACAATCGCGCGTATACACGGCTTAGAATCTCATATACGTGCGTGATTACAATATATATATTTACTATAGGAGCGGGAGAAGGAAGCGGATTATTATGGAGTATAATTGTTATTTTATCTTGTGGATAAGCTAATTTCAGCTACATAACGGTCCGTTCATGGCTCGTTGGAATGGAGATGACTTGCTAATTTTTTGTCGAGTTTTCTAAATTCTTGTGGCGCCGATTCTTTTCCCCAGTAGGAGGTTGATTAGTACGAATATTCGTCTCCGTTTTGTCTCCCTCTTTTTCTTGCGCTCAACAAGCGGGTAGTTACTTTCCTTGATGAGCGTCGTGGGAATAGACGGATCTCGACACACAGCAATTATTTTTTGCCGAGAAATCGTCTGAAGTTTGGTCGAGAACTTTTCTTTCTTCGCGTCAAGTTTGGAAGGCTATTTTGTAACAGTGCTGAATGCCATCACTGCAGCTCTCTCTCTTTCTCGAGATACATTTAGCCTCACTAGAGGAACACATGTCACAAATTGATTGTCGTACAGGGAATACTGCATCTATTCTTATACTATGTACTCTTGTTTTCTTAAGATTCATCTTAAAGCGTGTCCCAAACAGAGTAGGCCCTACCTATACTAGGGATGGGACGTTTAAACATGGAAGTGACCTTTAAGGTTTATATTGTTTACACTGCAAGTAAACCTTCTTGATAAAGTTGTAGTATGTAAGTCTTACAAGTTTTTTCGTAATCTAATATTAATACATAGCCTACATGTTAAAAAAAAAATAACGAATTACCTTTATATTATATTACCCCTTCGGATGTTCAGGAAAATTTTCTTGTCAATAAAATAATAAATTTATAATTACAAAAGATAATATGGATACAGGATACATTTGTATTGTCATATTCATTTTGGAGGGGGGAAGGTGACGAACACGTTTAAACGTTTAGACTATTAATCGTGTTTGCCCATCCATATAGTAGTACTATATCTACCACATTGTTCCGGCAACCACTGATTCAAAAGTATGTCAGCGAGAGAAAACTTAATTGTCCCCGTATCGTATATACAAAAACAATGTTTTAATTAATGCTCTCGAAACTCGGCATCGCGGTCTAGTTGAATTGCGGCGTGTTTGATTTTCATTAGCTTTTAAATTACCCAGCGGGGGGAATTGTCTTGAGGGGGGGAAGGTTCCTTCCTTCGAAATGGATGGCGCACGTCGACGTCCTCGTATATATTGTTGACCAACCTGACGCTATCGATTCTGATCGTCCGGCCTGGTTAGCGCGGTCGGCGGCTTAGTCAACTCAATTTCACGGTAGGCTGGGGTCCGTCGTCCGACTCACTTCCGTCTGATGTCAATTGCACCCCGCGGTCATTAAGCGCGCGGGACCCAATTACATAAACAAACTTGCTGGTCCCCCGTCCCGTCCTCTCCTCCTTGGCCGCTTTTTCGTCACTCCACATGGCTGTACTAAACGTTTCAGTTATTCTTCGTTTCACCATGACAACCACGTTAATCAATTGATTTGAAAATCTATCAATACACAGTAATTCACTGTTTATACCTAATTTAGATAATTTCAATATATTTGTTAGTATTTGGTATAGCCGTATCGAAACACGTTGCTCGAACAAGCCTCAGAAAGCAGACATCCATTTACTGTACATTTTACTGTTGTAGTCAATTGTGGATATAACTCTCACGGCAGTATGCTAACATAATAGGTTATTTTTACATACATGTATCCGTATCAGTTTCAAAATACGTATATAATGTAAGTGAATTCGTATATAAAGGAATTAGTTTTGTATTGCGGGAATATTGAGTTAAAATGTTCGATGAAATAGATTACGCTAATGCACGAATTGCATTTATGTAATGCATGGTTCGTGGTAGAGTGGGATCACAGATGCTTTACTTGACAGTTGTATTGTTTATTTATTTGCTTTGAACGCCTTTCAACTTTATGTTCTTGCGGATTACGTTGTTTGAGAACTGCTTCACATGACTTTCCCGACGACTTATCGGCGTCTTTTTACCTTCA
This sequence comes from Isoperla grammatica, assembly GCA_945910005.1. NCBI lineage: Eukaryota > Metazoa > Arthropoda > Insecta > Plecoptera > Perlodidae > Isoperla > Isoperla grammatica. The sequence goes on from OX246737.1 coordinate 125,094,855, forward strand.
TTTTCAGTGATTGATAAATATTGCAATATGTAGTCTCTAGCTCTAGCCGGTGTTTTATTGCTCTAGTAATTTGTCTTCGAAGGCTTTCAGCGCAATAAAACGTCAATAAAACTCCCTTAAAAAGAACAGTTTTGAAGAACTTTTCGCTGTGCGCGCGCGAGTGCGGATTTCTCCGAGTACAATGCACAGCGATAGCAATCATCGCCTAAATGAGAACACCCATCAACAATCCAATATCCGGCCGCTACAGATAGAGAATCAAATCTTGTATATACGTCTGCGTAATGCCCGAAGAAAGTTCGCCCGCCCGCGCGCCCGTTGATTTCGATCGGTCACTGTCTGAATAGAGCGCCCAGGAAATATACTTGTATAGCGAGCGTCTCTCTCGTTCCGGCGCTTGTGATCCACTGGCTCGCTAAGACAATGAGCTACGCGAACAATGCAGCCGGCTGGTAACAAACAATAGAGACCCTCTCTCTCAAGTAGTAGCCCATTATGTTTACCGAGAATAGGAAAATAATGCTTTTCCATCACATTTCTCTTACGGAGCGTGAGCGAGCGAGCGCATCTGGCTTTTGTCAAGTGAGCGAGTGAGCTACGGAAAGGTCAAGGTCAGGAAAAGCTCTCAAGAAGATAGGAGGTATTTTTGTATGTAGATTGTTGCAATCACAAGGGTTGCAAGTTGATTGCATCTAGATAGCTCGAATGAATGACTCCCGACATGTATACGTTACTTCTTAAGTTTTTGGAACGTTATTTCATTAATTTAATTTAATTAATAATTTCAATTTATTTAAGTGTAAGCTTCTGAGTCCTGATGAAATGTTTGTTCATACACTAAGTTCTACTACTTGTTCATATTGTTAAAGAAACTCCATTTCCCGCAGCTATCTCTTCTTTTTTTGGAATAGTTCAATGTAAGCAAACTTCTCTTATTTTCCCAAGTGAATGCGCACACAACAAACAATACATATCTATTTTCGTTTCCCACAATATGGCAGATATAGCTTGCACTCCATCATATACCATTTCTTTATCTTTGACGTCGAGTTGTGTAAACGTAGCTTGCAGGTCAATAGGCGGTGAAAGATGGCAGCCATGCACATAAAAGATTAATTAGATAACGTTTTATCGACGAGTGGTGATGCCCGGCGACTGAGGGCTCCTCCATAATCAGTGCAAACGTCATCTTTTAATTAAGTTTATGGGTCGGCATCGGGGGGGGGGGGGGGGGGGCAAACAAGCTGACAACAAACACGCGGTATTGGTATCGATTTATTGGCAGGTTGTTGATGGCGTCGCTCTGTTCTGTCCTGTCAATGGTTCTTCTCAGTCGTTGTAGAGATGTCAGTGTCTGAGCACATTGATCTCACACTTGCCATTAGGGTTGTCCACGTCACGGAGATTCGTTCTCCGTGAGGTCGTATTGCTTAGATGTTGAGTGCGATACAAAACTGATTTCTCGCTATGATATACATAGTCATGGCTTTTTCCCTCCACAAAACATCATTAGATCCTCGTATGGATTCTATTTCGACTACATATACACTAAAACACAAACATCTAAAGTTGTGTTTTATCCGTTGGTATAGCCAACGTGGACACCGTTTTGACACGCTCACGTTGTAAAAGACTGATAATGAATAATGAATGGATCCCTCAACTCAATCATGACTCTTTTGTTTGGTGGCTGGTAGGTTCCGAACGAAGTAACCAAGTTGGTGAGTTGGAGTCGTTCAATACCAAATAATGATAATTCTTAGCTTATCTTAGAAATTTTGTTCGGAGCTCACAAACTACCAAACGTTAGATCCCATGTATAGTACCACTCCTCAGAGGTACAATCTTGAATAATGTTGGCATATTTGGGAGTCGAGCTAGATGGGATACATAGTACTTGGTACTTCCAAGTTACAAGTCGGAACATAAATAAATTATCTCGTTATATCATTAAGAGTGATCTTCTTTGTACACAACGTCTCCCACTTAGGGTTGCTTCTATTATGATGAATAAGAGATGAGATTCCTCGTGACTCTAGCCCCGCTTATTCTACTGCACAAGTTTGCTTTTAAAGCAACTTGAAATACATAGCTCTTCTTCAAAGTGTGAACGAAGAACGAGTTTTATATCTTAAGTTTTCAACAACATCCGCCGATGTCTATGACGAGCGACTTACGTATATTTATTATCGTTCAATATGAATACAGTATTCGTTTTTATTGCTTCTTGGTCCTAAATACAAAACTTTTGCGTTTTCCTGTTGTATGTACTGACGCCAGGGGTACCCCCCACTCACTCCCTCCCACCTGTTAAATGTGAATATCTCATACTAAATCGAATTGTGCTACACACTGATTCCACACAAAGTTTGAGGATAAGTGCGAACACTGAGGGGGCGGGGTCAGGTTCACGGATTGGTGGAAAACGTTCCATCAAATCCTTAACGCTACGGATAGACTGTTCGTTTCTTTGTGTCTGTCTCGAGCGCGTTGTTCTAGAAGCCGCGTCCTAGGAGGAAAGCCTCGGTAGGCTGGGCTGAACGTAGGCAGGCATCCTGCTTGGATGGGACACACGAGACTCGTTGCGAACCTACATAGAGAGTCTAGCGGAGAGTTTTCTTTAGAGTGCGCACGTAGTTATTACAGTTACGCACTTCGTAACGCGCGCTCTGTGTAAACGCTGATCTACAGGCGGTACGATACAACATTCAGACAACATCGAGACTTGAATCAGAATAGATTTCTCTTCAAGATGTTCGATGTTTTAATCTCTTTCTTTCTTTGTGCATATTGCTGGATAGAATGTAAACAAGTTGACTGGCCGGAAAATGTCAGGTTGACTGCAGGGTGTATTCTTGTAAACTATAGCATTTATGTTCCGGAAAATGCCAGGTTGACTGCAGGGTGTGTTCAGCAGCTAGCGTTTTGTATGTTTTTTTTTAGTTTTGAAGTTTTTCTGCCTTAGACGTGCGCTTTCGATATTCAATACCTTAAATCAACACATCTTTTGAAGGATAGTTTTCTTTGATACATGTCACTTAATTGTATTCACTTGTATTGTCTATCATACTCAGTTATAAAACTGATTTACAAAGGAGGACAGTAAGTAAAACTATATACAATTTACATTGAAGCTATAGGAAAAACAAAATATCAATACCAATAAGATAACACAACAAAACAAACTGCAATAGAAAAAAATTCTAGAATCAAAATTGCTCAGAAAAATATTAACGATGTGAAAACTGTTGTTGGGTGTGTATACACACTCTGGGCTGTTGCACACTAATTCCACACGAAGTTTGAGAATTAGTGCGAAAATGGGGGTTACGTATAATGACAATTATTAAAGATGTCATAGAATTTTAATATTGAATGAAATGGGAGAAGGAAAATAAAATCACTGTACACGCAGAAAAGATCAAAACTGAGAGAAAAAGAGAAATAGAAACAAATGTTTTAATGAAAAGGTTAATGAAAAGAGAAAAGAAAAAGAAAAAACAGAGTACAGTAAAGTGGCTTTGCCATGCGGGTGCAGGTTGCTTTGAATGTTGACATTCACAGAGAGGAATGTGGTACAGAAAACTGCCTGAGGTGAAACATTGTCCTTGTTTTTGATGATGCATGTTGTAGATTATACCACAAAAGCTGGAACGTGGTTTATAGATGGGGACTGTAGCCCGAGGGTCCCTCTTGGGCGTGCTACTGCTACTGAATACAACTAATATTTGCACGTCTTATTAAAACAAAGTAACGTGCTTGCAGCGCGTATCTGAAATATCTGGTCGTACATTCATTGACGACCACCCTCGTATCAACACATATAGTTGTATCTAGTTGTAAGAAGGCACGAATACCTTCAGTCAAGCTCGAAGGTAATTCCATTTAATATTTCATTTTCGTCTGTATTATATTTTATGTAGTTTTAAATTTGGATTCTATTTTTTTGTTTTGCATGTGCTCTTTTCTATAGTAGATTGTTGTTTAATCAGGTCGTCGCATCTCACAAGCCGTTCACAGTGAATGCTCATCTTTTGGTAAACAAATGAAGGGATCTGTTAAAATAAACTACCTATTGCATTAAAAGGCAAATCCACAATCTATAAGACAAAAGCTTAGCATTGTTTTACAGGATCAACTATAACTTATACATATTTCAATAGTAAGGCGTGTTTTTGTACTGGGATACAAAATTGTGATCTCGGATTCCACTTGCGAAGAGTGGCCTGTGCGCTGCCTACTGGGAACTAGCTGAACTACCCTCAGGGTCGACTGTTTACGCGGTGTCTTAAGCCCGGTTTACACACGGTAATAAGGTTTCAAATATAAGGTTTAACGAAGTTGAATCAAGCCAGTATATCATCATGACGTTCACATAACTTCCTAAGGTTTAATGGCTAGGACGAAAGTTGAAACTATTCCAACTTGTTAGCTCTTATCCCTAAAATTCTTAGCGCAGCCAATGAGAGACCAGCTTTTATAAATCCGGCCAATAGTATAGCGATCCTAGTAAATCAGTTTGGAAAATACTTTCCTTAAAACAAAATCTTAAATCTTAAACCTTATTACGGTGTGTAAGCCCAGCATTACAAGAACGCGTCCATGCAGCGTTCTACGCTTCTGCCGTTCGCCCGGCCCGAGCAAACAACATTAGCTAAACCAACAGCCTCGATCAAGATGGTCGGTTATTGCGCCCGACACCGATAGATGGACTCGTCGCGTCGCGTCCCCGCTACAACCCGCACACGACCACTCAGTTCAGAAACTCAGCGCAGCTTTGATGCTTTCGATTACTACACAAATCGAGTTCATGTTCACTGGCATATTTGTTCACGTCTCCGTGAAAAATACTGATGGGCCGTTCGCTTCTCGACTTATTTTTCTTCCAAATCGATAAGCTCTCGTTTTTTGTTTGTTTCTGCCTCCCCGAGTTATTCCTTCCGCACATTTCCCACGATATAGTTTTCTTCGCCTTCTGATGCTGTCACTTTCTTTCATGTGGCCGCGCCCTCTATGGCCGCATGGCGCCATGTCTCCAGCAGGAGCGATCTTCACCCGATCTCTGTTTATGCAGATCAGAATGGTGCTAACCGATCATTTTATGCGTGGAATACCGTCATAACGGATCAGTGTTCTGTGAGATAGGCTTATCTGTTGAATCGTATATCATGACGTTTGTGTATGGTACCTTCCTGTGTTCATTGTAGAGGCCTATACATTATCGAGGTCCTCATGCGGTTGTAGAATGTTCATGACACATTTAACATGTCAGTTTCGCAAGCCGTAATCACGAGTAGGTGAATTATGTATAGCTCCAAATACAGAAGTCACGATAAACACATTTCATTATATACATCACTATTTTATTATATGATTATTGTTATTTGATCAAACATACTTATTGAGCGAGTGACATTGGAAATATTGTTATTGTTATGTTGCGTGTGGAATCAAACTACACTTCTCTTGCCATTTGAGAATGTGATTAACTGAAACGTGTGTTGTTAAGCCGCATTCACAATCTTGACTTGTACTATGGCTTAATGATTAAGACTATCGTTTAAGAACTAACCAAAATACGAGCAAAATCAAATTAAAATAAAACAACCCATTCAAAACATGTAAGGTATCAATTGCTGATTGGATGTTACTAACAATCTGACCTTGAGTGACTAAGATTGAACGTTATTCAACTTTCTAATTAATCATTGTGAATGGTGTGATGTAAAATCCTATACTTCAACCTTTAATCGTTAGTCTTAGTAATCATTGTGAGCGCGACTTCACAGTCACATCATGCATAGGCCTACACGTAAATGCGACATTGTAGCGTACTGTGCGGCCATCACATTGTGTTAGCAATAGTAAAACAAATAGCCACAATCATTTAGAAAGGGTGTGTTTAGTAGCACCTATATTATATCAGATAGTAAAGGCGTCGGTACGCACAGCCGGATTATCAGGACTCAATTCCCGGTCGAAGGAATCTTTTCGACAATTACTATCACTACAAAATAGCTTAAATCTGCATAAGTAATTATTCTTATTGAAGTAAAACTAAGTGTGGTAAATTCACTGAATATTTTATTATTTATGTACATTAAAATAAAAATAAAAAAAACTCGACGTTTGAATGGCTGTAGGTTTGCAAACATCCATGCTGATACCACCTTATCTGTGATATAGTGTGCCTTCATCAATATGCAGAGATTAAATGGGATATTTATATTGAGCGATTAAAAACAAATTTCACCGTAAAAAAAGTAATGATGCAGTAACTTCATGCAGCGCCCTAAATATTAAGGCGACACTAGAAAGTTTCTCAGTCGACATTTTCTGCTGTGTGGAGTGGAGCATTATGTAAATATATTTAATAAGTTTTCACAATCTCGACTTTGTTCGAAGTTTTGAAGAAGTGTAAAACGATGATTTTTAATTAAGTTCCCAGCAGTTTTTGCATTAATTTCTTCTGGATGTGCGCTTCTTGCACGTGCTATATGTTTGAGTTCGAGGAGGAGTCCTTTCGATGACCTTAAAGTTTCGTGTTCAGAAGATTCTTAATTATTCAGCCTTCGTGGAAATGGAAATTGCGTTAATAACATTTTAAATACACCTAACAATACCGTTAACGACTTATATAGTGTTGAAATATTTAACTGTGAAGCAGCTGTAATACAGAAATATATCTGGCCAATGATGTATATCGGTAATCGCAAAATTAGTTTTTTAACGGCTCTAATTGATATTTTTTTTTTCTTAATTTTTACTATAAGTCATGGTGGTCTTGAGCCTATAGCTAACATAAAGTACGCTTCTGATTTCGTTATCAATTCTTTGTTTTGCGGGTTTCAAGGATTCACATGGGAAGCAATAAATCAGTGTTAAAACACTTAAATTCAAAGAAAAACAAACTAAAAATGAAAGATTAATCCTACTCGGCGCCTCCACCAAAGACGGAACGTGACTTTGTATTAATTTCACATTTCATTTTTCATTCTTTATGATCTCTCTGTCATTGTATACACCCATTTCGCTTTCGTTTAAATCATTTCTCATTTTTTTAATTAACAAAGGATTATTTAGTTCGCGCCAAGTTGATAACATTTTATTTCGACTTGTAAACTTTCTGTCTGACGCTGTATACTTTTGAAGTTTGAAACCCTTATTGTGTACAAAGCAGAAGCGGCCCTTTTCATTAACCACTTAAACACACAATACCGTCTTGTGTTAGTTAGGTCCGTTGTTGCCATTTCGTGAGGACGACTGGAGCCTAACATAACTTCCCGCGCATGTACGCGTTACTTCTCTTCTCCCGCATGTTCCCCGATACAGTCTCGAATATTCGTGTGTTCGTGTGTACGACAGCAATAAATGACGCACCCATGCCGCGTGGTATGGTAGCAGCCTCGCTCGAATTTCCATGATTTCTCTGGGGGTTGAGATAGACTGACGGCCCGAGTGAAAGGTCAGGGGGGGAGGGAGGAGAAACTCACGTCAGCCGTGTGAAATTGAGATTGTTGGGTCGTCGGGGCTCGAGTTGAGGGCTTGAAAAGCTCCGAGATCCGCTTAGAACTTAACGTCCACTTTCCTTCACGTGCACGAATGGGCTTCGCGTTTCGCCGTGACATATGATGACGTCACTGGCCGTGTATACGTTTTCTCTCTCTTATTTATTTATTTTATTGTAAGAAAGGCCAGTGTAGGGCACAATACCCTCTTTAGCCTGATGAGTGATGATTGATCAATGATAATAAGGAAGGGAGGAGGGGAAGCCTGGTACCGGCACGTAGCCTACTCTTGTCGAAAAGTAGTACCAAGGGGACCATCAGTAAGTTGTACGTCCCATTCGAAAGAACGGTGTAACTTTGACGAGTCATACAGGTTCCTCCACTAACCTGGACTGCCGAGCAGTGGACGAGAAGAACGAAGCTGTTATACACAAGCTTTCGAACCCTCCAATCTGCTCTAACCAACGGTAACTAGTGTTTCAGAGGCGAGTGGTTACCCATCCACCTCCTGACCTAGCCCTAGGTTGCTTAACTTCGGTGTTCGAATGTGAACCGGCTAAGCAACTGCGGCTAAACCGTTGGCTTTCTCTCTCTTGCGCGTTGATCGGCTTATGAGCTACAGCGCTGCAAATATGCCCTCGCACGGATCCATATTTCAACGTGAATAAGTTGACGTCGTCACATATAGTGCTGGACACTGTAATACACTTCGGGAGTGGCATAACTGACATTCCTAGAAGCCTTATCGTGTTTCAAATATCGTCAATAATTGTCCTTTATTTGTGAAACGGGACGTATCAACAAAAGACAGTCCCAAATGAAGAAAGAAGAAAATATGAATGAAGGCTACAAATAAAGATAATCGAAAGATAATAGAGCCAATAACAGGAAATAAGAAAATAGGAAGAGACACAAACAGTTTTGGGCAAATCGAAATGAGACGGGGCCATATGGATTTATACAGCACCAAGCTCGTCAAAAAGAAAGTCTGTGGAGTTAAATAATAACCATATAAAGTAAGAGTGCGGATATATGCGAAAGTATAGGAGGTGCGATGTTGTACAGTTAATTTAGTAAAATAAAGGTACTAACTGAAGTTCTTCCTCGTTTTCTATGTACAAGTATTCAACTTCGTGCGGTTTCTTAAACTTGACATACTCCGAAGTTAAGTTATACTTTGTGTCGATGTGCAACTACGCACGTATCCTCATTATACTATCCGCTGTCAACAGCAGTCGTTTTATAAAAAAACGATTTCTGTATAAATACGCACTAATTTTCCATGATTAATTATCTCCGAACATTTTGTAACTCAGCAGCCGATAATGTTTTGCTTCATCCCTGCCATGAAGACCGTGATTGGTTGATGGACCGGTCGTTACGTCACGCTTACTTATAGGCGCGGTCACTGATTTAAGACCGTCTCGTTATCAAGAGATTGATGAGTATCCCTAACGTCTCAGTAGGGCATCTTTTTGGGTCATTGAGAACCGACTGTACCATGTCGTTCAGCCATATTAGAGGTCTATAGTGATTGTAAGTGCCTTGACGCTTTTTCGTGGGTTCCAGGACCTGTAATGGGTTAGTGAAAAAAATTCCCTAGTCGATATTTCGATGTAAATTAAACTGTTATGAATTATTTAGCAAGGTTGGTATTCATAGTCGGCCCCTACACCTAGGGGCGCCCATTGTTCCAAGGTAACAGTTGTTTCCATGTAATTTCCCATAAACAAAACAAATCCATAGCAAGAATGGGTGCCCCTAGGTGTAGAGGCCGACTATGAATTCCAAATTTTCACTATGGGAACCATGCTTCCCATTGGTTGTTGCCATGGTGAAAAATGACACTTGGCTACTAAAATATTCCAGGCGTGTGTCATTTAGGGCCGTATGCAGAGCCAAGTGGCAAGTTAAGTACATGATTTGTTGCTATGGAATTGTTGTATTACATGCTATTTTCCATAAGAATAACAAGCTCCATAGCAACCATAAACAAATCACATAACTCGACTGTGCATTCCGTCCTTAATGTTGTCGTATGTTGAATTTAAAGAAATATTGTGCGTATGAAAATAAATTCAACATTCTGTAGTATATCCGAAGTAAGTCGCGATGATTGAGATGCTGAAAGGTGTGACTGATGACGGCGGTTCATCCAATGCAATGTTGCAAGTCCCGCCTCCGTTCCCGAAGTGTGGTCGTTCTTGGCGCGATCAATAGCTACGGTACAGCATAGCACACCGGCCTTACAGACGGGTTATTGTTATTCCGAGCTCACGTGCATTGCACGTTACTCGCGTACTAACCCCAAGGGAAGGGGAACTTGTGAAGTATAAACGTTATAGTCTACTCGTCGTAATGTTGATGAGTTATTTGCACGACACGCTTCAATTTAGTTTTGAATGAATTTACTTTGATGCAAAATAGACGTGAGCCCGTTTATTGGCAGCAGTATAGCCTAATCAAACACTCAGAGAACATTATTTTTATTTTTCAGTGTTCTCAATATTTTTCTTGTAGATGTTCTGTTGTTGTGTTATATCTTTGTTTAGTTTTGTTCGGTGTGTGTATTATTGTTTTATTACATAGGCCTTGTTATATTCATTGCCCTTCTTTTCTAACAGGATATTCATATGGTAAAGACTTTAAATAGATTGATAAAATATGATATTTTTTCCAGTATCTTTATTAACTTCAGTTTAGTTTCAAGACTCGGTAAATTGCAAATTTTGAAGTATTTTTCTCGGTTTAAAAATTCGTACCTCTACAGTATCCGATGTCTCTATAGAACGGTCTTGTAATCTTCATTAATCTTGTCAAATCGCAAGAAATTCTCATTAGTTTTGTGCCGACAACTTCATTTCGCCATCGATTACGGTGTCAATAAACTGAAAGGATATTTCTCGCGGATGAAGTAACAGGAAGCGACGTTCGCCCCACAAGCTGACGTAGGTTGTTGAAGACAACGGCCGTTCGCGGTGGCTCATGCGGTTGGGGCGCAGGTCCTAGGAGTATATGCCATGTTTTTGTAATAGACTATTTTCAGAATTGATCTAGAGGGCAGGGCCTTGATTACCTACGGGTCGATGACAACAATGCTCATCAACTAGTGTTTAAATGTTATGTGGGTAAATAAACAATCTGTTGCTAATTGGGACTCCATTGTTGTATCTTTCTTTGATAGCGCATATTCAATTTTTGTCCAAAACAAAACACGACCACAATGCTATCTTTGGAATCGAGGCTTGTGCTATATTGTCCTTCAGCTTCATATAACACCCCTCATCGTCCCGAATAGCATGATTTCCATAATAGAGACACAAAGCAACAATAATCATCGAATAAAGAGGTTATTGGATTCTCACTCTGCGTTTAAAACTTATACAAAATGATTAACTATAATGTGTTTCTTCAAACATCAATGCAAAATAAATAATTCTGAAAATAAAAGTCTAACACTTCATTCTAAGAGTGTGAAGCGAACCATGGGATGCCTCTCGTCTGTTGTGCGTGCGTGCGTGCGTGCGTGCATTAGCACCAATGGGCATCGCTGGCCGTGTCGGCCATCACAAGCAGGTGCTACTTTTATTCGAGCCAATAAAAGTAGCACCTGTGGTTCCGTTTCCACAGTTTCTTTCTGAATAGTGTATCGGCGCCGGTGTGAGGGTTTTCTCGCGGCAACACCTTACGATATCCACCGTGCGGATTTGTGAATTGTGAATCTATATAGGCTATTGTGTATTTATTAAAGAGGAAGGGTGTGTGACGCGATCTCCGGTGAAATCATCCGATTTGCAACCCGACGGTAGCTTCGCTAAGCTATTTATTGGACGATACAAGTTTAGCCACGAGAGAAATGGAAGTTTATGTCGAGAACGTTTTCTAATTTCGTTGGATATTGTAGGAATGAATGTTGCGATGCATACCGCGCGCTATATCGACCTATATAGTTCGATATACCGCGCGATATATCGACCTATATAGTTCGATATACCGCGCGCCATATCGACCTAGTTCGAGTGCGCTCCGCCAGGGTTATTATGCTCGTGGTCCTCCACATATTATATGTGTTATCTGCAACGCCCTTGTTCTTACTATACTTGTTTTTCTTTTGCTCTTTCAGTTACGATAAGCAGTGCAACGTGACACACTATAGGTGGTGTTACATTAATGAAAACTTGCGACTGATTAATATTTTATTTATATATATCTCTGCATGGGCTACAACCCTTACAGCTGTGAGTGTATTTGAGATGTTTGGAAACATCTTAGTGCACAGTTTTAATAATGATAGTAATAATAATAATAATAATAATAATAATAATATAATTATTATTAATGTTTATGAAGCTCAAAATATTAAGGTCATCATTGCTATGTTTTATTTATTTTTTATTTAATGTTAACATTCGTTTGATATAGTATCAAGGCCTAGGCCTACCTGTTTGACGTTGAGAATAGGACCTTTCGAATCTGAAGCAGTGTGTTCTTCAGTATCATCATCAGTGTATCCTGACATGTTTGTAGGGCTACAAAGACCTTATCCGCTTACTTGTTGGTTAATTTAAACCATATCCAAGCTTCGTTTAGTCTTTAGAACTAGTCTTAGTTTAGTTTTGAGTAGTAGTATTAGTAGTAGTAGTAGTAGTAGTAGTTTGGTCGATTGGCTTTCATTACTCTTACAGTCGTACTCGGAAGACGTGGTGGGGTTGATGATAATAAACAATACGTATGCATCATGTGTGGTGGAAACTATTTAGCTTAATGTTTCTTGTGCAGCAAACAAAGACGTTAAGCGGGTCCCCGCGGGGCAACTTTGGCATCTAACTTTCTTCAGTTGTAAACTTTAGCCGGTGATGTTCGGTTCAATGTGTTGTGTTTGTTCAAGAATATAGAAACAAGGGGGAAACTTTCGTCCGCGGGTTAATTCCGAACTGTGTTTTGTTATTTCCGAGTCTCGTTGGGAATCAAACGACCGTGCGTGACTCTGTAGTGTGTAGCCTACTGTGTGTAGCCTACTATTATCTACTGCGTAGGTAGTTGTTACAATGTTTCGGATGGCGTTTGGTGCAAATCTACTGTTGTCTAATGATACCTTTATGTAATTTAATACATTTAGTGTTGGTTGGTTAGTGTTATGTAATGTTATGTTGTGTATATAGTTGTTCTAATTGTTAAGACCACACTCAGTGCGGTCGAGTGCAGCCATTGGAAATCACCATAACTTTTTTGTTATCATTACTTGAATGCCAAGAGCAACATTTACATAGGTAAACTCTTTTGTCGCGATTACTCTTTCAAGCGTTTACAATTACGTATTGTAATATCATTTTCGTAAACCTGGATAATATAGAGACTAGGTGCTAAAATTAGCATGTTTTGTGGTAAGCGTATAATATTCTTCTTCTATATTGGCAGCTCAAATGTCGACACACAATTTCTCTCTCCATAACGGCCGTAATGACTGTCACGCGAATAATAATTTATGTAACAATGTAGTGTTCAACCAATCACGTAACGAACCAAAGACAATATGAAGTCTCTGAAACACTGGAATCGAGAAGGTTCCAGAAGCTTTGTACCTATGATTACTATTCATATTGTAAAGCCCGTGTGACGTATATACGCGTCATTGTCTGATGGAGCGAACATACTTACCGAACGCCTCTAGGGGTAATAGTTTAAGAAGGCATCGAGAGGAGAGTGAAATTGTAATTAAATTTGAGATGAACTTTACGACTCGAGTCAAAGCGAAGGTAAATATAGACCCGGCACCTCCACCATTGCTCGGTACTTTCTGTTTTGTATGCGTTAGGTCAAACTCATTTCCCTTTCATTGCTCGTCATTCCTACCCTTCTTTTAATTAGCACCCCCTTCACTTCCTCTTCTCGATCTTAATTATGGTCGTTCGTTTGTGACGAGGCTCGTTTTACCTCTTGCGTGGGCGTCAGAGCGCCGCATAAGGATCGTGTGATCCTTACCGGCCTAGATTGTAGTAATTGATACGACGCTTATCGCTATCACCCGCGGTAATTATCCGTTGTCGCGATAATGCGTTATTCCCGGAAACCAGAGTTGGAGCTTTGTAGGCTTCGGCATGTTTTCGTGTGTGCCTGGGATATACCTGTGCCGAGAAAATGAGACAGACCCCTTTCTCTTTCCTTAACTCTTTTAAATATTACTCCTTCTACTTGTCCCTTTCTTCCAATCACATGAACATGTTGTCGAGTACGTCGTTAAACACGGAATTACCAAATTGGCTTGTCCGCATCTTCAAGTATCACGCGTATATATATACTAATAGTCTTGAGTTGATTAAACATGGTTGTCGGGTATTGTCGCGTCCGTTGAATTTATAATTTTACTACCCGACCACCCAAGTTTTAATCAAGACTCGAACCGCGCGAAAGTCCGCGACAACTTTTAATCTTAGGTTACCTTCGTTGCTAAAATGACAGACGTAAAACACACGGAAACAACGTTGTGTTCGATAATTGATTTATAATTAATTGGCATCGTTGTTTGTGTTATATGATCTGGTTCGTTTTTTTTATTGTATGCGTAGTTATTTTCTTCTTTATACTTTGTTTATATGGTTTTCTAATATAACACGCTCTGTTTACAATGTAACCTCTGCAGGGATTTTCATGCCGTATTAAACTGTCGTGGCAAGAAAACAAAAACAACGTATTTTCTTGTTATTATAAAATCGTGTAGCTCTATTAAATAACGCATGGCTCGTTACATAAATTCTTAAAAGCTTTATAACCAAAACAAAATTTTGTTAACTGGAAAGTTTTGAAGTGGGCTCACAACCCGAGTTTTAATAATACGACGACTAAAGGTACAAAATACGTTTTTTTTTCAAGTCTACACCACAGCTCTTAAAAATGTCGTTGAGACCTTTTCCATTACGGTTTATGAGGTAGTTATATTATTCTTTAAATGTTATTTTATGTGAATAAAGCCCTGAAGCTCATTCATTAGACCGTGTAGCACTGTCAGAATAGTCTAACCGAGCCATCTCGCTCGACATGATTCTTACAAGCGTCACTGCATTGTTTAATGTTTACGTCGCCGTCGTCGTAACGCGGATAGCTCAAGTGAACAATGTTGTAACGATAACACACACGGCTTATAGTCTCTATCTCTGGTGCGCATGCGCGCCCTCGTAAACCTACAGTGATTGTGTTCAACGGCTCTTCATTTGCTTAACGTGTAAGTATACTGACTGAGCGAAGCTGTCGTAAGCTGCTGTCTACTTGACACTGAGTGACAGTTTGAATTAAGCGTTATCCTCGAGGTACTTCACACAGACTCTGCACGACGTCATGAAACAATGTGCGTTGTATATATGTACAGTGATACACGTCAACCGCAAAAGTGCTCATCATTATAGATAATGAGTATGAAGGTATATCGTAGACTTTCTTAGTCAACAGTGCCAGTGTCAACAGTGCGTTTGAAAAGCGAAATAAATACTCTAGTCAAAGTTCAAAGTTAAAGTTGTTCTCTGCTGCACTTGAAAGCATGGTAACATTCATGACGTAGTTCAGCGCTGGCAACCAGCGCAGGTGACCAGCTTTCTTCGTGCACGCATCCCCTCACTGAAATTAGCTTTATTTCAACTGATTCAAATCAGTCGCTTTAGCTCGGAGTGAAGTTTGTATCCGCTATACACTTTATATCGTGCGTTTAGATGTGGGCTTGACGGCCACCACATATGTTTCTTTATACTTCTTGAAGCCTTGTCCCGTCATGCACGCCAGCTTGGCATTGAAGCGAGCAGCAAGCAAGTAAGAAGCAGACGTCTCTCAAAGTGTCAACAGGCGTCCCGGCCCCACCGCAAACAAGTTAGCTCACGGTGGGTTAATTGGAAATTTCCCTGTTTACCGGCCTGGAAGATACTATGGTGGCCAGGGCGCGCGGTGTTGTGCGGGACAAAGTTCATACTGTGCCTTGTGGAGTTTCGAGTTTAAAGTAAAACCAATTTGTGCTGAACGCGGCCTCGCTCCGCATTCTAATAACGCTTGCGAGCTGTAATTGAATTTCTTTCCATGCCCAACGAGTTAACCAAAACGCAGCACTCGCGTATACAAGTGTGTGTGCGCGCAGGGTTTGGCCGACAAGGTTGCGGGTGTAGCATTATGTAGCACGTTACAACGTCGCATTTTGTCATGTGTTTCGGAACGCGTCAAGCGAAAAAAAAATTGAGAAAATGCGCGCAAAAATTAGAAATTTAAGGAAGAAGTAATATTATAATATTCTCCATGAATAATGAAAGGCGAAATGAAAAATAGTAAAATCCTACAAGGACTGTTGTAAAATAATGGTCAAATTCTATCGTTCCTGCAAAGTTTGGTGAGCTTTCGAATCAGTAAATTTTGAAAACGGCGCCTTGATTTTCGAAACTATGCAGATGGTGGGGCTGAAAACCTCCAGCGTTCAGAGCGCGCTACGAGTGTCCCGTCATCGAGTTTCGAAATACAAGGCGGGTTTCGGAGCCTGTCTTCAAGATACTAATACCTCCAACATATTATTCCGTTCGTGCATCTTTATTCTGTAAGTGTTTGGGGGACTTTACGCAACTTTTGTGGAAACTTTTACTATAATTCCGTTTCACCGATAAAAAGTTTTCTCGCGTCTGACGTGGAGAGATTTCACGTGTTCTCTTGAATGACGTCGAACATCGTTTATGCTGTCGTTGTCAATGAAACATCCTCGTCATCTACGCGACATTTGTGTCGGACTTGGGCAAACAACGTCGTGCGTCGTAGTGAATGTGACAGTCGACCGCCTCGCAACTTCATCTCACTTCAGTATAAACAGCGCAAAATACTCTGCAGTGTCTTGTGCAGTTATTTGTGGCTTGATATTTTTCTGGCATTTAATTAATCAACAACTTGGAACAACACGAAGATACAGCGACAGACACCGCGAGACAGAAATGATTAATTTATTTTATGAGTGATGAAAAGTTTGTTTTCCATTTATCTAATCAAAGTTTTCTCAAGCGGTAAGCCTGTCTTCGTCGGCCTGTCTCGGGTAATCTGTTCTTCTCTTAATAGACGCTAATGAAAAGAAATCCATTTCAGTCGGTGAGTCAAAACAACTTCTTGTTGGTCGTATCGTGCAGTTGCAGTCGTTTGTATTCGTTTTGTAATATGATTACTTAATCCAATAACCCTGGTCCAAAGATTGCCCTAACGTCGTAAACATATTAACTCCTCCACTTCTTCCCCCCCCCTCCCCCCCCCCTCCCCTTACTGCGCCATCGCCATGATCCACATACAAGGAGCATGTGGCTATTTATTCCCCCCTTTAGTTGAGAAGTGTGCGAAACCCCTCCCCTTAGAACGCTTTCTCATTTGTAGTTGGGCGTGTACGCAAACCTAACGACCTACTCGTCTCAGAACGCTTGCCTGCTCACAATTATAGCATCTTGCGGTTTATCCTTCTAGTGTGCGCAACCCTACAGTCAAGAAACATCCCCTCAGAACGCATTCGTGTACGCAAATCTAACATCCTGCTCGTCTCAGAACGCTTGCATGCTCACAATTATAGCATCTTGCGGTCTATACTTCTAGTGTGCGCAACCCTACCGTCAAGAAACTACCCCTCAGAACGCATTCGTGTACACGCCAACCTAACAACCTGATATGTGTGTCGTGCGCACCCCTTCCCCACAGAACGCACACACACACATAAACCTTGCCTCTTGCATGAGTGGTTCCAATGTGCGCAAAATGTACACATTTCGTCGCTCGCCCCTGTTTGCGCCAAGCTTCCCCCTTGTGCGCGCGCACCCCTATACCTTCTATGTTGTGGGTCATGTGCGAAGTAATGTCACGTTCTCGCCCCGGAGAATCGGTCACGTCTTGGGCCGTGGGACGTCAGCGCTCTCGAGTAGGGGGTGGGGGAGGGGGAGCGGAGGGGTGTGAGGGGGACAAGGTCGCATTTCGTATGACGTCGGGGGGACTGCTCGCCCGACGATATTGAGCGTCGCAGGATTTAGGCGGCACAATTATGTATGCTCTTTATCAACTCTCTCTCTGCATGTGTGAAACGCTGTTTTAGTGGGTTGATAGTTAACTTAAATTTCGCTTTAGGGTTTATTACTTGTATTTTCTTTGTTTCTTGCTTATGTCTGCATTAGCATTTTGACCGTGGTTCGTGTTTAAAGGGAGTTAATTACGGTTTCCCCATCTGGTAAACCAGTCTGGCCATAGACTCCTTTATAAACTAAACCTCGTAATACGCATGTATGATTCTTGAAGAATCTCTTTTAGTGTGCATTTTAACTCTACAATAAAACAGAACGGCCACAATACTCCTTTGACCTTGTGTACTTTAATAACAAGCTGTGTTATCATATATTATTAAGTCGTAATTGTAGTAAACGTTTTCCTTTGCCAACAATCGATTCATAGGATATGCAACACGGCTGTAGACTTTGTGTTAGCCGTTACCTTACTACTGGAGTATCATTCTAGGGGAAGTTTTCTTAGTATGGTGACATTAATTTGTGGATCTATACTAGAAGAACTTCGTATAAGGGATAAGGGCATCGCGGTCAACTCGATCGGTATAACACCGGTGGTCAGCTTTAGTCTTGGCGTCCGCATGCCTGAGTCACTAGGAAGGTATTTAGGTCCAAGATCCGTGAAGTGGGATCAGTGTGTATTTCGACCTTGAAACGTCCAACATGGCGCTCGGAAATGAACCCCCCGGCGAGACCCGGCACCTCCACCATTGGACACACGCTTGTGATTTATTTAGTATTTACCTTTCATCCGCTTTTCACTGCATTGTGCCTGCTGTATATTACATCCCTTGATGTCAAAACTCTAGAAGAGTTATAGTGACAATGCCGACTTATAAAACACTTTCATCCTTATGGTGTCCTTGCTGTGGAAGATTTGATAGTAAATGAGCTGGTTGTGTTTTAACTTTATATTGCTTTGGCGGATAAAGAGTAGGCTATACACTTTCAATTTATTTCAGCTGCAGAAATAAAGCGCGTCTGCATGGTATACTTTTACGCTTTACTACACTATTGAGTAGATTATAATTCTTGCCGAACATGAATTGCTAAACGTGCACGCTTGAATGTAGAAAGTTAAATTGGTCACGCCAACTCTTCGACGGATCTGTTTGTTTTTATTGTGTTGCTCCAGGGTTAGAACAAGTTGTAACTAATTAAAAGTGAGCCAGTTGAGTTGTGATCATAAAGCGGCTGTGGCTATGAGAACACTGAAGAGTTTGGGCAAGTCATTAAATAATTCTAGTTGGGTTATGTTATTTACTTCACACAAGGATTCCGGTATTCGTATGAAATATTCTAATTCGCGACGCATCAATGGAAAAATTCGTATGAAACATGAACAGTATGCGAGTGAATTACTTTACATTATAACGACACCATAATAATTAGTATACGTTAACATGATGTGCGTTACGTTTATTCATATTTTAACGTGAATATCTATAATATTAGTATTACAATACTGATGCATGCCACGTAGTAGATAAATGTAAAGTTCTTTGACTGCGACCGCTTTAAGTACACTTGTGATTTCCTACCACCGTCCTTGAAGGAAGCCGAAGTCCATTCCACCCCTTGTTCACGAGATCCGAACGCTTTATAGTGCGGTTAATGTGGCAAAGCTTTCTATAGATGAAAAATGTGGTCGTTTGAGCTGCCATTAGACCTCTAAATAATTGCGTAATGGGGTCAAGCTCCCACGCGTTTGTCACATTCTCGAACGTTTGTGACTGTCGGTAAGTGGCTGCATGGCCATCGATCCCTGGCCGGGCGTGCGGGCTGTATTAGCGGCCACATAACGTGCTTGGTATCGTGGCTTGCCGTCTTTCATCCGTCGGGGCCCGCTCGACGCGCTTATAACGTATACCATATTTTATTATACGACGGTAGTTAATTTATATAGGCCTGCTGACTATTTAACCCGGGACTTACTTGTTTTTTACGTGACATCCCGCTTTTGATTGGTGGTTTCTGTGAAGAAAACTTGTTAGGCCTGACAGACAACAGTCAAGTTAAGTACAGGATTTGAATTGCTATGGTATTGTTTTTAATTACATGCTATTTTCCATAAGAAGAACAAACTCCATAGCAACCATAAACAAATCATATACTTAACTGGACTCTGCATTCCGCCCTAAGTATGTAGTGGGCCGTCATAATATCGGATTCAGATGGGTGCATGAATACGTTCTTTATCTGCATTGTGGTGGCTTTGTATGGGTAGGCATATATATTAAACATAAAATTTATTGGTTTTAACAGCTGTATGGTCACTTAATTTCTCCAGGTATCTCAGTTATGTGTGGACGGGCTGTATGACATTCTTATGCATATTTGTTTTTTTATTGGCTACTTTTGTGTGTGTTTGATAGTTTGTAAGGGTTGTTTTATTTTAATATATCTAGTGATGTTTATCGTGCTCTATTGTGTAAAAACTATACTATTGTGATTTAGAATGGGAGATACAGTCACTTAACTACTAACTAAAGCCATTCAAATCAACTGCAACTCCATCAGAATACATGTTAATTTAGAATTGTTATTCTCCATTTTGTGCATCCTTGGACTTTTGTTAGCTCTGTCTTTTGTCGTACCAGATGGTCACGACGGACAATGGTCATTTAGGAAATTGAATTCCATTTCCTCGATCAACAGTGGCTGCTTCTCTATGTGTGTGAAAGAGAAGGAGGAGTGCTTAGTGTTTCAAGTGTTATTATTTTCACACGTGCGTGTGCGCCGCGGCGAGAGGGGTGGTGGGGGGGGGGGGGGGGGGGGGGAGAAAGACGCACTTACTGCTGCTTGCATTACGCGCCCAGCTTCACAGATCTCGTGCCAGCAGCTGTCAAAATAATGGATCCGATGCGCTTTTGAAAGTTACTTTAATTTGGTACGCTGTCTTTGAATTAACTGATTTTGAATTAAGTTGACAGACATAATCTGTAGATTAGAATGAATTACACTATAATGTTACAGCTTAGTTTCTATATTCGCCAACCTTTTTTGTTTTCAAGGGGAAATTGATTGAAAAATTTGGAATTTGGAAGTGCGCTTAAATTACACTATACAGAAAATGTGATTTTCTTGTCCCACCTACACAACAGCTTGTTTGGATTTCTTTACAGTGATATCTGAGTTATCGGAAATCAGATTTTTTTACTCAATAGGATACATAGATTAAATAAGTCGACTTTAAGCGCTAGATATATCATGCGAGAAATTATGAGATACGTTTTCTACGCCGTACTCACTACTGGCGTTGGTGTGTCAATATATGTTATTGTTATTATTTATTTTCAATATGTTAATTACATTTTTTAAATGTTACAAACACATTGCTGGTGGGAAAAATTAGAGCATAGCCCCTTAGCACACAGGTGTTTCCCCACCAGTCTAATTCTAATTACTAAATCTAGACTTACGACTAGTTGAATTATAATTAACCTAAAAATAAACAATCAAACTAAAAAAATAAAAGTAAAAGCTATGTACACGTCATTATAGTCAGGCCAAAGAATATGAGTGGGTGTGCGCGTGTGCGTGAGTGTGTGCGTGAGAAATCAAGTTTAGTTACTTCTTCCCTCATCATAATAGGCTATTATGCCTGTGTAAATATACTTTAAGTTTAAATGCGCTCGCCAAACATTTCATTCCAAGCTAAGTAGTAACGTGAGCACAAAAGGGGTGAAATTAGTTAGGCATGCCCACTTGAATGATCGATGCCTCTCGTGGGTCCATCACATGTTGCGCCCGAATGCGGGAGGTTCGAGAGTAATCAGCTTTCAAGAATGTTTGGCTACCGTTCGTCCTTGAACATTGACGCATAATGGATATGTGGCGTGCGCTACATAACCCGCTTCATTCAATCTTCCGTGCATGTACGTGGCTGGCGGGGACCTTTTAATCTCGGGGTAATAATCTGCGGACTGGCTTTTAATTGTGTGCTGTTTTCCTCGATACCCTGAGTGGGTGGTGGTCCGAGGTCGAACCCGGCACCGCCACCAAACGTGTGGATTCAACTGATCTGCGCCTAGCGGGGGCTCGTCGAACTGCCAACACAGGTCGTCGTATGGTATCCAAAATCACATTTTTTATTACATTAGAGAAACAGATTTTATGTGTAAATATACGTTGTAGGTCGTGTAAAATATAGTACTTAAAATTCGTAAATGAGACATTTTCATAGAATAGAATGCATAGATTAAAAGTGTTAACAAGGTTGTGGTATGGTGTTTTTCGACCATATTTTATTTTGAGTTTTGTTTCTCCTATTTGAATAACCAAGTGAACTTTAACAATGTGGAACGGACCGACCGCGATTACCTGCCATAGGAGTTCAACGAAACTCCGCTAGGTCGAAGATCAAATAGACCTTCATTGCTATACGTCATACTTCGCCTTATTGACGGAACAGATTGCAGTTGTATGAGTTGCGTTGTTTTTCGGTTGGCAAAACAGTAATGTGCTTTTAACTTGCTTTCAAGAAATTCTACAGCTTATACGAACAACATTGTAACGTACATGTTTAAAATGTGATCCGTCTTCTTCATCCGTTGACTAAAAGACGTTACGTATTCTACCCCCTTCACCCCTCCCCCCTGTATCTCTTCCAGTACACTTGCTAATTTTTCTAACACGATTTATTCGCCCTCGAAGTTTTAAATTAAATGATTAAAGAGATCGCGATAAGTTTTCCGCAGACGGTGACAGTGTTTTATGCTTCTATATGCAGAAGATAAATCTAGTTTTTGGGCGAAGATTTTCCACGATATCACTCAGTGTACACATTACAGCGCGGCCTGCCTGTGTTGGCGTCAATAAATAAAGACTCGGGTCTAACTGCATGGCTAGAGAGCGTTGGCGTCTGCATGCCACGATATTCTTTTCGATAACTCGCTCACCGTGCTCGACTTATCTCGCTCATCGTGTGCTCGACTTAACTCGCTCACCGTGCTCGACTTAACTCGCTCACCGTGCTCGACTTATCTCGCTCATCGTGTGCTCGACTTAACTCGCTCACCGTGCTCGACTTATCTCGCTCACCGTGTGCTCGACTTAACTCGCTCACCGTGCTCGACTTAACTCGCTCACCGTGCTCGACTTAACTCGCTCACCGTGCTCGACTTAACTCGCTCACCGTGCTCGACTTATCTCGCTCACCGTGCTCGACTTAACTCGCTCACCGTGCTCGACTTAACTCGCTCACCGTGTGCTCGACTTATCTCGCTCACCGTGCTCGACTTAACTCGCTCACCGTGCTCGACTTATCTCGCGCCACTCTTCTCGAGTCGGGGGTGTGTGTGCTTTATATCGGTGAGATGAAGTATCGCAATGGCGGCTGTATGTTCACCTATACCTTGTGCAACACCCGATTTCGAACGGTAAAAATTGCTTTAAAATTTGTTGAAATTGTAAAATATATATATATATATATATATATATATATATATATATATATATATATATATATATATATATATATATATATGAATAAAAGAAAATAAAAAAATAAAAAAAATAAAGAAGATTGAAAATAAAAGAATAAAAAAAAAAAATGTATTCTTATAGAGATATTAATGCTCTTTCTTATGAATGTTTTTTTTTATTCCAATAAATATTTCCGTTTTGCAGATGTTCTTAATAAGGTGTGAAAGGTGTCCAGCAACGTCACATAGTAAAAGGTAATTAAGAACATCTAAAAAATCTTAATAAGGTGTGTAAGGTGTCCAGCAACGTCACATTACAAAAGGAGCATCTGAAAAACGGAAGTATTGATTGGAACAAAGGAACATTCGTAAGAAAGAACACTAAATTCTCCACAGGATGACATATTTTCATTTACATTTGGTACAATTTAAACACATTTGAAAGCAGTTTTAATAGACCGAAATCGGGAGTTCGCAGGGTAGCTGGCTACACAGCCTTAACGTTGTCTTAGGCCCGAATGCATAGTTCACACTCAAGCCTTCCTCAACTCAGCCTCTCCTCAGACTCGCCTAGCCACCAATTACAGAGCCGTCCACATGGCAATGCTGTTCCGTGATTGGTGGTTGGGCGAGGTTGAGTTGAGAAGGGCTTGAGTGTGGACTATGCATTCGGGCCTTAGTGGCCACAGGTTTGCAATTAAATCTCTTAAAACATTTTATATTATTACATTTTATCATAGTTCTCTCACCATAATCGTTTATACAAACATTGTTTGCTCGAAAATTCGTAGCAAGTGGGCCTGTTCGTTCCCGTTGCTATTCAAATAATGAGTTGAAGGCCGTTACGAAGCCAAGGCTGCATCCGGGGAACTGTTACCAAACTGAAGCTCCGCATCGTCCCCCCCCCCCCCCCCATGGTCGTTTGTCGTTACCTGTGTGACTTTCAATCAATTAAACTGTCAACATTTGTCACATTGGCAAAATCAGCCTACCAAGCTTGTTTCTATATAGATGAATAAATGCGTAAACTTTGCCGTCCATTAGTATACCTTAATTTCACACCGAGTTTAACTCTTACCCCCGAGTATTGTGGATGTAATGCATCATTTACTTCCTCCTGCATTCGGAGAGATGTCATGTCACAACATTATTCTAGGTTTGGAATTTAAATATAGAGTAGTTAATTAATTCAATCGGAATGTCGGCTCTGACGTGTCATCATCGTAATTCGTGTTGCTGTCATGCATATGTGGGCGCTATCCCACCTATGTAGCTATAGAGTGCACTGCTATAGTATCGCAGCCAATTAGCCCCGCTGCTCTATATAGCAGGCTGAGCGAGATGAGCGAGTGACGAGAGAGATATTACGTCGTTTGTCGTCTGCATTACTTCCTTCGCGTCGTCCGCTGACGCCAATGAACTCTGCAGTGGCGCGTCGGCTGTATAGAGGACTCAAAACTAAGCGCTGCTAAGCAACCTCCTTTCAGCGCCATTGATGAATAATAACAATAAAACAACAATGAAAATTGACAGCTAAACCACTGCATCTAGTCTATTTTGAGTGCTCTCTGTATTATTCTTCAACCGGTTTAAACAGGGATTGTTATCAATATGTTCTCAGGAACGAATAACTACCGATGAGTCATTCAGCTAATAAATAATAGCCTGTATTACACGATCTAACTTTTTCATCCAATTTCTTGAATTCGAGGACAAAATCACATCAAAAACAGACCGAGTATAGTAAAAGACATGTAACAACAATAGCTATTTTGTATTGATGATTTTTCTTTCTTGAATTCAAGATGTTACCGGCTGCTTTGAACAAACCTACTTGCGCACCGTCTGGGCAAGCGGCGACAAAATGAGTTCCTCCAATTTTCCCTTTTCTCCCATTAACCCCTTTAAATCTATACGCAGGTGTTTTGTAACCCCTCGTCAACGGCGCGTTTATAAATATGTGGACGTGAAACTCGTGACAGTGTATTTGCAGTCTAATCTACCGTGGCAGCAGATCTAGCGGTGTTTTAATCCCCGATTTGGGAGAGGCTGCCGGTTAAATTGACTCAAAAAGGGCGGCGCCTCCGCAGATTGGTTGCGAGGCGCGGCGAGGCGAGGGGGTGCTCGATTTAAGGGTCGATGCTACTCGGCTCGTCACTCGGCAGGTCGGTTTATTGCGAGTATAGGTCTACGATGCGTGCGTGCATCACTCGGCGACATGCATTTCAATAACACTATACATTCTCTCTCACGGGCTTGGCTGCTCAGAGGTTTTTCCATGTTGAGCAATGTAATGTTATATTTGATTCTGTTTTATTTTCATGTTGAAAGCTTAGGGCTGTTTTTATCCCAGGTATTTCTTTCTTAATTATGTACATTTGAAACTAATAATGTGTTATTTGTAAAAAAAAAAAAAAAATGGCTTGGAATTTGGGGGTAAACTCGTAGTATACATATTCGTCACTCACGAGACAACCTTATACAGGTGCTGTAGTCATATGTAGACGAGTGGTTTGTGGCCGACCAGCGAGCCACTACTTTCAATACCGATCGCTGATTGGCCACGAACCCTCGTCGTGTCACGAAAGCATCTCTATGGTTTCGGGACACGTATAGGCACCTTTCTGCATGTTTGCCTTGACATAACAGTGAGCATTTCGATTCCCTGTTAGCGCTTGTTATAGGGTTTACACTGGAATGTTTTATGATCACATTTACATTTCGTTGGTTCGTTGCGGTTTGACTGATTTTGACTTATATACCTTCAAGATATTCTTTTTGTGAAAAGGTGGACGTTAGATAGGATATTTTAAATCGCACTCCTCGAGAGCCGAGAGACAAAGTCAGCTTACACGTTGAGCATGTGTTCCGACCTCGCCATTGCGTCAAGTCTTTGTGTTACCGTGTAACGTTGCTCCGGCTAGATCGATGGGGTGTTCGATGGTGTCTGTTGTAACCCAGCCGGGCGTAGCATCGCTCTGTAAGTGCTTGTCTGCATGAACCGACCGAACCAGGCGCAATTTGGTGCATTGGAGCCGCGTTTTACGGGCCGGAAACCGTATCCAGGCGTAGCTCGCGCGACGGCTGCCGAAATGCGTACAAAATGAAGAAAATAACTCGGAAACGAAGGACTGTGCGGCGGTACTCAATTCTCCGAGAATGGGTTATTTCAGTTTCTTCGCGGATATTTCTTTTTTATAGCTTTTTTATTATACAAAATCAACGATCGATTGCGATTCTTTCACTTACCCGAGCTCAGACAAAATGAAATAAAGTAGCGCGCAAGTTGGAACTATGGGCTAGTTTTATTGCCGCAATTTATGCGACTTCCATGCGATAAAAAATTAATGATGATTCTACGAGGACACCGTATAGAGGTTATTGCGCTGTAAGTTATAGCCTCGACGCGAGAGGAAATCGGGAATTTTACTATTTACAGATGCATTTGAAGATGTCGAAAGAGCTTATTTGTCTGTGCACTTTATACACCTACCTTCACGTGAATATGTATCATTTCGTGTTTTATATATTTGACGTCATACATTACAAACTCACTTGTAAAAGCTTTTTAAACTCGCGTTCCCATCAGCCATGAGATATGTTAATGAAATGTAACTTCCGTGATTGAGTAAGCCCAGCTGTGTACAAAGTTAATTAGAGGTACGCATTACTACGATGATCGGCAAATCTCTGTTAGGTTTAAAATATTTTAATTTCAAATTCATAATTTACGGAGCTACTATAAACTCTGCTATACTTTTCTGGGTATTGTGTGTTGTTTGCTCAATTGATAATTTTGTTCGTAGCTTGGCCCATTCACTCTTCTGTTCACATAAGGACTTGCTAATAATTCAGCTGCGGCCCCTCCCCGTCATGCTCGCCAAAGACAGCGCTCTTCTTATTTTCATTGCTCGCGGTTGTCTCTACGTAGAAGTATTTTGTAAATGATTCTCAAGAACATTCTTAATCTGCCACCGCCGCCGGGTGAAGCCGTGAAAACAAATACGATCATAAGTCCGCACTGTCGCATTAACTTAAACCTGCCAAGTTTGTTGTGAAAGTAATAACCCTTGCAATGAGTTTAGTTCTCTGCTTTGCCAGTCCTAATTGGATAATCAAAGTTAAAAGGTTAAAACATGGCCGCGTAGTAAAGGGCCTCGTTTCCCATGCCGGAGAGGCGAGAAGCCTCCAAGCTGCTCCGCTATTGTGTCTACGTCTCTGTATCAAAATGAAAGGAAAACTTTTACTCCGCGTGTGGTGGTTTATGTTTCTGGACCTATTACGTTGATGTTGCTGCTATAAACTGGCTTTTATTCGGGTAAAGTTTTAATAACGCCACAATGGCTGAGAAATCGCACGGGTACGTGTATCTACCCTTAAGCAATATGTTACGCGGGTAATATTGCAGTTTAAACAAAGTCTTCCAGAACATATCTGTGTAGAGTTCAACAAATTGTTACAAACGTTGTGTTTTGGAGGGTATAGGTACCTGCTATAAATGACACATTTTATGTGTGGCAACCAAAACATCATGTGTGCCATATGTATAAAAATAATTTCTATTGATTGCCGGTAAGTATGTTGTGTACGTTAAGGTCAATGGGTATAAAAACCGCGTAAAATTAAGGTTTTGCACTAGGCTTATCTTGAGAACGCTTCAAAATATTGATAAAGTGATTCTGATCCTTCCTGCCTTGCTTATGTATCTGCCAAACAATGGATTAAAAAACATTCACAGTTTGTTATCGTAACGATTGTTATTTTGTTTATAATTTAATAATTAATTAAGAAATAAAATAACAACCGTAAAAAGAATATTTTTTAAATTTTTTTAACCCCATTGTGTATATCTGATACAGAACCATCAAAGGCAGAATCAGAATCACTTTCCAATATCTGGAAGCGTTCTCATGATATAATAAAAAAAAAAAAAATTGCGCGGTTTTAATATCCATTCCCGTTAAGCGTACAAGACGCGTTAGGTAATCCCGAGTTTTTTTGTACACGATATGTCCCGATGTCGCCCAGAAGCTGTTGCAGTGTATGTACATACACTTTGTTTGCGTGCGTGTCGAGCGAGTAAAATCTATTTCTCGTGCGGCCATGGAATGTTGTGGCGGTGGTGATTATGCACACTAGGCCCGGAATGTACCATTACAGCACACACCAGCCATTACAATCATTGTGCTGACAATGCGTTGGCCATTCGGGTAATTTATTGCCCATTAAGGATTAAATGTGAATGTTGCCGTCTAATTCTTATACGCCTCTGTTAAGTAGAGTTCTTGTGTACGGTTTGTGTTCCATTTTACACTCGATAAAAAAGTTTGTTCCATTTTTGTTTTTTATATATAGCGAAACTGTTGAGTCAAGTCAAGCCTGCGAAGAACACTGCGGCCAGTCGATCGGTAACCATATCTTTCGACGCATCGTTTGAACTTTATCTTGGCTCTGTGCCTGTATTACACGCGGCCACAAGAACTGAATG
Source organism: Isoperla grammatica (assembly GCA_945910005.1). Lineage (NCBI taxonomy): Eukaryota > Metazoa > Arthropoda > Insecta > Plecoptera > Perlodidae > Isoperla > Isoperla grammatica. Next base: position 125,123,320 of record OX246737.1, read on the forward strand.
GTAGATGGGAAGTCGTGTTCACGCTTAGATTTAGGTGAATTTTCGCGCCATATTTGCGTAGTGAAACACTGGTTTAATCCATAGACGCGAGTAATCGGATTTGCTAATGCCCGCGCGAACATTCTTGTACAGTTTGTTACGACAAGAGTTCATACATGAGCTGGATGTGCCGGGCCGTGTCTTTACATTAGATTCCACCTAATTTTCTTGTATAGTAACTGTATATAATTTAGTCGTTAATGTGTATCTAATAATTATCACTGTGTTTGTGTTCTGTTATGAACAGTAAGAGGAACTGTTGAGAAATTAGTGTTTAACTGTGAGGCAAAGAAACGATGAAATGGATTAATTAACTAGAGATAAATTACACGGCTTTGAAATGTATATACACTTGTAGGAATCTGCCTTGATGTCTGGGCTCATCTAGGTAACGATTCTTCCACTTCAAAACTTTTCCAGTCGTGAAGTGAAATGCACCCACTCGGCTTGCAACTATTAAACATTTTAGCGTTATTTTTTGTTGTGAAATAAACGCCATTAAAGACCATCATCGCCGATAGTATAAAGCGACTCATTCTCATACAACGGTTATATCTGCCGAATTTGGGCACTATTGGCAAACTTTGTGACAAAACCCACTCATGCGAAATGACAAAACAATAGCGATCTTCCATTGTTTTTTTTTTTTTTAACAAAGTAATCTATTTCTTGCATTAATTACTGTAAATGCTATAACGCAAAATTTGGCGAACATTTGAATATCTCTTTAAAAGTTTCGACGGCCTCTGTTTGTAAGCAACAAAAACACTCTAGCCAATGAGAGTGCACGAGGGTCGCCGCTCTGCGACCAGTTAGCCCAGCGCGCGGGTAGTTAATGTATTATTTAAATGTGAAAGCCCGCGAGTATGCCCGTCCAGGGAGCGGGCCGCGCACACATCGGGTCGCGAGCCCTTCTTCCATTTATCATCTGTGTCGCTGGGTCGCGTCGGGGACCGTCCGACGCGCTCGATGTCGGCGACACGACTAACTAATTTAAAACTTCATATAGAGCAACAGCGAACTTTTAATTATGTAGGCTACCCAAATCCCTTTGGATATTACAAAAACTAAATTAGTGATTAACACATGTAGTGTACGGAGTGTTATAATATGCATAATGCAGCTAATTTGTGCGCACTGCTTTTCCACCGTATAGAGCAAATGTGAGATGTATACTCAAACCCCTTAGGTTACAACAAATACTGCAATAGTGACTAAAGCACTTGTGTTATATATATATATATATATGCATAATGCAGCTAATTTGTGTGCACTGCTTTTCCACCGTATAGAGCAAATGTGAGATGTATATACTCAAACCCCTTAGGTTACAACAAAAACTGCAATAGTGACTAAAGCACTTGTGTTATATATATATGCATAATGCAGCTAATTTGTGTGCACTGCGTTTCCATCGTATAGAGTAACAACGAGATTTATATACGCAAACCCCTTTGGTTACAACAAAAACTGCATTAGTGACTAAAACACTTGTAGTGTATGGATGGAGTGTTTATGCATAATGCAGCTAATTTGTGTGCACTGCTTTGAGCACTGGTGCTGCAATCTATCTTGCGCGCAGACCAACCGAACAACCGATAGTGGACAACACCGATGCTGTACGCGCGATTGTCCCCGATATCAACTTGATCATGAATAAAACATGTTGCATCGTTCGACTCTCTAGTCTCTAGTTTAGTTAACGCGGATACACTGTTTTGTGTGCGAATCCACTCCCTTTATCAATGTGACATTGTGAGTTGTTGCTCGGCCGGGCTGCACTTAAAAACTTTGCTAAATTTATCTCGTACTATGGAAATTTATCCAATTTTATCAGTATATCTGTGAAACCCAATTTGTTGGTTTCAACAGTAAATTGCTATCGCGCCTCGTATGGTATACTGTAATGAATATTGTTGATTCAACCGATCTAATACTAAATTAGTTAACTTCGTGGAAATGTTTATTCATATATTGTTCACTCATTTGAAAGTGTTTTATAAGCACGTTTGTTAATTATAATATCAATGTGATTCATTTCGTGTTATAGTTAGATGAAATCCTATTTATGTATCCTCTCTCTTCCATCACTCACTGCAGTTATCCTATCTGAGACGATTGGACGATAGGATGAAGGACTAACATGTTTCACTTCGAACCCACGTTTGTTATACGATTCAGCTCTGACTTTTCCCCCAACCCGAATCGTATGAGGAAACAGTCACCTAAAAACTAAGTTTGGTTTAAATTGACCTCTGTGACGCTAGCAATGATAGCACTGCGTTGGACACATGGTCATTGTATACTATATACACCTGCTTACATTTGAGAAAGGGATACATAATGAGGGAAAATACGAATGATTAGTGGGAAATAAGTGATCTTCTCATCTACCATACTGCAAAACCCGTACATAATTCCTATTCTGAAAGATCATAGCTTAGTAACGATGCTGACGTGTGTAACCATTGCAGAACGCAATCTCTCTGTGATGATGTGATTGCATTGGAAGCCCACAAGACCTGACAATCACTGAACGTCGGCAATGCCACATTACTTCAACACAGACCCTCCAACTAACCTGTCCGGACACCGTTCTCTTTGCTCACTTATCGATAGGATGTCGGGTCGCGATGAGTTCGATAGTCTCGATCGCCATCTTTCGATTGTCAATACGTCACACTCGCTAGCCAGTGCGCGTGTCCTGATTGCTTGCCAAACAAAGCGGCAAGGCAAGCTATAACCATGTTTGCCGTGTAATTTAGCTTCTCACTTAACTAATTCATCGTCACCACAAAGCTGGTTTACTCCTGGGAAGCCGCAGAGACTATAATGGTGACTAAAGCACTTTGTGTCGGGTATATATGCACGTTACCATGCACTTGTGATGTAACACAGGTGGGCAGACGTAGATGTTTAAGAACTTACAATTTGTGATTTAAGAAAGTTGAAATATACAAAACACATATATGCGTCTACATAACAATTAGACTGGTCACTTGTTACTTGTGACCAACAAAGTTGACCAACTTGCAGCTCAAGTAACGAATTCTTAGTTCACGAGTGAAAAAACGGGGTCAAACGACGAGTTCCTTAATTACTGTTCAGTAGACCACCACCACGGTCAAGAGAAGTGCTAACCAAATTAAAACAAATCAAAGTGGCATAATATAGATCACATAAACATTGACAGAAGTATTTCCCACCTGTACAAATTATACCATAAAAGTTTAAAAAAAAAGCCGTGGATTTGTCAAAGAGCTCCATAAAGTGTCTTATCTTCGTCCAAATTCTTTAATTATAAAGTTTTGTATGTACCATCAACCCTAAACGAGAAATTGTTAATCACGAATTCAAAGTTCTTGGACTTCTAGGTAGTCGAACCTTTATAATATAGGCACTTGAAGGAAACCCATTTGCAACTAGCTGTGACAATAAGAATTCCCAATTTACCTTATGCAAACTTGTTACTCGCACCCCTTTGCAATGAATATTTCACTGAATTAACTTTTTCTTGCGTATTGTGCTGGGGAGTGTTATGCACAGCTTGAATCGCATCTCAGCTCTGTCGCGAATAATTTCCGCTGAGGTGCGCTTAAAAAATATCCCCGTCTCAGCAAAAGTGCGTTCCGCGTATAATGTTATAATCCGACGCCTGATCCTCCATTACGGCGCTAGCGTGCACGGCCTAATGGGGCGTGTGCGTTCACTAAGCGCACATTTCACCAACTAATGCTGCCGGAAACCGTCCCATATTGCGTGGAAATTATTTAACTTACCAAGCCTAACCGGATTAATGGTAAATTAAGACTTAATCACTAGCTAAATGTTTAGGTAATTGACCAAACGTGGCATTCGTTTTGGTATATACAAACTTTGCACGAATTATTATTCAAATCTATGTCCGGATTGTTGTCCGCTAGTTTCGTGTTTAATCAAATTGTTGATTGGTGGCCTGGCGGTTTGAATGTAAATCGTTGTGTTCGCTGTGAAATGATTGGACTTTTATCGAACGCGAAATGTATGCGCCATACATAGAGTAATGAGTTGATAAATTGCCAATGTTCACTGGGATTGTTTGAATCCCACGAGCGTGGTGGGCAATCTATTTGAATTATTTACTTCGTTACATACTGTTGGTTTTTATAGGAAACAATACATCCTCGCGTATCACCAGTTGCAATTATACTAGAAGTATTGATTTGAATGCAGCCACTGGTAGCAAATAAAGTATATAGGGTTTTAGTTGCAAGGACATAAACTGTAACGTTTTTATCGTGGTACGAATTAATGTTTATGTTTTGGTATTTCCTTGTAAGTTATTTAAATCTATACATGTCATCACTATTTGTAGCATGTATAACTGGTATGTATTATAGCTAGCCCATTTTCGTATTTGTTTTTGTAATCCACATTGTTTAGGTGGAACCGTGAGCTCGGTTCGAAACTCGTCACGTTTTGTTGCTTTCTCGAATAAATTTTCTAAACTGTGGCTGTGGAGCTGGAGTAAGTATATTGTGATTGCTTTAATTGTAACCAAAAATGATTTATATCACAGTTTACAAATCGATAAAATGTAATGGGTAACCACTGTCGAGTAACAAACTGTTTTGTTCCACATTTCCGGTAATTTGACTTTAGAAGAAAGCTCGTCAATCAACGAGTGACAACCGCAGTCGAACTCTCATCAGTCCTTAATCACGTATCGATGGTCTCGAACTTTAAACTTTGAAAACGTTCCTCTAGAGTAAAATAGAGGTGGATTTCTTCGATCTAGAGTCGATGAAAAGTGATTTGCCGTCAGGTGCATGACCTAGAGAAGTTATGGTGATGGATAGGTACGTGTAACCCGATAGTGTTATATGTTACAGTCTTTGGATTGATTGATTGATTGATATTTGGGTTTAACGTCCCACATTTGTGCAACTTGGTTAAGGGCACGTGTATCTTATGACGACAGATTCATTATCTAGATATATCGGCGATCTGGGTTCGATCCCTAGCAAGGTCAAACTTTTATTACAATTGCTATACCTCCACATAGAGTTTCTTAGACCATCAGGTCATATGGCCTATAGTTGTCGAGCACTTCGTTACACAACAAATAACAACTGATAGGGTTTCAGGAATGTTGGTTTTGCGGTGATTTGCCACGTGATGTGAGTTGATTGCTCTGACATAAACCACGTTCTACTCGACGTTTCGAAAAGCATGTGGCTTGCCATCTTCAGGGAGCCGATGCTGTGTCTATGACGGACGGGCAGTAGAATTTACGAAACGTCGAGGACCAACGACGGTTCTTGTCAGAGCCGTCAACTCACATAACACAGGGCGAATCACCGCAAAACTCACTTTACTTCCACACATTGATATAACTGTTGAGTTATTTTACGCCGGGCCCAGACGGGGAGTGTAAGCGTTTTAGTTGTAGTGTATGTTAATGTACCTCCCAGATGGCGAATATAAGGCCTCGCAGTCGGGCACTCTATTCTGGAGGGCTGAAGAACGACGCTGTGCGCGGAAACGTAGCCACGATGCAACTTCGAAAACGTATTTCCGCGCCAGGGAGACGCCGAACGTACATCGGAAATTGTCTTCGAGATCGTAAAGCTCTGCAGTGTTGCCATACCTGTCACTTGAGACGAGTGTGCAGGCTACGGATTACATCGACAAGTATGGTTGATGGAGTTTGCCTAAAATGGTCACTTTTTGTTGTGATTGGCAATGTTGTATCGCGCATATCCACATGAGCGAAGTGTATGAACCCGCTTGAAAAGATTTATGTCTTCATTTAAGGCGCGATTAACACCAGCTTCCACACAGCCTTATAATATTAAAATCACAAGTACAGTTTAGACACACTTTAGTTAGATAACGTGGTTTAGATGTGGAAGGTGACATGGTGAAGCTCTGAAAATTAACACACTCGAAATAATCTATATAAAATAATTGAGTAAATGGCGTTTACATTATGCGTTTATGAACTTGGTTTAGCATCGTTTTTGTACCTGTTGTAAATGTTATCTATACAGTTTGCTCTGAAACATAATATTTTAATCGTTGACGTCTGCGTTCCGGCTGTGGTCGGCGGGAAGGGCTTCCATGCTCTAACTAAAGGCGTTGATCATAAGCGAATTGTCAAAGAGATTTATTTTAACAACTCGTAAAATAAGTTGTTTGACAGACACACCACTCTGAACTGTTTGGTTACCTGCCAAGTATTGCAAACGTTTAGACCTGTCTCCCTTTCTCCTGCTGTGTAGTTCCGTTCCGCCCATACAGTTGGTCGTGTTCATTGAAGATCGCTCCGAGTCAAACAAAATGGCGTCGCTCGCACGTGATCGAACACGTGGTTGTGTGCAGCTAATTACACTGGGTGGGTTCGTCTCAGGATTGCATGCAATCAAGTTGCACTGTATTTCAAAATTCCAATTTTTTTAAACTTGGTTGGTTAAACTGAAAAGTGAAATTGAATAGCAAGAGATGGCAGTTCCAATACAAGTTGGCGCCGACTTGGGATCGAACTTATCCTCCATATATATTATGCTTTGGCGTAAATTTTCTCGTGTATACTGTACGTATATATTGTTTTTGGTTGGTTTCTTCTGGGTATTATTTTGTATTACACAACTAATTTTTCGTTTAATTTTCTTGAAGATTTCGCTCAAAGGTTTCGAGACGATCCAGGTAAAAGATTGGTTTTGTAATGAGAAATAATAACGCGGAGCAACCCAAAATTATATATCGTCATGTTTATTTGTAAAGTGCAATATAGTCAGTATTATAATTGAACAATATAAGATATACATTAGTAAATACACAATATTGTTTTTATTCATTATGTTTACAACGCTAAGTTGATTTTAGTTTCATGCTCGCGTGCGCGTACACAAGATACAACTTTATAACTCGTTTTTATATTAGATTCTAGCCTCAAACTTTGTTTTTTGCCTTAGGGTAGTCAGTTATTCTTTACATGTTTCGCTGTTTAAATAGGAACGTTTCAAAGATTTCGAGCTCGTTTTTACATAATATACAAAATACATTCAAAGGATTGAGTTGGTAACAGTGTTGGCTTAGTTAATGAATTCACGTTGTTTTATAGGCTCGGGCCAGCGAATTAACTCTTTCAACCCTCGGGCTTGTAGGCGTAGTATTACGTTTGTGGGGATGAATGGATGTTCCGTCTGATTCCTTCAAATATAGCTGTATAATGCCAAGCTGAGATCATAAAGGATTAAGCAATAGCAAGGAAACACGTAAGACACCATGCCAGTTAGATAGAAATTCGACTCTTGTTAACTTATCCACCGTGACCACATACTTGTTTAACATTTGAGAAACTTGTCTAGTGTAACTAACTTATACATCTAGCTAGGATGTATACTCATCGCGCTTTTTAAAATGTGTTAATTATTTTGAAATACAATAAACAACTTTTATTTTGTATGAATCTATTTAATTTGTATCCTTTTGAGTTATTAACAATAGAGGACATTAAATACAACTGTAAACATTACAATGAAACAATAATAACTAAGTAATAATTACCTTCATGTGGCCCTACGACTTCTTTGATCGCATGATACTTATTTCCAACATTGTTGACTGCAGAGCCCTTCATGTTGTAAAGGGCGAATATAACCCTACATAATATATCTGACTTGTTTACCCTATGCATTCGCTTTTTATTTCCCTTGATATGTGACATTGTTTCGTCAAAAAATGAACTCGTTTAAACAACTAGCTAAAACTCCAACGGCTCGTTTCATGTGTTACGGAATTCTGTTCTATCGCCGCGATACGATACGATACATCAGCTATATTATACTTTCGATATATTTATATTAGTCACACTCCAGTTCGCTCACCCACCACACGGGGCGGCAGCACGCTGTCACTTTGTCGCCAGCCACCCCGACGTAACCCGTCGTGTCTAGTCGAGTGTGATGTCTTCTGGAGTGCACTGGACCCCGCGAGAGGAGTGCTTTGTCCACAAAGCTCTGTTCTGCTCTGTTCTGTTCAAGGCAGTCAGCTCTATGCCGTGCCTGCCTCGCCGTATATCGGGACCTCGCGTCAGTGAGATCAACTCTGCGGCAGAGCTTAGAGCAGTGTAGTCGTCGCAACAGGAACAGAATTATTTTAAACAAAAACAAAAAGATTTGATCTACCGACTAAGCCGCTTTCACAACCTTGTCTAGTACTATATGGTTTAATGATTAAGACTATAACGTTTAAGAACTAACTAAAATACGAAGACTCCGCCTCAAGGTGAAGCCAAAGCAAATCAAAAACCAATTCAAAACATGTGACGTATCAATTGCTGATTGGATGTTACTAACAATCTGACCTTGAGTGACTAAGAAGTTGAACGTTAGTCATTTTTCTAAATTACTAGTCTTCATCATTAATCATTGTGAACGGTATATAATGTAATAACTTATACTTCAACCTTTAATCGTTAGTCTTAGTCAGCATTGTGAACGCGACTTTATACACGATGTTTTATTGGCCACTGTAACCTGTCTGGAGTAGTTAAAGCAGCCGGAGTCCAGAGCGCGTTGTTGTAGCGTTTATCAATCAACACGTAGGTAATTTGTTCAGTGTCACAAGGATATGCCAATGGCGTGTTATTCGGTGCAAAATATATATATATATATATATATATATATATATATATATATAAAAGGTGTAGGAAAACGAAAAGAACCTTATGTTCAAATAAAAAAATTCAAACTTTGTTAATCTGGAATTTGCTTATCTCGTATTGTAAACCATGGTTTCAACAAACATTGATATGCAATGGCGTCTTCTAACGCCATGTTTGTTCCGCGCGTTAATCTCCGATTATTGGCTATTTTCGAGACCAAAACTTTAGTGAAACGTGGCTTAACCACACAGATCTTGAGTATACTTACCTTGAAACAACCTTACCGGTGCTTTAGACGAATGGTTCATGACCCAATCAGCGATCGGTATATGAAACCGGGAATCGCCGGTTGGCCACTCATCTATGAACAAAGCATCTGTATAAGCTGGTTTCGGGGCAATGATATAGTCGCGTCGCGTTAACTTGCAAGGTGTTGTCTGTCGTCACAGATTATGTAAAATTGAAGTGACGCGTGTGACAACTACCAACCTAAATCTAGTTGCATCCCGTTCTCCTGCCTCAGGTATTGTAGTGATAATATCGCCCGCATGTTGGGTTGCATTCCATTCACGGTTGGTGCAGTCAATAGTGGACAAAAACAATGCAGCTATCGGGCAATCTCGAGGCGAATACCGTTGAAATAGACCGTGTGGAGCGACCGTCTCTTCTCAGAATTTTAGGGGACTCCTCGCTTCTTACGGCGTCGCCAGTACGGCGTAGCTGCGTATGTCTGAAAGCTCACGGGTGCCGCGATGACGACCATATCGTGGCTCCCAAAGGTTGCGGCACGACCATGCTCTGACATTTACTATAGCCGGCACGTGACGACGACTTGCTTGATTGTTCTCTCAAGCCGCCTTGTAACGCTGACGGTCTAGGAGAGGAGAGGCGTTAAATGCCATAATTGGCAAGCACAATCACAAAATGACCCATTTTTACATATATTGAATGATTGATCTTTGAAATTAAAGCTCAAATTTTCGGTTACACCTTCCTAGTTACGTAAAGTTGGTTTAATGTACAACCCAGCGCGGCGGTAAACCTCGTCTAGGTAACGTTTCTTGTCAAAATTTTTTTTTTTTTATTTTTTTTTCTGATGACAAGACTAGACAATTAATAATAATAATTAAAGGCTCTTCGCGGCACAAGATTTCGTAGGATTTTATGTGTTTTAGCACAATGATTGCTAGCGTCGACGCCGTTTCTTGTCAAAACTTTTAATTTTTTTTGTGATGAAATAGACGAAGAATAGACAGTTAATAATAATAATAATAACTGGTCGGCTAACTTTGTATCCTGCAATGAATGATGCCTGAATTCGGACTTTTGCGTCCTATATTACATTACTTTCTATGTAAGAAGTTTGAATTCAAGCAGAATTCGTTTCAGACGATTAAATAACAAAGTTTCCGTAAAGTGCGACCCAGATAAAGTCAATATTATTTCAGTCACGAAAAAGGTTGCACAAATGTGCTTCCCCGCACCTGGGCAACAATTAAATCCGCTCTGTTTGCATTTGATGTGCGGCGCGGTATGCCGATGTTTTGGCTGCTCGCCGGTAGGTTATTGCTGCGGTGCTCGGCGTCGTGTGCGTGACGTCACGACACGGCGTCGTCTGCAGCGTCGCGGGGAATGTCGTGCGTCGCATTCCTCGGCCGAGATGTGAGTGAAACTATTGGCAAACAGTCTGTCCCGGTTCGCTGTATACTGCATGGCGGGTCTGTTATGTAGCTGGCGAGCAGGTCATGTTTAGCTTAGTTAGACGGGGCACGTGGCCCTTGTGTAGTCGAGTACAAGGAGCATTCATCCACAACAAATATTTGTTAATTGTTTTGCTTTTTTTTTTTTTAAATGTGTACATTCTTGATTATTTAAAGATGATTGTCATGATACTCAACATCCTGTGTTAGTTTTTAAGAATTAAGGGAAACAATACAAAAACTGAACGCAATATTTCTGGAAGGAGACCTGCCGAAGAGAACGATTCGTTACTCAAAATATTGCTTCCAATTTTGTAATTGTCTAAATTAAAGGTACAGTCGTTTCACTTCTAAACACATTGGTTTCTTAATTCTTAGCAATAAATCGTTCCACCTTGACCTGTGCTCAATAATTTATAAATTATAACTGTTGATGCATCCCAGATATTTTACTCAAACTTGGTTGAAAGTAAATTGCGTCATCGGCAATACCGATTAACGTTTTTGAATGAAATAATTCGCTAAAGATCCTGGTATATGTATGTCGTACGGTAAGTCTATCCCAGCCGGTGGGCCGGTGGCAATATCGCGCGTTCCTTGACTCTATAAATTGTTTGTCTCGCGAGGAACGTGGCGTGAAATGACGAGTTGGCACGACTTTGAATTTCTTTTCACCGCGATTGAATTGATTGAGGTGGGTTCTTAGTTGGTTGTGCGGACCGCCGCTCTACAGTCGACAGTGAGACCCTTGAATTGCTCTACGCCAGCCACGATACATACCATCGCGCGAAATGTTTATTTTGTGATTTTCACTTTTGAGACGGATTCTTGTCGAAATCGCTTGTGTTAATTATTATTTATAATTTTAAACCTTGTTTACACTATACCAAAAATATTCTACTTCGCGAATTTGCGTCTCTTTATGTGTTAAATTTTACTTTACATATACGACTGTGTTGTAGCTCGTTGGTAATTGTTTACCTTTACCGTGCTATAACACTATCAAACTTTTTAATTTTCTCGTCTTTGCTCCAGTTGGTTTAAAAAAAAGTGCTCTATCCTCTGAAAAACAGTATTCTGCTTTGCATTGTAGGTCACATTTTAGGAGTGAGTAAACGAATAAAAAATGTATAATTGTTTCGTAACAAGTTTTAGACTTTCTCTCGGACTTTATGTTCCTTTAAATTGTTGTGTTGCTATATTCAAAACTTGTGTTCACGTTCATAAAGATGTGTGTAGCAGTCAGTAGGGGATGGTGATCGAGTGACCCACTGGACTACTCGTTCAGCTCCGTTATAGTCCATGTTGCACGAACTGATTTTTAGAGAACTCATCCAACAATATACTATAAAAATTACACCATTTAAAAAAAGGACACTTAAGGCTGTTTGGTTACCAAAGTATAAGTCGCAAAAGTCTCTAGTTAATCTCGACATCGCCCACCAAAGACAAACGGCCGTTGAGGGTCGGATTGTCACTACTCTGTATGCCGAAATATCCTGCGTACAGTGCTCGCATCGACCACCAAAGACAAATAGCCGTAGAGGGTCGGGTTGTCGCTACTCTGTATACCGAAGTATCCTGCGTACAGTGCTCGCATCGCCCACCAAAGACAAATAGCCGTAGAGGGTCGGGGTGTCGCTTCTCTGTATACCGAAGTATCCTGCGTACAGTGCTCGCATCGACCACCAAAGACAAATAGCCGTAGAGGGTCGGGGTGTCGCTTCTCTGTATACCGAAGTATCCTGCGTACAGTGCTCGCATCGCCCACCAAAGACAATCAGCCGTAGAGGGTCGGGTTGTCGCTACTCTGTATGCCGAAGTAACCTGCGTACAGTGCTCGCATCGCCCACCAAAGACAAACAGCCGTAGAGGGTCGGGTTGTCGCTACTCTGTATGCCGACGTATCCTGCGTACAGTGCTCGCATCGCCCACCAAAGACAAACAGCCGTAGAGGGTCGGGTTCGCTACTCTGTATGCCGACGTATCCTGCGTACAGTGCTCGCATCGCCCACCAAAGACAAACAGCCGTAGAGGGTCGGGTTCGCTACTCTGTATGCCGACGTATCCTACGTACAGTGCTCGCATCGCCCACCAAAGACAAACAGCCGTAGAGGATCGGGTTGTCGCTACTCTGTATAGCGACGTATCCTACGTACAGTGCTCGCATCGCCCACCAAAGACAAACAGCCGTAGAGGGTCGGGTTGTCGCTACTCTGTACACCGAAGTATCCTGCGTACAGTGCTCGCATCGCCCACCAAAGACAAACAGCCGTAGAGGGTCGGGTTGTCGCTACTCTGTATGCTGAAGTATCCTGCGTACAGTGCTCGCATCGCCCACCAAAGACAAACAGCCGTAGAGGGTCGGGTTGTCGCTACTCTGTACACCGAAGTATCCTGCGTACAGTGCTCGCATCGCCCACCAAAGACAAAGAGCCGTAGAGGGTCGGGTTGTTGCTACTCTGTACACCGAAATATCCTGCGTACAGTGCTCGCATCGACCACCAAAGACAAATAGCCGTAGAGGGTCGGGGTGTCGCTTCTCTGTATACCGAAGTATCCTGCGTACAGTGCTCGCATCGCCCACCAAAGACAATCAGCCGTAGAGGGTCGGGTTGTCGCTACTCTGTATGCCGAAGTATCCTGCGTACAGTGCTCGCATCGCCCACCAAAGACAAACAGCCGTAGAGGGTCGGGTTGTCGCTACTCTGTATGCCGACGTATCCTAAGTACAGTGCTCGCATCGCCCACCAAAGACAAACAGCCGTAGAGGGTTTGGTTTGCTACTCTGTATGCCGACGTATCCTGCGTACAGTGCTCGCATCGCCCACCAAAGACAATCAGCCGTAGAGGGTCGGGTTGTCGCTACTCTGTACACCGAAGTATCCTGCGTACAGTGCTCGCATCGCCCACCAAAGACAAACAGCCGTAGAGGGTCGGGTTGTCGCTACTCTGTACACCGAAATATCCTGCGTACAGTGCTCGCATCGACCACCAAAGACAAATAGCCGTAGAGGGTCGGGGTGTCGCTTCTCTGTATACCGAAGTATCCTGCGTACAGTGCTCGCATCGCCCACCAAAGACAATCAGCCGTAGAGGGTCGGGTTGTCGCTACTCTGTATGCCGAAGTATCCTGCGTACAGTGCTCGCATCGCCCACCAAAGACAAACAGTCGTACAGGGTCGGGTTGGCGCTACTCTGTAGGACTGAAGTATCCTGCGTACAGTGCTCGCATCGCCCACCAAAGACAAACAGCCGTAGAGGGTCGGGTTGTCGCTACTCTGTATACCGAAGTATCCTGCGTACAGTGCTCGCATCGCCCACCAAAGACAAACAGCCGTAGAGGGTCGGGTTGTCGCTACTCTGTATGCCGACGTATCCTACGTACAGTGCTCGCATCGCCCACCAAAGACAAACAGCCGTAGAGGGTCGGGTTGTCGCTACTCTGTATACCGAAGTATCCTGCGTACAGTGCTCGCATCGCCCACCAAAGACAAACAGTCGTACAGGGTCGGGTTGGCGCTACTCTGTAGGACTGAAGTATCCTGCGTACAGTGCTCGCATCGCCCACCAAAGACAAACAGCCGTAGAGGGTCGGGTTGTCGCTACTCTGTGTACCGACGTATCCTGCGTACAGTGCTCGCATCGCCCATCAAAGACAAACAGCCGTAGAGGGTCGGGTTGTCGCTACTCTGTACACCGAAGTATCCTGCGTACAGTGCTCGCATCGCCCACCAAAGACAAACAGCCGTAGAGGGTCGGGTTGTCGCTACTCTGTGTACCGACGTATCCTGCGTACAGTGCTCGCATCGCCCACCAAAGACAAACAGCCGTAGAGGGTCAGCTTAATGACTGCCCGAGGACATAGGGTCTGTGGTTGACGTATCATGAGAAGAGTCGATCGTCCACAACCCCCCATTGGAGGGATAAGGGTGCATCATAGAGGGGTGATTTTATACAAATTGGGTGTATTTGTGAAGTTTTCGGTGTTGTATATAGCCAGTCGGCGGTTGTTTTTGACTGGAGTATAAATACAATTATTTTCAATCGGGGTTTTCGCTCTCCCAAGTGCAACTCGTGAAGTGTCTAGCATATCTAGCTATAGCCAGTCTGACTCGTGTGCAAGATGAATGTTCCGTTGCGTATTCTATCGTAACAATGAGCCCTCTTTTAGTCTGGATATGTAACACACTGGCTGGTATTGTAAAAGTTGCTAATGTTATTACGCCCGCTGATGGGAAAAATTAATTATACGACGAAATAATTATGCTGTATTTGAGCGGCGCGTTTACTTTCAATGCTACCTAGTGTATCAGTCAAACGCTTATAACACTAAACGATGGTGTTTATATAGTGTTTTGAGCTTTAATTTTGTATAATTGTCGGACAAAATGTTCCAAAAATAATTTGCCTACGTCAGAAATAATTTACATGTAGGTGCACAACAACAAATGCTTGTTCTTGGCATTAGATATTTGGAATAGTCTATCTATTCTTTCGTACCGACAGTGTGTAATGGGGAAAAAAGATTGAAAAGTATTTATTGTACATGTACTAACGTCTGAAACGTGTCATGAACTACGGCACAGAAGCGCATGATAGATGTGTAAATCTTGTGACATAGTTCATGTAACAGACTTAAATAACTGTCGCGAAACACACACGAGCGTGGTGTGAGTTTAGACCGACATGATATAAGTCATGTCACGATGATATAGCGCAGACGGGAGTTTGATCGCCCGCGTACCTCGCGTACCTCTAAAGGTAACACCGTGGTGTGAGTTTAGACTGACATGATATAAGTCATGTCACGATGCTATAGCGCGGCCATGATGGTTTAACAGACGGCGTTTGATTGCCCGCGTACCTCGCGTACCTCTAAAGGTAACACCGTGTTGCGAGTTTAATCTGTGTTTAATGGTTATACACAGCCTACGTAATTAGTTTGTTGCAACTTTGGCGAAACTTTGTGATCACAGAGTTCGCAGGGTAATTTGATAAACACATGACGGATTATGGTTACACGGTTGTATATAGTTGGTATAGCTCGACGGGGGTGTTCGTTGCCGCCAAGAAATAGCCCATGGCTCTCGTGTATACGGATAATGATGACGTCATATCATAACTCACGTCCGTGTTTTTGTGTGCGTGGATGTTGTTCGGGAAGGGATGGATGTAGTCGATTAGGTGGGGTGATCAGTTAGCACATCAAGTGTGCAGGGGGGTGGGGGGTGAGTAATGGTACCCCCGACTCTTCCGGGCTGACTTCCATCCATATATAGGTCCGCATGACACGAATGACGTGTTGGTCATCAATTACTACCTTGCTTGTAGAGTTGACACTAGCGCTCCCCCCGGGATGATGTTGCGTGGATACAGTGTTGCCACGTTGCATGCAAGGCGAGGGAGTCCCCGCACTACAAGATAACTGTTATTGCAATACGTCAGGTAGATATTGCTTTGATTGTTAATTTACAAAATGTAACTCGGGATAAGCGTTAGCGTATTTGTGTAATCCACATTGGTGAAACTATTTCGTTTCCAAGAGTTGACGTCTCAGATCATTGAAGGGCTGCTGCACGCTGTTAGTATAGTGACAGTAATTGGATGGAAGTAGTAAGATAAACTACATCACTGTCAACAGACAGTCCACGTCGATTAACTCGCTTTATGTCTTTTCTCTCTCTGTCTCTCCTTCTCGGACAATTGGTTATTGCGCTTCTTACTTCGAGCTATTAGCGAACACAGTTCATGTTGCCATTGTATTATGCCAACATCGCACTCCCTATGTGAGTTATTGTATGTTACTTTGTTATATACATTTTCTATCATTTCTAAATTGCGCCCAGCACAAACTATCGTTATGTCATGACGGGGACATTAAATAACATCATATATAAAGCGCAATCCAATAAGCAATCCTTATATTTTAGTACGGTTTACTGTTTCATATTTATGCTTGACAATGTATCGACCTCAACTTAATTTATGATCTCATTATTTACATAGCTGTGGGAAGGAATTGCTTCCATATCTCTCGCACATGATAGATTATTGAAACAACTTTACATTATCTGTACGAACAGCCGTGAACAAGTTGACTAATGTATGTATATGTTTGTTACAGATCGCTGTGCTGTTGTCTCCAATCCCCGTTCAAGTGCGAGCTTAGGATGTGCAACTTATGGTGAGTGTAGTCTACTATCTTGGCCGGCCGTTTACTAACTTGCCCGTGTACCGAGTTGCTTAGCCATGCAGTGTCTGCTTGTACGGCGAAGACTTGCGTGCAATGTCCACATACGTAACTCATACTGTAACCAATCGTTCAAACCCATGTTAACCCTCAATCAAATGTATTGAAATTATCGTTATTTCCTGCAAATATCGTATTTTCCTATTGGCCCCTCAAAATAGACTAGACGCGTCCTGGTGGCAAGAAAATAAACTACTCTAAGGATGAGTTTATCTGTCAATTGTTCATTGTTGCTTTTTTGTTAAATCATCAATGGCGCAGATAAGGGTGTTGCTTAGCAGCGCTATCTATGTGTTAGTTTGAGTCTCCAATACTTATAGGGCACTAGCAACACCAAAAGACAACAATGAAACAAATGAATTGAATAGATGGACAAACAACAAGCTGTCAAAAAATAATTTCTTCTGATTTTGGAAAACAAAACAAAAAACAAACAAATACACATACAAAACTTTCACCTAGTCGTCGTCTATCATTAATAGTTTAAAATGGCGAGCAGTTACTATTGCTACAATTGTTTTTATTTCTATGGCTGCAATTTTATTATTTTTACAGCTGATTATTTGTCCATCAGTTCAATTCATTTGTTCCATTGTTGTTGTCCTGATGTGACGTCAGTTGCGGGTTCCCTATTGTTGATGGAAATAAAGGCACTTAAAGTCGTGTTACACCAAGAAGTAAGATGCTGGCGTCATAGTTGATTTGGCCTATTAGCAAATTAGTAACAGTCCGCGCCTTCTCACGCCTCGGCTGTGCGCGGGACTACTTCTTTACATGTTCACCGCCTACTAGACGTGACAACGCATCACGCCAAGGTCTACTTGATCTCCGCCTAGGCCTACGCGAGCCTCCGCTAGGCGAAGATCAAGTAGACCTTGCATCACGCGATTTTACAATAACAAGCGGTGGTGCGCGGTAAATTTAAATTCTATGTCAGCACAATCGAAAACGGGACATCATTTTCCGTCCCTACCACCTATGCATAAAAAGTTTAAAACAAAAATGGCAAGTGTGTAGTGTTGTATGAAGGGCATGTGGATATTAACAAAATAGCTAGCAGAAGTTTAAGTTATGATCAAGTTATGTTCAATATTGAGATTTCGAGAAATGTATTTGGAAAGTGTTGGAACACAAAATAAATTAATGTGACCTTTTTCGTAGCCAGGGTTTATTAATTACTACAAAATTGATGAGCAGACAATATTTTAAGTTTCTCTATGAAGTTTAGAGCTATTTACAAACCTTACATTCACTTCTTTGATGCCAATTTGTCAGTCTCCATCTTCAAAGTTATGGTTACATAAGTAGAGATTCTGTTACCATTTCCAAATGTGAGCCATTATTTACTCCAAGTTAATATCTCGCAGCAGTCGGAACCCACTAGTTTTAGAGTGGTATTCATACACCATTATTGAGAAAACGTAGGATTTGTGCCTACATGCATGTCATGTCAACTTTGAAGGTAATTATTTTGGGATCGTAACTGTTAATTATTAATGAAAAAATTATGAATATATTGTGAACGAAAAATTATTGATCTTTCTTAATGTTCCTCACAAAAAATGGCCCAAGTGTCTTCCATTTATAAAACAAGAAAATTGTCAATCAAATTCATAGTCATCAGGACTATAGAGTAAGTCGGGAGAATCGGAATGCAGCGATTCTCCAATAAAAATAAACTTACTAAATAGTGAATATGTGCCATTATACAGCAAAATACATAACAATTAAAATCAACCCAAACTATTTTAAATTCAGATTTAACCTTTTCATGCAACTTGCAGTTGAGAGATATGTTAGAGTATTGAGTATGGTAAAAAAAACTACTACAGCCTTACAGGTAATTATAATTCAACAAGTATTGGTTATTTTTATGCAGGTCAATGAGTGCGACTGCAATTTTCATTTATTTGAAAAGAACATACCCTACACAGAAATGATTTACATCTCAAATCACTTGGGAAATCACCACGCACGGAAAATGGTATCATAACTACCTGCAACAAAACAGGAATGTTTATAAATGTTTATTTATGTTTATCAAATCGGTTCCATTTTCACCAGTAGGCCTACATACGTATACACAATTGCAAGTGAAACATTGGATGTACCTGTGCATCACTGTGCAGCTTTTCGCTTCTGGATGAAGCTGCTGATATAGTTGGTCCCATCAGTAGGCCTAAGGTGCATGGTAGTGAATGATGGGATGTATGTGTAGGTTCAATCGGAAGTCTGTAACACTGTAACAAAAATTTGCCGTCGGATATTAATTCCAATTGACACGGGTTTACATCTGACAACATTGTCTTTTCGTACGATGATGATTGATCATACATGTCAATTTAGGGCCTTGAAACCCTATAGCAAATACCTTACCAGAATAATACGGGAAGCAGGGCCCGTTCATAAAGTCCAAAGTCAAGCCGCTACATCGCAAGTCAGTCGATAAAAGATTTGTCCCTGTGGATGCAGCGAGTGAACTTCTACGCGTCGATAATTCATCTAGTACTGAAGTATGCCGCTAGGCCAGCTGTCGCCAGAAATCGACGGAAGCTTCCCGTATTCTGGTAAAATATTTGCCTATAGGCCTACACAACCAAATGAAGTTTATTCTTATTTTCCAATGGGTTGAACCAAAGATTACTATTCTTTGGTTGAACATATGCCCTAGTTCAGTACTAAAATACCACGCCTAGCACTAGGCCTAATGGGCCAGAATAATAGAATACAGAACAATCTTCGGGAGACGTGTAGGCAGACCATATTAATGAACATCGTGTCCGATTGACTGAATATGTACGCCTAACCCTATTACGTTGACGTGTGTCTATAGGCCTACGTGAATTCCAGAATTATATGATTATGGTCCCGACTTACACAACTGTAAATTATCTATTAGCACAGTAATAGTGCCAATAGAGGTTGGAACACTTCAAGCCACAGTGCAGCTGTTAATTGTGTCAATAGGACTATCACGTGTCTATAGGGGGTATTTTGGGTTGTAAATTTGTATTTGCCTGTGGCAAGGGTATTTTTATTACACACATATTTTGTAGGCCTACTAGGCCTAGGCCTAGTCTTAGGCCTAGCCTACATTGAAACATTGGTAGGTTAGCTTACTTCGGCATTCCTCAGTGTGAGGCGTGTCACTTGGGTTTGACTTAGTTTCACTGCCTGAGTTTTGCTTTCCAGCCTTTTTTGCATCCTGCTGCAGATATTTTTACAAGATCTGAAACAAACAATTCAGTACATAATAGGCCTAGTCGTGTATCAAAAAGCTCCTTTTTTCTCAAATTCAAGCCACCTTTCAAGCATTCCGGGCCCTAGGCTAGCCTAGGCCTACCAGAACTCATCTGCAGCCTAGTGGCTCTGCATCGAACATTTTCTTGTCTTTAGCTTTCACTACAAAACTACGACTAGCCTAGATTAGGCCTAGGCTAGTCATTTCCAATCCCAAAGCGTGGAAAATCAAATGGACTTGGTACGTAGGCTTGTCATCCCTAGGCCTACGGGTGGCGACTGGCGATTTACGATTGCCAGCAATTTGCAACAGGCACGCCTATCCACACCAAAAGGTGTAAAAAACAAAGAGCATGTTTGTCTTTACATTTATTACCATCAATATGCAACATAACCTACTTACCCAATTATTCTTCGATTTTCAAAGATATTTTCTTATCGTCAACCACACACATTGAGCCGCCATTTAACGTTTTCACACCAACATGCCGTGGCTTCTTCCTTCACGTCACCACGCCATTGGACCACGCCTCTTGGGAGGGATGTTTTGGGACTTCTTACTTTGTGCGTTTAGTTTAAAGATTGTAATAATCAAGTTTTTGATAAAGTCACATGTACAATAAAAAAAAAGAAATTAACGAACTTCGAACGTAAATTATAAACCTTCCAAGTTACGAAAAAACCTAGATTTCCTGTACAAACCTATGACGTCATTCATGACGTGTTTGTCGTTTGCTGCAACCAACTTTACGGAACCGAATTGTACTAAATAATCGGGAAGAAACGTTAGTGATTCGTGCTTCTTAAGTTGTAAACGAATTCTGTGTCGTCACAACAGCATCTTACTTCTTGGTGTAACACGACTTTACTGTTAAACCCGCGACCATTGCCATTTCCAATCAAGATTAAGAACGACATAATATACAACTCGTTGTATGCATAATAGTTAGTTCTTATGCCGTTTTTATTTGATTATATGGTGTTTGACGACGAATTTCAAATTGGCATCACATCGTCATAACGTAAAGACAATAATTTTTTACAAATATTTTAATTTTTTAAAGCCGTGCTTTCAGTGACAGATGAGACCTTAGTCAGGCAGGGTCTGTATACCACTTGCTGACCATGTTGAGTGGTTGACTTGAGATGCCGAATGGTATCATCAGTGTGCATCACGCGGCGCCTTCATTGGCATAAGTATGACTTTCCGGCCGATACAATATTAGAAAATATCATGGTAGAACGTTCGCCTCATATTCCGAGCGAAGTTGCTGATAATTAGAGGCATATCGACATTTTGACAGTTGAATTTAAAAACACATTTCATCGGTTTTCTGTCATGAATATTTCAATTGACATATGCGTAGGACTTCACGTATAAACCCCTGATTGGCAACTAAACAGTATACATTCTGATTTCCTCCGGTTGAACAGGAATACAAAGCACGCTAGAACAGGCTTGAGTGCGACGGATACAATTGGATTAATGCTTTACATCTTTCGCTCCTTAACTTTAGTTAAGGGCACTAATAACCACGTCGTGGTGTGCCCTTAAACACGAACTAACCTAACCTTAACTTTAGTTAAAACTTGTAAATGCATTCCCCATGCATATACTAATTCCACTAATTCATTATACCACTGTTATGGTGGTCTACTTCGTTCTGTTTCACAGTGATAGTCAACGTCATGGAACTAATACTAGACAGCCAAATGCTTATCCCACACCGCGAGCTCTTCCATTCCAATTAGAAGCCATCGTAAATTGGGGCACTCTGCATTTCTAGTCCAAACAAAAAAACGAAACGTTTGACGCAAAACTATCGATATAGAATTTCTTGTTATTTGAATTTGTTTGTCAAATGTTTGCTTTCGTATTCCAAAGAAACTTCCACTCTTCGAGCCGCCGAATTTGTGTAATAAATCAAAACGTCAAAGGCAATTATATCATTAATAATATAGCGTTACTGCCAAAAATTTTACAGACACGTATTTACAAATAGATTTAAACAATACCGTCTTATTCTTATAAATAGAAAGAAAAACACACGTTTATTTTATAGTCGACCGAATAAGTGAATCCAGAAATAAACCATATTCAGACGACAATATACGATGCTACAATTCAACGTGGCTTCTGAATGAGGTACGGTTCCCACCCATTGGTCGTCTTGGTGTGTTTAGGCTTTTATTTGTATGTTTGTGCAAACAAAGTCCATGACAAGAATCAACCAAGGCTTCCCAGCCCAACTGCCGAGGTCTCCTCATTCACTCCCGCTCGCTCGTGTCATCGTCTGTCTCCTTTATGAGACGCGCATAATGTGCGGTAAACCAACCGGAACACATTTGGTGTGCCTCCAATTCCGTACACAAGCAGACACATTATTAATATACTCCGGATACTTAACTAATTTGTCTTTGAAGGGTTTCCCATGCGAATCTCGTTAATTATTGAAGGGGGTGAATAAATATAGATGAGCGGAGCGAGATGGCGCCGTGTCTTGTTGTCGCCCGTCTACAGAGATAGCTGCTCCCGCGTGTTTCCCTCTCGGCTTCTTGTGTTTTGTGATATTTCCTGCAGCTCGTGACGTAGAACCATCGAATGAATGAACGGGGACAGAACTTCGCTGGGTGACCTTACTGTCTTTTACTGTATACTACATAATGATACGGTGAATTTGAAAAAAAAACGGTAGTGTGGAACTCTTTACACAGTAATAAATAGATTTGCATTTTTACGACAAATGTAGTTGGAAACCGTATTTCCAACTACTTTATAGGTAATATTACTACGACAGTCTATTCGTTATTCGTATACGTGCCCAGTTGAACTATTTGCTAGGTCTTTTAGGTTAGATCTTTAAAGTTGGATGTGTTGTTAGGTTCTTTCAGTTTATGTTTATAGGTTTGGTCTAGGTCCTAAGTTTAACTAAGAGTATTTGGGGTCTTTTTAAATCCGCATCGCATTGTATAACACCGCAATATTTCTGTTTCACCGGCATGAATAGGAATGTGAAGGAAGACGTGAGAACATTAAAAAGGGGCAACGAGTAAGATTATGATGAATGAGAAGTTAGTTATAAAATAGGGTACCCGTAAAGTCGACCTGCAGAAACTCGACAGTAGATAACCCCTGATAGCGCGTTATCTTATCATTTTTACTGCCAAAAGTATAACCCAACAGTGGATGACCCCCTAACCCGTGTACTGATAGCGCGTTATCTTATCGCCTTTACCGCCAAAGGTATCGCGCCTAATGTTCGAGTTTCTGCACCAGAGATAGATAGCGGCTTCCTTCTACTTCCGTGTAGATGAGTTTCTGCAGGTCGACATTCTGCGTTCCCTATAAAATATATGCACGAGAGGAGAGTCCTGTTTGCGAGCACCGGTGACACCGCGGCCGGGTGAAGCGCCCAGTTATCAATCAAACCGTGTATGAGCAGATATGATTGAGATTGTGTAACAGAGGCCGTCACAACAAACACGCGACCGACGCGCGCCTCGCGGCTCGTTCTGGCATTGTCGTCGCTGTGCTGTTTATAGCCCACGCACTCGTTTGCAGTTCTCGATGTCAACTCTTGTCTCGGTCGCGCGACCGTGTTTATCTTGGACGGCCGACGGGCGCATTCCACTGGCACTGGCAGGTCGCTCCTCACGCCGCTGCATTCCTGGTCCTCGCTCGGCGACCAGTGGCGCGTCGTGCGGGCCCAGCCGCCACTGGCACTGGCAGATCGCTCCTCACGCCGCTGCATTCCTGGTCCTCGCTCGGCGACCAGTGGCGCGTCGTGCGGGCCCAGCCGCCACTGGCACTGGCAGATCGCTCCTCACGCCGCTGCATTCCTGGTCCTCGCTCGGCGACCAGTGGCGCGTCGTGCGGGCCGAGCCGCCACTGGCACTGGCAGATCGCTCCTCACGCCGCTGCATTCCTGGTCCTCGCTCGGCGACCAGTGGCGCGTCGTGCGGGCCCAGCCGCCACTGGCACTGGCAGATCGCTCCTCACGCCGCTGCATTCCTGGTCCTCGCTCGGCGACCAGTGGCGCGTCGTGCGGGCCCAGCCGCCACTGGCACTGGCAGATCGCTCCTCACGCCGCTGCATTCCTGGTCCTCGCTCGGCGACCAGTGGCGCGTCGTGCGGGCCGAGCCGCCACTGGTACTGGCAGATCGCTCCTCACGCCGCTGCATTCCTGGTCCTCGCTCGGCGACCAGTGGCGCGTCGTGCGTGCCCAGCCGCCACTGGCACTGGCAGGTCGCTCCTCACGCCGCTGCATTCCTGGTCCCGCCCAGTGGCGCGTCGTGCGGGCCGAGCCGCCACTGGCACTGGCAGGTCGCTCCTCACGCCGCTGCATTCCTGGTCCCGCCCAGTGGCGCGTCGTGCGGGCCGAGCCGCCACTGGCACTGGCAGGTCGCTCCTCACGCCGCTGCATTCCTGGTCCTCGCTCGGCGACCAGTGGCGCGTCGTGCGGGCCGAGCCGCCACTGGCACTGGCAGGTCGCTCCTCACGCCGCTGCATTCCTGGTCCTCGCTCGGCGACCAGTGGCGCGTCGTGCGGGCCGAGCCGCCACTGGCACTGGCAGGTCGCGCCTCACGCCGCTGCATTCCTGGTCCCGCCCAGTGGCGCGTCGTGCGGGCCGAGCCGCCACTGGCACTGGCAGACCGCTCCTCACGCCGCTGCATTCCTGGTCCTCGCTCGGCGACCAGTGGCGCGTCGTGCGGGCCTAGCCGCCACTGGCACTGGCAGACCGCGCCTCACGCCGCTGCATTCCTGGTCCTCGCTCGGCGACCAGTGGCGCGTCGTGCGGGCCGAGCCGCCACTGGCACTGGCAGATCGCTCATCACGCCGCTGCATTCCTGGTCGTGCTCGGCGACCAGTGGCGCGTCGTGCGGGCCGAGCCGCCACTGGACGCCCGATAACTATGTACAAAATTAAGATGTAACACATGAACTGGTATTCATCAATGAATGTTAATATAAAATTTGAAAACTAATGTTTAATAATGTTGTATAGTGAATAATATTATGTCCGAATTTCGGTTTATCGTTGATCGTTTAGGCTGAAGAAGAAGACCCTCTCTCTCGTGTATAACACGCAGAGTATACAATAATATCAACACACAACTAAGGATTCACGTAGGTGCCTTATGTGTACCCAACTGCAGCGTTTTTTGTGTATAATACAGAAACGTTTCTTCCATTATGGCCATGATAACTGGCCATTAAAACTTACCCTCCATAGACGTAACGCTCGTGTTCTAAGATACATTAGAGACAAGTAATTACCGCACTTGACCCTGTTGATTAAAAGCGCACTGCTTCTCACGGTTAAATACAATTATTCCTAATGGCTCTTTCAGTATACGTAATGATCTAACAAAGTTGTGGCCATGATTGCCCCGTGTTCTCTCTGTTTGTTGCTGCCCATACACCTGCTTCGTGCTCGTCATGTTTTAATTAGATTGAACTGAGACATCTCCTTTCCTTACGTTTCAGTAGGTCTAATCGTGATCCGATGTGGCTGCGTTGCGCTTTGCAGAACAAACAACTTGGCGTGTGTGTGTGTGTGTTTGCCCATTCACGTTTCGGATAATTATGCATTGGGTGTTCTCTATAGCGCAATCGATTATTCGTTATACGCCGTCGTTTCATGTTCTGGCGTTGCACGATACGCCTGTGATTTATTAGCTACGGGTTAATCGTGACGGTGTTAGACGTGGTGACCGTCACACGGTGGAGGGCAACCGTGTTCGATGCTCGATATGTACTTACTTACTTTATTGTAATTAAGGCCGGTGTAGGGGACAATGCCCTCTTTAGCCTGATGAGTGATGATTGGTGAATGATAATGAGGAAGGGAGGAGGGGAAGCCTGGTACCGGCACGTAGCCTACTCCTGTCAAAAAGTACCTAGTGGACCATCGGCTTTACGTCCCATCCGAAAGGATTGATAGATAGATAGATAAATGTCTTTATTTTCAGGCGTGATTAAGGCCAGTTGGGCCTTCTCTTACGGTGTAACCTTGACCAGTCATATATAGGTTTCTCCACTAACCTGGACTGCCGAGCAGTTGACGAGAAGAACGAAGCTGTTACACAAGCTTTCGATTTCGAACCCTCCAATCCGCTCTAACCAACGGTAACTAGTGTTTCAGAGGAGAGTGGTCACTCACCCACCTCCTGACCTAGCCCGAGGTTGCTTAACTTCGGTGTTCGTATGGGAACAGGCCAAGCGACCGCGGCTAAACCGTTGGCTGCTCAATATGAAAAGTATCGTCGAATTAACTTGGAAGGTGCACGTCACGGATTCAGTAATAATGAAGTGAACATGTGATAATTGTCAACCTAAATCTATAGTTGCATCACGTTCTAATGCGAGCAGGTATTGTATAGTGATAATATTGGCTGCCTGTTGGCAGGCGTGGTGAGATCGCATTCCAATCACGGTCGCTGTAGTCAATGCTGGGGACAAAACAGACGGGTAGAGAAATCCCGCTGCGAATACGCGTTGACGTAGACCGTGTGGAGCGACCGTCTCTTCTAAGAATTAAAAGGCCCTCCTTGCTTGTTACGGCGTGGTCAGTATATCACATTGTACTTTTGTATTGTTAGTAAACGTTCACAATCTATTCACTTGTCCCTCCGTCTTCTATTCTTATCGTCACCTCTCTTACCTTGTTGCTCACGTAACGTCTCTATTATTGCAATCATGCTTTTCGAGACGATAAGTGGTGATAGATGAAGATGAAGGACAGTTACCAAAAACCAATGTCTTATGCGGGATTCGAACCCACGAACACATAGACCTGCGTCCCGCCCGCTAAAGCCACCGCGGACAGTACCCAGCTGTCCTGACCGCTGCTAAGTGACCGATTGGTCAGCTGGTTTGATTGTTCCGTGATCAGTGTTGAGTAGATATTCTTCCACTTTGTGCTACGACTTCCCAACACTGATACGGTGAAGACTTGTCAACACTTCTCGCCCGTCTTCTTAACCCACAAGTATTTCATATAAACAGCAGCCGTGGTGCGATAATTGAAACAAAGTGTGTGCGTGAGGCGTAAGCCAGACGTAGCTATTGCGTGGTACATGTGTACATGTACATTGGGGGCTCAGAGGTTACGCGGAGAAGCATGGTACTTACGTTCTAATTGAAACACGTACAAAATAACCAGTTGTCAGGGTTGAAATGTCTCGTTTCTGTAATAATTTGTCCTTTGAATATTCATTTCATTAAGACAGTTGTATCTAGAAACACGCATTCACAACAAGCGAGATAAGGAAATGAAATAAGACAGACGATTTCGTGTCCACGCGTATTATCTTACTGTTTATTATATGATATGTTCTATGCACGTGTAAACTCCCGACGCATCTGTCAATAAGTGCCCACGGTAGTTCTTGAAGAAAATTTGTCAATATAGTTAGAAGAAGTAACGGTAGTTCTTGAAGAAAATTTGTCAATATAGTTAGAAGAAGTAACCGCTATTGTAATACAAGTTTGTCTACATTTCGTTGGCACAGAAACAAACATTCATGTTCTCCATTAGCATAGCTTCATTTCATTTTCGTTTACCCCTCTCCCTCTCCCTGCCACGCCCTCGACACTGGCTTTGTGTTTAGCGTATACGGGATAATGTACCGCCCGATACTGCTCGCAAGCGTGCCTGCAAGAACACACTCGTGTAGATTGTAGAGGACAACATATTATAACGAACGCCCGAGGACAGAAGCGTGCCTGCAAGAACACACTCGTGTAGATTGTAGAGGACAACAGATTATAACGAACGCCCGAGGACTGAAGCGTGCCTGCAAGAACACACTCATATAGATTGTAGAGGACAACAGATTATAACGAACGCCCGCCAAGCGGCTCGCCGTGCGAATTGAGAATGTTTTCTGCAACAAGGTGCCAGGAATGTCGACGCTCTTTCTTCGAACTAAACCAGGTCATCTTTATAAACTGTACACGGCGAGGTTATGTTTCATTTGATCAGTGTAGACAGGTGTGAATGTGAACGCGTTGATTGTCCCCCCCCCCCTCCCCCCCCCCCCATCTCATGGCCGTGTTGACAGACTGCGATGCTATGGCCGGCCCAATACGATCAAACGATCGGGTGAATTCTCTATGATGAAATCCTTTTATTACGGACCGTTATATCGCGTCGATGTGATTCGAACGGCCGCCATTAAACCCAGGTGCCACTCTTGTGTTAGACGGCGGCGCGGCCCTCGTCAGCAGACACTGAGTGGAGTTCGTTTTATGGCCACGAGTTTATTACATCGCATTGCCCGCGCCAACGAATGACGCTCTCGCAAAGTTGCAACTCGACAACTATACCCGTTGTGCTGCGCTAATTGTTTCTACCCGCCCCCCCTCGTTGTTTTAGTGTTATCGAGCCCGTACGTGACGTATGTCCGGGGGGGGGGAGGGTATCCGCTTGTTAAAACACGATGTTTTTACTCGTTAATAATACATGCGATCATTAATGTGTATATGGGAGGTCCGGATGCAACCCTATATGTTGTACGTGACAATGTGTACTTGTGTAAATAGTTCTATACTCGTATAATGGTAAAATCGAGATTGCAATGCATTCAGTTGGCGTCATTATTATTCAAATCATAATGGAGTATCTTGCTACGTATGCCCGCCGTATGCTTCATGTTACACGTATGATACAATTCATTTCCAATGTGATAGTTCTTATAGGTATAGCACCTTTATGTATGTTTGTATCTATGGTCTCCTAATTTTTTTTTTGTATTTGTAACATTTTTATTTTTATTTGTATTATTATTTATGTTAATTTGTTTATACAAGCCTGTAGTGAGGTACATAAATAATAGTATAGCCCTTTACGCAGACTATAAATTCAGGAGTCCTGTCGTGAATGGAGTAGCTAGCAACCGCATGTATCAAGTGATCACGAGATAATACCTCATATGAAATGAGGAAGTTGAAAGTGTGTTATTGAGACGGCTTGGGACTACGGGCACACGAAGAGAGTATCTATATGAAAAGGTTGAGTGTAAAATAGAAATCAGCAAAGTGCTGGACCGAAGCAGATGGACGTACTATGGAAACAAGGTGTGTGAAATGTATGAATAACATGAGAGATTATCTGAATGAATATAATTGTGAGTGCGCAATAAGAAGCGAAGAATGATCCGGTCGAGATGGGTCCCTGAACGTTGATGACCGGAGCCATCAAAGAGGGCCGCATATCTCAATGCATCCCTGTACCTCATCTATCACAGTCTGTAGAACCCCTTTCTTTTATCGCATACCTATTTTATCTCATCTTCCATCTTTGCGACCTGAACGCCCCCCCCCCCCCCCCTCCATATTTCCACTTCTCCATCAACCCCCCTCATCCATGAGCCTCAATTCCCACATAGGGGGAGTTTTCCGATGATGACTAGTCATAACAACGGAATTGAATTGATACATTGATAGATAGATATGTTTGCTTTGGAAGGGGCCACACAAAAACCTGTGTTGATAAGTTCATAAAAATCATTGGTAGGTGCAAATTTCTCCTGTAATTGACACACCCTGATCTACGATCACCGCTCACGACACACATGAGGAATCATGAACATGATGGATGGAAGAGTTAATTGGTTCTACTTTTTACATGTGTGACTATACCCATACTTTCTGGGAGCAAGTCACGTTTTCATTTTTCATTTCATTCCAAGTTGACGTGTTTTAGCTCAGACGATAGCTGTACATTTGCCGACATAAGTAAACGAGTATAAGTAAGTATTCGTTGGACCGATACATTACAGGTGTAGCTATAACTTATCACTGATAAGTTAATTCATTGCTCTCGCTCCCTCTCTATCTAACTGATAAGTTATCAGTTAGATAGAGAGGGAGCGAGAGCCATGAATAATCCTAAAACTAATTTAAAAGTAAGTTAAGGGTAGGACAGAAGATGCTTATTAAATTGGTTTTCTCTCTGTTAAAAACTCTTCTTCTGAACTCACGCTAATACTTTTTGGCTCAATCTAATTGACAAATGAATAGACAGTATTCACTTATGAGAAATAACACTTTCAGTAACCATATCAGATACAAAATGAGTTCAGTAAAATTGTTCGAATAATAACGTATTCTGCCCTACCCTTGTTGCACAGCCTTGGCAGACAGAAGATGCGTAGAGTAGGGGTGTTAGATGGGTAGGGTAGTATTATGGTAACCAATAAAAAGTTGATACATATTATGTGTTTCAATGGCAGCAGTCATCCAGGTGATACCTCTACCGCGCGTTGTGTAAGACTATGTGCAACGATAGTGCTGATTGTGTCCTCATTATAATGGAACATATAAGCACTGCACCCTTGTCCCGACTTACTAGACTATGTCACCCGATAAAGGTCTCTCACACCAAGAAGTGATACAATGTCAGGGGAGTCAGGACCGCCCACAATTAGTTTCCAGCTTAACAAGTGCGAATCACTAACGTTTTTCCCGATTATCTAGTACAATTTGGTTGCGTTAAGTTTTTTGACGGAAACCTGCTTGCACGTTTTCTTGTATGTTGCCGTCAAAAAACTTATCGCAACCAAATTCTACTAGATAATCGGGAAAAAGGTTAGTGATTCGCGCTTGTTAAGTTGGAAACTAAATGTGGGCGGTCCGGATACTATCTTACTTCTTGCTGTGAGAGACCTATAGCACAACATTGCAAGCTCGTAAGGATGTGTAGATACGTTATATACACATGCGACTACACTTACCAGACAATTTACCGAAATGGAGTATTTCTTAACTTCGTCAAAGGAAGGCGAAGTCTTGAAATTTATGGTATAAACATATATTCTAGTGTTTTTCGATCTGAGTAGGTACTTTAGCATTTACGTGTTCTATGTTTCTAACGCCGCTATATTGCACAACGATGATGCTATTCTCGCCGTCAAGACAGTTCACAATAATATGAACGTGAAATCATGTTTGAGAAGAATGTTTCTTGTCGATTACTACATGGCAAATAGAGAACTACAAAAACCTGTATAGCCGACACGACGCGGAATTGTTCTCGAGTTGTCTCTAAATGTTGTATGATACCGATATTGTACAAGTCGGTCGCTCAAGAACCGGGTCCGAGACGAGCAAACTAATAAATGAGACGACGTCTGACTTCACGAAATCAATTTCGTGTTTCAAATATTACAATATTCCTATTTAGTATTTAGCTAGAATCGCCAAATGTGATTGGTTTAATTGATTTATCGAAATTCCCCCGTCCGATAATGTAAGGCAGGAAGACTAATAATATAAGGCATATGGCTCTAATCCCTCTGTAACCTAGTTCAAGAAATGCTAGTCTAGAAGAGAGCATCGACGTAAAAATACTGAACAAAGGTGTAAAATTATGGTTATCGCATCGCAGAAAACATGGCGTTATTTTTTCCTAGTTATAGGCCTATAGGTATTAGGTATAATCTTGTATTTGCATTTTTTTTTTTTTTTGCAGTGGAGAGCAAAGCCAAACGAGGGGCGACTTATCATCGTTCTGTACTAGAAATGCACGTATACTATAGGTTTTATCCTAATGACCCGTGTAATGTAAACGGTGCAGCTAAATGACAGACTGACAAGTCGTATAACTAAGCAATGAGCAGTAATTAGCCACTGAGTGAACACACACACCGTGAGATACAGAGCACAAGACAAAGCAGGGTAAATCAACGCATTTGTCAAACGTTGCATGGTCGATACAACACTGTAGACGATGATGGAGATTCAGCGACACTTTTACTTAGTGTATGATCGGAGGCTCCTGCCTAATTATTGACTGGTTACTACAATACCTAGTAATAACTTGGTTTGTTCACATCTAACCACATCTCCAACGTAGTAAACGTTCATATTCTGCACTCATCTGAATGTCTTCTATACACTTACAGACTACAAGAGGACAATCATAATTTTAAGGAAAGTTCAATAATACAAGTTTACGGGGTTTAGGGAGGGACAAGTGTGTTTCAATATAAGCAAACGTAAGAGCCAAAAAACATAATTTTAAGGAAAGTTAAATAATACAAGTTGACGGGGTATAGGGACAGCGTAAGAGCTAAAATAGCTAATGGTCAGGTATACAAGATTTCAACTAGAGCCAACTCATCAAAAAAAAACAAAAAAAACGCAATATTTATTTCGATCGAAGATCATTTTAAAATTGAGTTGTTACAGCCGGGCTGTAAATAAATAACGTGTTCTAAGCGAGAAGCGTCCTCGTATTACCGGAGTCTTCCTCCCCCAGTTCTCGCAGCACATCGAGATGCCAGCCAGCCTTGGGGAGGTGTTATGACTACCCAGCTTATTAAAGTGCGCCCGTATAAATCAATCAGGAACACTTGGCTTCGTTACGTTGCCTAAGAGGGGAGGCACACGCAGAACTGACAAAAGTTGTGAACATTCCATAAATGTTGCGTTAAATCGTACAGTTTCTTCAGAAGCCATCGGTGGTTCACGAATCCATGCTTTATAAAATATCAACACAGCAGCATACCGTGTAAAGTATTATACTTAACTTGATAAATAACTAAATTCAAATACATACATTTAATTGGTTCCTGTATGAGTCGTCGAGCTGTGCGTGATGGGTAATTCGTAGAACACCTTAATTGTAGGAAGGAAAGTTTAATAAATACACTATTTCAATTTGTCGGCTGAGTGAAGTTTTATCTCTTATAGTGAGCGCATTTATTACGAATTTTTCCACAATTCACGCGTCGTTTCATTTATGACTGTAGCCAATTTATATCATCGTATAATTTTCTAGCGCAATTAAAGCGTCACTTTTATGAAAAAAAAAAAAAAATTAATGCAAAAATGTAATTATTGAATGTCCCGGCTTGCTCGGTCTCTAAAGCGTGAAATATGAGTGTCCCGAGGCAGCCGAGAGACGCGCCCGTATTATGGTATAGTTAGTTACCGCGTGTACGGCGGCGCCTAATCTGATCATACGTCCGGTAATTAAACGCGACGGGATTGAATTTATCAGGAAATTTAGACGGGTTCGGTTTAATTCGATTTCAATTAGGTATCCGCGGCGGCGCAATTCACGCCGGGTGACGTTTCACGGACGTTACACCTTGCGATGGCGTTGGTGTTAAGCTAGTCTTGAAAACCTTGGTAATTGGCGGGATGATGGTCTAAAAGCCGGTTTCACCAAAATTTAATCCGGAGATTTTCTGTTAATCGGAGATCAAATATGACGCCCGGTAGAAGCCACCATGCATTTTGTATTGTATTGTTGAAACCATGGTAATTAATCCGAGATTAGTAAATCGACCGATTAAAAAGTTTGGTGAATTCGTAGCTCAAGTGAACTAGCGCGTGAGATTAACGCAGCTTTAGTTAAATGTGTTGAGAACGCTTCTACAAAGTGTTGAAAATGAGATTTATAACTATGATGTGTTCTCCTAGCGACTAAAAACTGAATTTAAAGAAGAAAACTATGAAATATTGTTATATCGTTACACGGTTGTTGTTTTACGATTTAATTAATTAATTTACGAAATAATAACCGTGTCGTTTAGATTATTTTTAGTGTTTTTAATTCAGGAGATCTTATACGAAACCACATTGTACTAATTTGAATTAGTCACCCTTTCACTATTGTTTAGCGTTCTCAAGATATATTATTACCAAATAACGGTAAGTTCTATCTATACTATAGTGCTAACTTTCCCGTTAAACGTTGTCCGTAAAGAGAAGTCGCTACGGTTGGGACGTACATTGCCAGTGTGTGAACAGTGTTTGAGATATTAGTGTTCATAACTCGCATGATTTGGTGGAGGTGCCGGGTAACTTGCGGGTACTCAATTATCTGATTTTGCCATAGTTGATGTTCAATACCGGTCACCATTCATATTAAAACACGACACATACATCCAAATGTCTGGTGTTGTTATAAGCAAACAAATAAAAATAGATAAATGTTCAAATGTCATGGCCATTTGCGAAATACGAGGAATGTGGTCTATCAAGACTTAGATTTGTATAACAGTTTTGTAGTGTTTTGTAGATATGTTTTGTGTTCTGTTGTTTTCTGTAAGGGATAATTTTAAGAAATTGTTTAAAATGTTTTGACGATCGTATACATATAACGTGTTGTGGGGACATGCATTTTTGTGGTTATCACCAAAAGCTATCCATATCAATGTAATTACTTACTTAATTTTATCCGGAAGTGCGTAGGTTTGTCTCCTAACGCAAGTTGGCAGGGATTGTTCCTAGGATAATAATAAGTCTTCGAACCATGAGAATTGTGCTTTTAGTTGTGTTTCATCTTGCGCGAGTTTCTAGCAACATGTTGCTCGGATTTTAGTTATTGTTCTTTACAAGAATGCGTTTCTTATTGTTTGTTTATCCAAGAGGCATATCGCCGCCACGCTCACATTCATTGCTGCAATTTGCCTCTTTGCTCTTTAAACCCCTTTTTCAATGTCGGGACTAAAGCAACTATGAGTACATTTTCATGTTGTGCCAGCTGGCAAATAAATTCACGAACCGTTATTAAATTCAAGCTTCTCAAATTTGTTTTTTATTGCGTTGTGATTTTATTATTTCGCTATTATTAAAAATATTTTGACAAAAGAAAACACTTACATAAAGAACACCTATAACCACCAGTTATCAAAACACATTTGATTCGCGAGTTGTTTTTAAAACTTCTTGACGGAACTCTTATAATGTTTACAAAATACGCCGAAGAAACACTTCCCTCTGTTTTTAGCAAATCTGGCCAGAGTTTTCGTATAAATAAAACAAAAGAATAAACTGTTAATGAATGAATGTCTAGTTGGCCACACTGTTGTTATATGACTGAGCCGAAATCTCTCCCCCATAGTTCTTCGTTTGTAAGACTGAACCCCTGCGCATAATACGCTGCTGCGGGTAAGGGGTGACGTGTAATCTGTCTTGATTATAGCAGAGCAGACCCAGACACTCCCTCTACCCCTACCGAGCGTACCTTGAAACTCTTGCGGTGTAAATGAATAATATGAATACTGAGCTGCGGTCTAAGCCTAGTAGTCCACACGTTTTCAAGTCCTGCGCTCAAACGTCATTCTTAATGTGTATTGTGTACCCTCGTCTTTTAGCAATGATTTTGAAATCTATTTTAAACATTGTTCGTTAAAAAAGTTCTGTTGTGGTGAACTTTACAATATATATGCAAACCACGAAGGTCCCTGAAGAAGCCCATTGATATATGGGCGAAACGTTGGATTGGTTACACCTTTTGACACGGTTGTACCCGGAAAACCACGATAGTATCATTGCAAAACTCGTTTATTGAGTATCAAGAAATTACGATCGTACATATTTAAAGAATGGGGGTTTGATGAATGGTATGTTTATACTTTTTACTTTGTACTACTGTACTGAGGATATTCAAAATGAGATAAAAGTACTTGAACATGCTTTGTTCAAATATTTGATCAAAAGGGCTGCGCATCACACCTGAACCAACTAACTGCGTTATATTAGTTGTTTTTTTTGTATATAAATGCGTGTTTGCAGGGTAGGTTTGAAACAGGTATCCATTATTTCCTGGCAGTATAGAGGATATAGATAGGCTCGAATGAAAATGTGTTTCGCAATCCACGGATTGATAATAACTTTAAAACAAACATTACAACGCAATTGTGGATTATCTGAACTGAACTACTTCAACCGTGGCATATCTCATGCTTTTCCCTTTACACATATTCTTCAATAATGTGGGGTAGTCTCTACGTTAAAAACCACAAAAAAGTTTCATTATTTAATTATGTCTCAAGATTGCAACAAGAAATCGAAAATCTAAATCAACAGCGCACTGTGTTTTGGTAAGCCCTACAGACTGAATAAAGTATAGTCATTAGCGTAGTAATTTTGATTATTGATTCGATAATTAGTAATAAAATTAAGTACGTGTAAAAAAACATACTGATTACAATGTAAGACACGACTTAGAGCATAGAGCCTACTAAACCACAGTGCGCTGTAGATTCATATTTTCGATTTCGAATCTCATTCTTGTGCTTGTAATTTATAAAATAAAATTTTGTACGGTTTTTGACGTAGATGTATCCTTCCCCCAACGCTATAACGCTATGTATTGGCCAACGGTATAAAGTCGTGAAGTAGATAGATTGTGCCTAGATGTCCCCATGAAGTCTATTGCCCTGGGCCCGTGTATCGCTCGCTCGCACAGCCATGCGTATACGCTGAGGCAGGCAGACCGGAAATAGCAGCAGATCTCTCGAGGACCGTCTCGGTGTGTGGCTTAGTTTCAACACAGCCATATTATAACCAATGGATTATACTGTGACTGAACCAATTTGTCGCGCAGACTAATGTATCTCCTAATTGATCGTCCGACATTTGTCTATATGCCTGTGGCGTATACGTGCACGGCGTGAACCCACCCAATTTAATTCCTATTGTTAATGCTGGCGGTCACTAATCGATGTCTACGATTTAACATCTATATCAATTATCATCAGTGGTTCTCAATATAGGTGGATAGTGAAGGGAGTGGACGTTGGTCGCATCGATGTAATGATTTTCGAAAATGTAGAGTGAGGTTTAAAATGTGTCTATACAGACAGCTACACTTGCTCAAATCTCTTGCATCACGTATTTGCTCCTGATGATCTTTCAAGATTATTTCTTTATCAGTAAATTTTATTGATAATGTTTGCATTTTAGTAAATCAAAAAATACACTACAGCTACACTAACTGGAAGTATGTGCACATCAAATGCACTCTGTTTGTCGAGTAGCAATTAATTCCGACTCCACTAGCTCTGTGCATTCAGGCCATTTTAATTAGCATAGATTTAAGTATTTGGGTCACCAGATTTTCAGGCATCAAGCGCATCCGCGGAGCTTAAAATATTGAAAACCCCTGATCAATACTATCAACATTATGTTCTCATCGTTTAGGAACCAGCTCATATTATGTTGTTATCGGTGAAATATGAATTAGGATAGAGAAAGAACAATTTATATCTATTTTTTTTTCAATACACTTTTATTGTTCGTGTTCTCTTTCTATTGTTCGTTTCGTTGTTGTGTTACATTTTTCTGTTTTCTTTTGTTCAGTGTTTTAATCGTTGTTCCATTGTAATTGTAAAATTTTCTTTGTTTGTCTAATTTTTAAATCAGTTTTATAACTCAATAGAATAGAGACTCGGACATAACAAATAAATTTAAATTTGCTAAAACTGGGTTATTCGACTACGTATACTGATGCTCTTCGCAAGTGATTAACTGGGTAAATTTATTGGGAAGGATGTCCTTTATACAGCTTTTTAATGCCGAGTAAAGCTGATCAACTCCATGCTGTGCGTAGGGTCAAACTCACTTTCTGTGCTAGAAAGTTCAAGTCTAAGCTTGACTCAAACTTTGAGTAATCGAAAAGTTAAATGTTATTTATCAATCTTCCTATCACCTCTAGGCGTGAATGCTTAATCATCTCTTTGTACGAGCGTGACCGGTAACCGGAGGTCCCTTGGTATTGTTACAGATAATTTCCCCCGGTTATCATTCTTGTGGTCGCTATTCTTCACCTTCATAGCCGCGTCTGTTGCAGAGCCAGGGAAACCAACGAATCAGTTCACAGTGATGGATGCGGCCGGTTCGTTTAAACGAACTCCGTCGGATCGCTTTGGTTCGTTTCTAAGCCGAGCGCGTCTCTTGTAATTTGTTCGGTCACAGAAAGAGACCCGCGCGTTCGGTTGGCACAGCGACATGACATGTCGAGCGGTCGTTCTTTTTTAGTTCGTTCGTTTGTTTGTTACATTGCTGCTGTTACCGAACAAGAACCGTGGCAATTTGTTACGAAACAATGCGCTTGTTGTTCTATATATACCGAGCTTGCTAGTGCATTTGACACACTCCGCGCTCTTGTGTGTATACTATATACTAGTACTAGATAGAGCATTTGACACACTCCGCGCTTATGTGTATACTATATACTAGCTAGAGTATTTGACACACTCCGCGCTTGTGTATATATACTATATACTAGAGAGCATTTGACACACTCCGCGCTTGTGTATATATACTATATACTAGAGAGCATTTGACACACTCCGCGCTTGTGTGTATACTATATACTAGCTAGAGTATTTGACACACTCCGCGCTTGTGTATATATACTATATACTAGAGAGCATTTGACACACTCCGCGCTTGTGTATGCTATATACTAAAGAGCATATGACACACTGCACTTGTGTATACTATACATATATACTAGCCAGAGCATTTGACACACTGCGCTTGTGTATACTATATATACTAGCCAGAGCTTTTACTCATTTATTTGTTTATTATATGCAAGACACGATATGATGTTCCATAAGTGTGTTGTTGCAAAATATAATAACATGCGGATAAACTATACATTGTTGTGGAATAAAATAGATATTGTGCTGTAGGGTTTCATGGACTCATTTGCATTTGAATTGAATACCAGATTTATTTTCCGATGTATCGGCGTTTATCATTTAAATACGAATGCCAACGTTTATAATATAATATATGGTGAAATAACTAAATTGATTTTGTTTTTTAATTAATTGTTCGGAAATGTATTTATATGTTACGAATTATCAATGCTTATAAAGATGTGCTGGGGATCGAACCCAGAGCCTCCGCTCTGCGTAAGATACAGCATATACCAAACAAATTGAATCCATATTGGTCATCAACAAGATTCTAGTTGCCGCTTTGCGTAGATTTGTTTTATGAAGCACAATTGCTGTATAGGTTATGTGCTACGTATACTTCTAAGATACGGAACCGTTAAAAATAGTGGGGTTATAACCCCGAGGTACACATTCATAACAATATGTAAGGGTTTCTCATAATTTATTTCCACCATGCAGTGCATTACCTCGAATGACTTCTATTATCTACTTGGTTTTCGCAGTGCGGCGTGCGGTTATTCATGGTTGCAGTTATTCGCTGTTTTACACCGTTGATACTTCCAATTATTGTCCATGCATTGTGGCGCTATTAGCTTGTCTAATCTGTTGATTCTTCCATGCTATGCTATTTTGATAACAAGAGATTTTACTAACAACATGTCTATTTTGCGTCGTTCCATAATGAAGTGGTGTTAGTCTAACAAGACACAACACGCGTGTACTTATTTCACAGTTAATTTGCTAATAAAGGTGCATGGTCGATTCTTCCTTTGCATGAAAATAAGTATGAACTTATAATGTTAAGCGTAATTGCTATACTTCTTTTGTTTCCACGAGGACCAGGCTTTCGGTTAATCTTCCACGTACCAAGAATCGCTAATGTATGCATTTTCTCTACGTCTGTTATTCTGTAGACGAGCGACTAATATTTTATGTTATCTAGCGGTAGAAAACCCCAGACTAACCTGGCATTCGCATATATTTAAATATCCAAGAGTAAGTCAGACCCGCATGAACTTACAGTGTCAAGATGCAGATATATAGTGGGGAACCCCCGTCCTTTCTGTCTGGCGCTATTATTTATACATTACGGAGTAACCTTTATATGAACTCATCCGAGTACACGGCGAGATATCATTGGTCAGTAATGCGGCAGATTCGCGGCCGGCATAGGGGCGAGGGTCAGACAGAATCACACTCAGGTCTGCGTCGGGCATTCATTCTTTACGGGCGGATAGGTATTCTCATCCGATGCCTCGTCGACGTCCATCGATTTTCCCGGTCACATGTTTGTTCGTTTTGTGGTGAACTCTCAACAGTGGCACACTGACTGACGTCACGGACAGAATAAAAGTACTTAGAGAGAGTTTTTTTTATCGCTAAAAGTTTGTCCCTAAGAGCTGTCGTCGCTTCGTGTTATTAACTTCTCCGTCTCTTCGACCTCCCAACGAATGCTGAAGTGAAATAAAAAAGTGAGTACCAACTTTTAAATATAATAACGACATCTGTCCGTTTTCGTGAAGTTTCTCACTCTTGATGCTGTAGAGTGGAATCTGAAACTATTATAGTTCTTGGAGTTTACTTCTTTCACGTAAATGTAATATTTGATTTGGGTTTTCGATCAAATCAAATATTAGATTTAATGAAAGAACCTAGTAGAGATAATGAATTGTAGGCAAACGAACAATTTGCAATGGCATAGTGTGTTGTATTTAAAATCCGATGTTTCTATTTATACCTTTAATAAAAAGTGGTCTTGTCGTTCCGGCATGTTAGGTCACACTTAAACCGTGACCCATGATCTCGTCGGATGCACACGTGGTCCTTCCTCGGTCACCCTCACACCCCTCAGCAAGGTTTGGATGAGTCTGTTCTTGCACACGTGGTCCTTCCTCGGTCACCCTCACACCCCTCAGCAAGGTTTGGATGAGTCTGTTCTTGCACACGTGGTCCTTCCTCGGTCACCCTCACACCCCTCAGCAAGGTTTGGATGAGTCCGTTCTTGCACACGTGGTCCTTCCTCGGTCATTCTCACACCCCTCAGCAAGGATTGGATGAGTCCGTTCTTGCACACGTGGTCCTTCCTCCGTCACCCTCACACCCCTCAGCCAGGTTTGGATGAGTCCGTTCTTGCACACGTGGTCCTTCCTCGGTCACCCTCACACCCCTCAGCAAGGTTTGGATGAGTCCGTTCTTGCACACGTGGTCCTTCCTCGGTCACCCTCACACCCCTCAGCAATGGATGAACCCGTTCTTGCACAACAGATACATCCACTCGACTCGCACGCAGTGACGCAGAGACAAGCGCCGTGTGTTATTGATTCAAAATACTCGTGTTCATTAATTAAAATGATTTAGATTATTTGTTGTTTATCGACGTGCTCGGCAGCTTAGGTCATACGACGTCTTCCGAATCAGATCAATTGTAGCCTACATCGCGGGGGTCGTCATAAGGGGGAGGAATCATAAGTGGGACAGATAAGGGGGAGGAATGAGGGTCTCCTTTTGTCGCCTCTTACGACTGGCAGAGCATGTTGGTTTTGTTTATATGATTTACGCTGGCTCTATATAAATTAAATGCATTTGTTCCGTGAAATAATGTAATTAAATTTCCACAGTGTGTGACACTTCATGTAACATTTGTTTAAGTAATTTTACCAAATAAATATATACCGATTGAATCCAATCATACGCCAAGGCACACAATGAATATACGTGCATGCACAGTAAAATATCAGAAACGCCAGTGCATTGAATGGAACTCGACTCGCTCAGAATTCTGAAGTGAGTTGTATATCAGCAATTGGGCCTGCTTTCACGAATCTCTTAATAACTGCACATACCAATTAATCGCAAGATTAGTCACTATAAATATTATTTTCACG
Organism: Isoperla grammatica; assembly: GCA_945910005.1. NCBI lineage: Eukaryota > Metazoa > Arthropoda > Insecta > Plecoptera > Perlodidae > Isoperla > Isoperla grammatica. The sequence continues at coordinate 125,164,521 of OX246737.1, forward strand.
AGGTGACCTACAGATTAATTGCTTATCCCTAGATTAAAGTTTAGTGAAACCGGACGTGTTAGAAGGTATTATTCAAACCTTTGTATGAAGTGCCAAGCATAGTTTTGTATCGCCATTGTATGTACTAAAGATCAACGACGAAACCGTGAAACGGAAACGTGCGAGATTTACAAGTTGTATTGTTAAACCCCGCAGGCCAACTATGCAGAGTATTTTGTCCGCAGAGATGTTGACGAATGGGCTCACGAGTTTAGTTTTGTCGCGTTGGTGTCGCTGCGTGTTACGAGGTGCTTGAGATATTTGCCCGCTCAGCAGACGTGTCAAGTAGGAATCCACAATATCTTGATCGGCTAGAAGACGCTGCGTACGTGGCCAAGACTATATAGTTAAAATGTTAACACTACGTGAAGGTAGCTTTTGTTTTGCAATATCTCAACAACGCTACACATTATCGAAAAGTTGTGTACATAGATATACTGACCACGCTGTAAGAAGCAAGTTGTCCCTTAAAATTCTGAGAAAGGGCGGTCGCTTCACACGGTCTATTTCAACGGTATTCACCGCGGGATGTCCCGATACCAGTGTTGTTATTGTCCACTGCAATGACTGCACCAACCGTGAATGGAATGCGACCCCACCACGCCTGACAACAGACGGGCGATTTTATCACTAAAACACTTTAGGCAAGAGAACAGGATACAACTAGATTTAGGTTGGTAGTTGTCACACGCATCACTTCCCTATTACATTATCCGTGACGACAACACCTTAAAAGTTAATTTGACGAGACTATATGTATGCAATTTTGGACGAACTAAATACTGCGGGACATGCAAAATAGTTTCTATGAACCTAAACGTGGGGTTTGTTATTTTTGCTTAGTTATTCTATAATTTCCATTTCAAGTTCCATAATTATACAAATAGCCAAAATAACAACGCTATAATAAGAACATTAGTACCGTTAGTTATACAACCTTGTTAGTTCTTGCGAACCCACATGTCCCTTTATTTACACCTTTTCAATGTTGTCTATTTAGGTATATGTTTTTAAGCTATATCTATAAAGATTATAGCCAGAAATAAGACGTTTATTTCACGCGATTTTAACATTGAAACCAGCAGCTACACTTTCGTCTTCAGCCGTTATGGAGATGTTTCCCATAGGAGTTTAACAGTAAGATCGAAAGCACATGTATTCATTTGTTTTGCTGTGTCACAGCACGTTTGCGGTTTGAGGTTGCTCATTATTCCCCATTGCGACTCTTTTTCGGAGAGTTTAGGTTTCGGGTCCCGATCTCGTGTGTTAGTTTTCGCCAGTGGTTTTAACAGTCATACGCTAAGCGCTGGTGTTGTTGAGCGATTCATAAAACTGTGTCTTGTATCCAAACTCTTGAATCACAAGTCTAGTCTGGTCTTGTTGTCTTAAGAGAAGATGTAGTAACGGCGCTAATGTATTTATTGTTTATTCTTGCGAGATACAATTGGTTTAAATTTCACCCCCACGTTGAAGATGAAGAGGATGGGTATTGCACGATAATATATAGTCTATACTATGACGTCTTTATTGGCCAATTATTTATTCTCAGTGGTGTCCCATGTCTACATTGTTTTCCATGGCAGTGAAATAGCAGAGGATCGGAGCGCGCCGGAGAAATGTTTTTCCGCGCCTCAAACTTTCCCCGCAGTATATAACTCTCTGAATCCTGACGTATTTACAATGATTCCCTGATGAAGTCTGCCACTAAACTTAACTTCTGTCTTAACAAGTTAGTTCGGGAAAGTTGCACGTAAGCGTGAAATAATCGCACGCAGCATCGTCTGTCTGGCGAGAGAATCAACGCCAATGACGCAATCAAATTTGAATTCTTGTGTCTACTGTTTGTAGATTGTTTGTAACAGACTCGGCGAAGAGTGCTTCGAGTTGCTCGACTATTGCTTAAGTTTTCAGTTTAAGTGTGAAGCTCTTCGCTGAATGCGCCTCACAATCTTCTTAAATAAACCTCGCATATTCAAATGCGGCATGTTTTAAACATGCGATTTAACTCTTTAGAAACTTTACTAGAGCTTGTAAATAAAAGATCGCTGTTATACCAACTTAAGTGTGAACATTTCGTTGTTCGTTTTTTGGTGTCTCTGCTATCAACCACGTGTTATACGGTTTAGAGTGAGTAGAGTCTTGAATCTCATGTAAAAGTTTTGCCTGTTTGATTTGAGCTGGATTGTACTTAGAAAATACGAGAGAAAAACATTGTAATCGAAACGCTGATATCAGAAAATAAATAACTTGTGTCGGGAAGTAACATTTCTCGAGAAATACGTGTGCCAGTGGCAATTAATTTTGTAATTCTAAATTGTACTTCTTTTTTGTGAATGCTTAATCGTGAAGCTTTTCGTATAATACCTACATAGTTTTTCTCGTTTTTAAAGGTAAAGTAACGTGTATTTTTTAATCTTATTTGCGGATTTAAAATAGTGTATATAGAAAAAAATTGAATTTTTAAGTGAGGCATAGATTAGTACTTTTTCTGTGCTTTATTGCATTTTTTTCAGAGTCGATAAGGAAGTTTCCCCTTTGGGGATTACTATTAAATAAGACTCTAGTTAGTGAGCGGAGCGTATAGTTTAAAATCAAACCACATTATTTCTATAATCTTATAGCAACAATTGTGTTCTCTAGAAAATGTGCTGTATTTTAACATTAGTTAATCCTATCATTAATTTCTTAATTACGTTAGTATATAAGGTTTCGTGACACAATCCAGTTATAGCCGAGTCGTGGAGATTTGGAAGGACATCACACACAAGACTCGCGGCCTATGTGATTTCCTCTTGTGCCCTTCAGTGTTGTTACTGAGTGATGTTAAACTGTTTGTACCATTTAACATTTAAAATACAATAAACATACTGTCGGTACTGTAGTTCGCTACAGTCTTGTATCGACATGAACGTAAGCGTCCGTTTGTGTTGTACGTATTGTACAATTGTCCGCGGCGCAGTGGGCCGAGGTCGATTAGGCATTGGTCTAGCAAACCGCGGTCTTTGCAAAATTACCTAACTGGTTGAAGCGCCCTTAAACCCAAACTCTGCGTTCCAGTTTCGAATCCTGGCTTGGGCATGGATGTCATGTGGCGTTTTTCCATCCTCATATAACCACCCACTCGTCGTCTCGATTAGTCTCGTTGCAAATGTATGTGACGTAAAACCCCAAATATAATTATCATCCTTAACGAAGGCGTTCTCACTTGGAAGATACTGACAATTACTTCAAAACTCAGTTTATCCAGTTCGCTATATATACTCGAGACGAGGCTGATTACATTTCCGTTTCCGTATATAGAATGGTAAATAAATTAACGGAGTCTTCGTCAAGCTTGAGTTAGCTTAGTTAAGTTGCCTCGCTGGATATATACACGAGTATAGAGTAGCAACTAAGTGTGCGTTGAAGCGCCTCGACAAAGATACACGTGCTTTGATATAGTTATAGTTGATTAGCACGCCTAGACGAGTGCATGAGGCGTTCTCCCATCGAACTATATACTTAAACTTTACTTTAAAGCAAGTCTAGAGCACAGTGCTCTCTTTAGCCGGATGAGTGATGATTGACGAATGATAATGAGGAAGCCTGGTACCGGCACGTAGCCTACTCCTGTCGAAAAGTAACAAAGGGACCATCGACTTTACGTCCCATCCGAAAGGACGGTGTAACTTTGACCAGTCATGTAGGTTCCTCCACTTAACTGGACTGCCGAGCGGTTGACGAGAAGAACGAAGCTGTTACTGTTAGTTAAGGGGTTGTTTAGTAAGATAATAATAGATACTGTAAAACTTGTTGAATCGTGTGTATCCACGATAATAACGTTTATTGCGCAATTAACTGTTGTATACTTTGTCGACGACACTTATTACACTGTTAACGGATTTGTATAAGTAATTATATGTGCTTATTCCATTACTGTTTGTTGCGTGTACAAGTATTGTTACAAATTATACTCATATAAATACTGTCAACAACAGATTGCGCTTTAATAACACACGTACTCGGACATACACGCTGACAGAAACTGATTCTGCGCCAATAATTGCATAGTTTTAATATCAGGTGTGAGTGCAAGAAGTATTTTAGTTTCATCGAATAATATTGCTACGTCAGTCGTCAACTGACAGTAGCCATTGATTTGTCATTTTGTAAATACTTTTGAAAAATTTGTTAAAGATCAAAAAGAAAATAATCATTGGTCCAAAGTTGTTGGTTAATGGTATTAAATATGATTAGTTTACAGTTGTGACGCATTCGTTGTACAA